>VXAV01010763.1:271822-318954 GCA_013399715.1 Alectura lathami
AAAAAAAAAAAGCTTGCACAGATTTGCGCGGAAAAGAAGCATGCATACTGTATATTCAGATTAGAAATAGAGGTTCAAGTTATAAGGAACCTGATCTGCAGACTGTATATAGTCTCTGTGCTCTTAGACAGTTTTCTACAGACACATTGTCTCTCAGGAATGCAATTCAACTACGTGATTAGCTAAACTTATTTCTTGTTCTAGAAAGACAACATAAGGTTTTGTTGCACTTTCCAACAACAGATACAGAAAATACATTATGTTGGTGAAGATAGTAGCATTTTTTTTCCATTCACTTTCGTCCTTATCCTTCTACAAACATCTGCAGTATGTGGAAAATGCAAACTGAAGTGTTTATACAGTGAAATATATTATAATGCTTTGTACCTTGAAGAAAAAGAAAATATGTGCGAATATCACACTGGGAATACACTCGAACCTAAAAAAAAATCTGTACAAGAACTCCAAGCAGACATCCCATCTCCTGGAAAGTTTTAACCCTGGAGGAGTGAAAAGCTAGAAGGAGACAAGTAATTCAGCATGAACTCCCAGAGCAATGCTAGAGCAAAGAGTGGTCTTGAACTGCAAAAGCAGAGAAGTACCAAAGTTGGGAGGTGATATTAATGTCATACACAGGTTGGCGAGACAGACTGGAATACTGCATGCCCTTCTGCTGTCTGTATTTTAAAAACAATGCAGAATGTCTGGACAGGGTGCAGAAAAACATCACAACCATTTGGGTATTTCTTTGGCTTGAGAAATGGGGGGTGGGGGGGGGTGAGACTTTAAGAGCATGATTTGTTTAGTTCACGAAAGATGGTGGAAGGATGATATGATTACAGTATGAAAGTACCTTAACATTAGAAAATGCTTGGTGCCAAAGAGATCTTTAGTCTACTAAAAAGAGGCACAAGGAAAGCCAGCCATTGGATGGTGAACACAAGTTCAGCAGTGGCAGTGATTCACCACTGGAGCCAAGCAACCAGTGGAGACAGCGACTTCTCTGCTCCTTAACATCTTCAAGATACAATGTTTGTTTTTGGAAGATAAGCTTTATCCCAATGTGAATTATGTTTTATCCCAGTGCAATCTATTGAGCTGCATACATGGGTAATGTAATTGTCCGTGACACAGGAGATAATCTAACGGTTTCTCCTGGCACTGCACCCTATACATTTAGGATAAGGATTTCCAAGCCCTCTCAGACATGTGACAAAAGGAGATTCAGCCATTAGCCACCATTGCAGATCAAGAAAGAGAGCCACAGAGGATTAATTCCTCCTTGTCTAGCACATGCCATACTCTTACTGATGTGACTTGAGCTGCTTTATGAGCATAAAACTTGCTGAACTTGATTCAAAGACTCAGAGAGTTTGATCCTCTGGAGGTGCTGAAAGTCCCTCAGTGCCCTTAATGTCAGTGACAGTAGGAGTTGCTCAGCAATGTCCAGATGGTGCTGAATACTACAGCTGAAAGCAATTTGCAGCGCACTGCTGTTAGTGCAGATCCAGAAGGCAACACAAGAGTATAACAGAAACCCATACATTCCCACTCACTGAGCCAAAGGCAGAAGATGCTCGCCCTTCAGGTATGCCCACAGTAAGATTGGGTCAAAACCTCCTGAAACAGCATGCACTTTGCTTTCAGTATCAGCTAGAAAATGTATTTGCTGCATATTGCATGTTTGCCATACACCATGATACTGTCATAGCTTCTAGCATAGTCAAATCTGCAAATGCTGGAAGATAAGGAATTAGGAAGTTGGGGGGGGGAGCAGAGTTAGGACATCAAACTTAAATTGACCCACGAGGTCTTCTGTATCACATACATCATGTCATGGCCTTCCTCCTGCTTTCTGGTGAGGGGGGGAAGCCTCGCCTTGCATGTGGGTGAGAAATCGCCTTTCTTGTAAGTCACTGTTTTTTCCAGTTATCAGTGTTATTATCCTTATATCCCTTTTGCATTTGTATTATCTCTTGTTCCTTAGCTATTTTAGTAAACTAGCTTTTAATTGCAACTCTCGAGTTCTACCTTTTTCTCTTTTTTTTTCTCACTTCCCTCCTCCATCCCACTGATACTTGCCGCTGGCGGTATGCCAGCAGCCCTGGGTCTCTGCAGCCTGGGGGTGGTGACTGTTGGGAGCTATCGTGGGTTAAACCACCAGATCTTCAGTTTCTTAGACCAAAATGCAGGAACTCCACTTGTGGAGAAGGAGTTTCCTTGCAAATACCCAATGCCAAAGAAGGTGGACTTTTCTTTCGGTTCTTGAGCAATAAAGACCATTTTTCACATTCTCCTTAATACCCTTCTACAGCTAAAAGGTTCAGGTTGCCAAATTGATGAAAAGAATAATTAAAGGAGCTCTTCACCCTCTTCAGCTAATAGTTATAAGCTTTGTTTCCTTCCAGTTTCTGTGCTATCTCTGTGAAGAAGCAAAATTTAAGTTACCTTTTAGAAAAGAATAGGATATCCTCTGCCATTCTGCCAGCAGCAGGATGTTTAATTGATGTTATCTGAGGATTTTCAGCTTGAAAGTGGAGAAGAAGGGAGTATTTCCTCTCTGTTACATTTTCAAAGCAACCCTTGCTCCCAGAATCTTCTCCATATGGAAAGAAAAGGTTATCACTTTGTTTCACCAGGAGATGAGCATGCACTGAAGAATATGGGTATATGGCAAATGCTTGGCAGTCAAACACTGGGCACTCAAACCAACCACAGAGCAATTGCATGCAAAATGCTGTTCCCTGAGCCGTGACATAATTATAATTAATCTTGTCCTCATTAGG
This sequence comes from Alectura lathami, assembly GCA_013399715.1. Taxonomy (NCBI): domain Eukaryota; kingdom Metazoa; phylum Chordata; class Aves; order Galliformes; family Megapodiidae; genus Alectura; species Alectura lathami. Next base: position 274,609 of record VXAV01010763.1, read on the forward strand.
TACTTCTAACTCTTAAACCCATACTTCACACTAAAGAGCTATGCTGAAAGAGTCCCCGAAAAGCAGCCCAAGTGGTCAACTGCAGCTGTGCCACCAGGAGCATTCACTGAGGACTCCACCTGTGTTATCAAGGCACTGCCCTCTCTTCAAGCTCCCAGTGCACTGGATTTAAGAAGTCAGGGTCATTGCAGTTCTTGGAGAGATCTTGCACTGAAATAATTTCCCAGGATGTGAGACAAAGCACAAAAAAACATTGGAGCCATGCTGCTGTTACAGAAATCATAGCTAAAACAATGTACAGTAATGTGAGCTTGCATGTTCCAAGAGTGATTGTCTCAGAATGGCTTGAGGTCAGCTGACATTCATTTAGAGTATCTAGTTACCAGTTTTGTTTTTTTCAGAGCGTGGAGTTAAGTGAAGAAGGGTAAGTGTTATGGATGAGGCCTACAATGGCACAATGTTCCAACTCAAAATAAAAGCAGTGGCCACAGTGTCTAAAATTATGCACAATATGGTTGTGATTGTTTGTCCAGTGGTAACTTCCCTGGCTTGCTACATGATAATGTGAGAATAATAGACCACAACACAAACAATCCAGGTTATGAGATCTGGAAACGATTTCCTTCTCATAGCCTGGTTATGAGAAGGAAAAACTGAAACATATTTATTATTCTTACCAGTTTAGAAACCTGACTCCTATAGCTGGAGAGCTGAAGAACATATACGTCAGGTTATCCAGACTTAACATACAGCTTGTATAAACAATGTCATTGACTGATGTATTTCAAAGCTGTACATCTTTCTTGGGAACAAGTATAGTCAAGATTATATTATTCTTAGAGATAAATCTGTTCTCTCAGAGAACTCTCCTGCAAAGAGATAGACATCTCCTGCTCCAGAAAGCAGTATTTAATGCTTCAGTAAATGTTTATCCTTGATCCTCTTAACAGCTTTACTATCACAGGTCACACTCCTGTGCTAATGTACCTGTCTGGCTGCAATTTCAGAGCTGCTTTGCATCTGGAAGCCTTGGGAGAAGGCTTTCTGCCTGCCTGCAAAGCACTGCAGATACAAGCCTTGAGGGAGGGTACAGAAAGCCATTTATAACTCCCTTTTGATACCATCGTAACCCAACTTCAAATACCTAATTTCAGGACCTGATTGAATTCCTTTATGCCTTTAAAATACAAGTTCTGAGAATTTCTCCTACCATAAAACTTCAGGGTACACTCCAGCACATTTCCTCTTCTAACAATTGATAGACAGCAATATTTGTTTTTTTGGAGCTCCCTAAACTATATATATTTTTAAAACTACCAGTTCTGCTAGTTGCTCTCTTGTGCTTCTTGCTATTTCAGGTGCCTGGCGAACAGTCTGATGTGCAGCTTGGAGTCCCTATCCCCAAGAGACGCTTTTAAAAAGGGAGAAGCAAATGATTGGTTTTTAAATAAAAGTTTGCTTTCATAATTCCAAAATAAGAAAAAAAGACCGTTTAAATATGTAATTTTCACTTCATTACAACTAAAAAAAGAAAAAAGAAAGAAAAATAAAAATCAAGAAACAAAAATATTTCTCACCACTCTAGACAAATATTTTAAAATATATATACCAGCACTCTACTGAAACTAAGGCTCTTCTTCCTTTTCTTATTGGTAGCTTTGGGAGATCTGGAATGTAAGCTGTCAGAGCCCAGCACAGTATAAAAAATTTTAGTACATTTTATAAGCAATTTCTAATGCATTATGGTTCAGATTTCTCTACTGTTTGTTAAACATATATGGAGAAAAAACAAATCTAGCACTAAAGGCTTTCATAAGTCTGAAAATGCTTAAAACTATGCCTGTATTAACAAAGACTTTTCTCTGAGTCTAAATGAAAGTAAATGGAGATGCCTGGCTAAGGGGGAAGAAATTAGTACAGATAACAAATAGGTACTGAAAACCTTCCTCCACAAAAAGTACAATATATTTTTTTTGTTTGTCAATGAGTAGACATGGCCCTACAAAAATATCTTAATTTTTGACCATGAATGATCAAGGACTATACTTTAATATTACATGTAGTTAAAATACAGATATATGAAAATGATTTTTTTTGGAAATGTATTTGTGTACTTATATGCTCAATGGAATCTGGACAGCGTTGTCAAAATAGAAGCAAAGATATTAATTATGAGATAATTAAAACCCATTCTTCAACCTGAACCAACTGGAGGTACAAGTTGAAATGCATCTGGTCAGTGTCTCTCATATCTTAAGATTTTCTGGATTGTAAGAATTTCTGAGATGGCTTTACTTTCATCTCCATTCTGAGCATTATTTTTCTGTTTATGAAATTGCATGCTTATTGAGCAGGATACGGAATCCTGTGTGCCACCCAGAAATTTAATACTTTAACTATCTGGCTATTAAAATCATTTAAAAGAACACTCAATGCCTTTGAAATTAAAATATTTTATGTCAATAAAACAGTTTCTACAACTGAGATAGAAAAAGTGCCGCCACACAGTCTACAGTTTCACAATTAAGATGTTACACTGAGAGATCTGAATCCATATCCCTCCACAACCATTGTTTAAATAATCCATCCAGTTTCTTATTCCACATGGGAGTGACAGGGAAATATGGTAAAGGTATTTCTGAGACAAATCTTAAATTTGTGAATTGCCTTGAACTAGCTTAAATCATTTTTGAGAGAAGAGCAATTAACCTTTTTTTCCACCATGTTTCCCCACCTAAGAAAACCATACTCTGTGCTGATGCAAATTAAATAGCAAATCAATACACTTTTTGTTCTTTTCTGATGCCTATAATGAACCTTTAAATTTCACCAAAGCACTTAGTAATTCCAGCGTTCTCTCCTGAAACAGCCTTCCATTACTTTCTTACCTTCTGTCACTTTCCCCATTGTAAATAATCAGCTCACCAGAATCATCTCACTGTAAGGACTCCCAGTAATCACTCCAAACATATTTCATCAAGACAAACTCCTTGTTCACACAAGGCTAGGAAATAATGCAGAGCGCCAAATAAAACCCACATTGTCCTACCACCTGTTATATTGTATATCCCTGCTTCTTTTGGAGATGGAAATATCCAGGATGCCAATGAAAGGGGCTATTGATCCCTTTTGGAAGAACTTGTGCTGGCTTGCACAGTCTCAGTTATACCTTAAATATTATACTTCTGATGTTTTTAAACCACTGTTATTAAGCTTAAATAAAAACTTGTAGTTCTCTCTTTTTTTTTTTTTTTTTAATTTAAAGTCATTACATGATGTTCAACACACCATTAATCAGTTCAGGCAAACATGTTTCATCTTTGGCACAATTAATGTCCATCAGTCTGTTTCATGATGGCAGTGTCCATCTCACTATGGTTAGACTAGTGACTTGAAGATAACCAGTCCTCTTTAATTAATTGCTTTGACACTGATAGAACATTTAGTCATTATTAATTAGTCTTGCATTAATGAGGATGTAATTAATATTCATGTCCACAGGAATTCATGAAGATTTAGTAATTAATCAATTTGTATAAGTTCTAATTCCCAAGGAATGCAAATCAAGTAAATCAAGCAAATGTTCCCTAACCCAGATTCATGAAAGGATGTTGTATTTACACAAATAAATCCATTTTAAATCCATTGACTTTTTAGGTTTTCTTCAACTCCCAAACCCATCACAAAAAGAAATTCCTCCCCATCCTCTTTTTTTTTTTTTTTTCCTTTTTTTTTTTTCAGATAGCATTTTTGGCAATATGTAAGTTCTCATGGAAATGGCAATCGAACAGTTGTACTTACATAAATGCTTCCTAATGTTGCTCAGTGCTCTAATATACAGCATATTTTCTAAATGACAATGGTGTTTGTTTCCACAATTTCAGCATTTTTGTAGTTTCTTTGAGTTTGTGTACGAAAAGATAAGCACATCAAGTGAGTTCCTCCTAAAGTCAAATAATTTCAATGTACACAAACTTTAACAAAAACAAAAGTCATGTTTTAGGGGTGTGAGAGCCTCTGTTCATAAACCTAATTTCAACAGTACATCTCAAACAATCTTTTGAGCAATACCTCCCCACAACTACCCACTCCACACACACACGCATACACACCAGGATCATAGTGTAGAGGATGGCACTTCCATGTCACAATGACATTAGGCTATACACGATATTAAGCTATGCATAAACCAGAAGGCTGTAAGAGCCCCGATTGTTGCAATGCAGATAGAACTCTGTACTGGGTAGCAGCATTAAGCTTTACTTCATAAGCAATACTTTCAACACGTACTTGAGCAATTATTTTTAGTCAAAAAACAGAAAATCAAATGTCACAGATTGTTATGTTTTATAACGCACAAATGTCTCTTTCTGCAAGATTACCAGTCCAAAGTACAGTCCTACAGTAACTGTGGAATTAGGTATCTACTTATACGAACATATCATCCTGATGCAGGCAAGAGCCTAAAGAGAGTTCCTTACAAGCCTGGGGGAATATGTGCCATGCACAGAGTGGCAGCAAGGGGTAAACCCCACTCCTGTTACAGGGCAGAGCTTGCAGGGAGATGCCATTCTGTCTCCCGAGCAGGGAGATGCTGTGGGAATTCTGTGGCTCTGCTTCCATGCTGCCTTAAAACCTCACTTAGGAACCAAAATGATCTCCTTTCTTTAAATGGTTTCCCAAAATCACCCACTGCAGATGCAGCTTTCATTTTGAGCAGCCACAAAGCTTGTAAAAAGTCTTGGCTACTAAACCTCTGATTCAGGTACTTCATTCTATCAAAAACTGTTAACTACTTGCCCAGAAAGTTTACTCTACTTGGGCCACTTCTGGTTTTGATTGCTCTTAGATGAATAAGCCATTACAGGAAAGATCTGGACCACTGAAAATATATATATATATATATTTGGTCCATCAAAAAGCAATCAATCTGCAGGTGAAGATACCAAGCAAAAAAGAGTAAGCACTGTTGCTGTTTGCTGCTATCTTGTAATCCAAGAGTAACTATCCAACAGGAGGTTATTGGAAGGGATAACGTAAGTACATTCTCTATATATTTTCCTTTTTATTTTTTTTATTACTATTGATATTCTTCCTCTTATTTGCAACAGCTTTCAATCAGCTACCTCTTAAGAAAGAAATCACAAAAGAGAGGTCTGCTGAGGCAGAAGCCCAGAAGTGAGTATTAGTGGTGACATTTCAGATCTCACGGGCCACAACCATGGGCCAAGTCACTCCAGTGCTCCCAACCAAGTGTCTGTCAGCAGGAGTGAGAAGAGAAACCAGACCTGTAGAGCCCTGTGGCACAGGGCAGTAGCCACTCAACACACCTGTGGTCAGATAGTATAAAGCTCCATGTTGAAACACTTCTGCCTTTCTGGATTTACTGAAGAGTAGTTCTTTTCTAGATAAAATAATTGCAAATTACCTTAGGAGAAGTTTCCTACACTGCCAGATATTTTGTCTCATGTTCTTTAAAAAAATTACACACCATATCCTCATAAAAATCCTCAATTTCTTGTTTGTCACTTTAGGAATTCCCCACTATATTTAAACAAACAGGCGTTCAGAAAACAACCATGCTGGAAAACCTTACCATAGCACATTAGTCTGAGGTAGGTGTCTCATCACACCAGGATCGGAATGGAGACTTTATGTGTAACTAGTTTCCACAGACTTAAATTAAATTTAAAAGGCCTGAAAGCCACGTTCACATGTAGTTCACATAATTTAAATCACTTCCTTAGTATGGCTGAAATTTAGAAATGTTTGCTGAGTTTTTCAGTTTTTAATTTATTGCTTCCTGCATGGTTACTTGGAGGGAAAAAAAAAAAAAAAAAAAAAAAATCCAGCTGTATATCATCACTCTGCAGACTTCAGAGAAAGGAAAATAAACTGGTTCACAGTCAACACACCACAGGTAATGGTACTGATTTACTTGCAATAGGCAAGTTTTGAATTATTTCAGTTTTGAATTATTCACCATATTTCAATGCTAAAACTATAGTGCTCTGACACTCTTAATTAAGGTCACCACTCAAAATGGAAAAATTCAGCAGGAACCCAAATAGCCATGCAGGAAATTTTATGATAAGTGAAGCACATTTAGTAACTCACTGAAACATTGTAATCTTGACCTGATGGAAAGCTGAAACAGTTGCAGCTTGAAACAATTTTTCTTCATACAACAGGAGCCACAGTCAAATTATTTTTTTTCCATTTTGAAAGACTCCAAGAGTCCATCAGTACTCAAAACTGTTGTAGCTAACTTTTTAATGTGCCTGCAGTGTATTTACAAATGAAAGGCTGTATTCAAGTCAGAGACAGTCTAGTGCAGAGGACAGTGGCTGATTGAAGGTAGAAGCACCTTAGAATCACAGAACCACAGACTACCACAAGTTGGAAGGGACCCACAAGGACCGTCAAGTCCAACTCCTGATCCCACACAGCACCACCCAAACCCAAGCCCTGTGGCTGAGAGCGGTGTCCAAACGCTCTTCAAACTCCAGCAGCTTGGGGCCGTGCCCACTGCCCTGGGGAGCCTGTTCCATGCCCACCACCCCCTGGGGCAGAACCTTTTCCTAACCCCCAGCCTGACCCTCCCCTGACACAGCTCCATGCCATTCCCTCGGGTCCTGTCACTGTCCCCAGAAAGCAGAGCTCAGTGCCTGCCCCTCCGCTCCCCTGGGAGGGAGCTGTAGGCTGCCATGAGGCCTCCCCCTCCATCAGAATAAACCTAGGAACCTCAGCTGCTCTTCACACACCTTGCCCTCCAGACCCTTCACGATCTCTGTAGCCCTGCTTTGAATGCCCTCTGATAATTTTACGTCCATCTCATATTGTGGTGCTCAAAACAGCACACAGTGCTTGAGGTAAGGCCTCACCAGCGTAGAGTAGAGCAGGAATAGTAGACCTTCATCCTCCCAAGGACTGTTCCATAAAGAATTATGAAATTTTTACCTAAATATTACATATCCATTACCTGAATGTGGGCCATAACCAAAATCACAAAACTCCATTTTTAATACATCTTTGGTTACCTACAACTCTCTCCTGTATGTTCCGCCGCAATGCTTGAAACCCTGATGTTGCTGACATCCAAGGAAAAGGATATCAGTGCTTTCAGCATGCTAGGATTTTACCTATTTTGTATAGACAGGAGATCAAAGTGAGTTACAGATGTGGTTTGTGGAGTCCACTGAGAGCAGGGAAATAAATCCAAGCGACTCACAAGCAAATGATGGAAAAGAAAGTGAAGATGGAATTACTACCTAACTTATTTGGAATCCACCCTAAGACAGCTAGAGAAAGCCATGGGACCACCGAAAACAAACAAACAATAATAATAATAATAATAACAAACACCATATTCCTAGCCATTATAAAACCAAATCTTACAAAAACTAGAATTTGTCGCATTAAAATTTATGAATGTAGAAGAACCCTGAAATGCACAGTTCTTGTCCTGTTCCTTCAATTAACCAGACATACACTTGCAGAAGTCCACCATCCAGTAGTTCTCAGCTATTTTTTAGTGACACACTCTGCAATTTCTCTCTTTGCTCTTCACCATTAAAGCACCAAAAGCATTCACCAATATAGAAAATGTTCTCTCTTTTCTTGAAACTGAGATCTACAGAGTCTTACGCTCTGTGTATCCAATCTCAAAGGAAAAAAAAAAAAAAAAAAAAAAAAAAAAAAAAAACACACANAAAAAAAAAAAAGGGAACAGCAATTACAACAAAACAGAACAGCTAAAACAGCTTTTCTTTCAAAACTGGCAACACTTGCTTTGCCAGCTTTGATACACTGTATAGCTACACCTATCACTTTTTGGAAAGAGGAAACTAATTCTTACACTTGCTGCCCATATCTGGAAGATCTTCTCCCATTCCAGTTGCCCCTGAACATATATTGAACCCTCCAGCAGACTGAAGATACTCTTGTGTAACCAAGGCCACGTGCAGGTCTTTGCACAAATACGCAAACTCTCATTCTGCTTGGGAAAATTCAGGAACCAGAAAACAGATCAGATGTTTAAATAATGTATTTTAAACAATATCATTTTTAACATATTGCCTGAATAAATACTTCCATCTATATCACACCACCAAAGAATATCAAATATGAAAAATGTGGATCTCTGGCCAAGTTATGTTGTCACGTTGAGATTAACAGCTTTCTTTAATATAATAAATATTTCAGAATGTAGAACTTGCATAATAAAGAATGCTCCTTTAAGAATGGGGCTTTTTTAATCTACTGAGATTCAAACAGGGACATTTCCAATACAGTGTGAAGCTCCACTCAGATGTCTTCAGGGAAGAGGGATTAAATTGGTTTCCAAGATCACGTCACCTGTATATGTTTCTCAGTGCAGAAGTTCATCCTGGTAAAACTTTTGATAGCGAGGATGCAGTTATCCACAAATGAATAACTTGGAGTGTCAAGCTAATTTAACAAATTAACTCAGGCTAAAACACAAACATATTCAGAGGCTGAAGTTACACCTTCTTACATTGGCTAACACTATTGATAGCCAACACTATTTTTTTTTTTTTTTTCAAATTACCTGAAGTATATTTTGGAGAATTTTTTAAATAAATGGTTGTTGTGGAGATAAAAATGTTATATTAAATCAACTCTTCTACATCACCCAACTTTTCACATTTTTTCCCTGTACTGTGCTAAGGAGCAGTTCAGGCCATCTGTTACTGTAATTATCAGGCACTTCATTACACCCCTTTTTTGATATAGAGTTTCCACTAAGCAAATGCTTCTCACTTAGATATTTCTTTCTTTGTCTAGCATTTTCCTAGCCAGGGATTAGCAACTTCTAAAGGGACTGCAGTAAGAAAACCATATAAAATGTGGCTTAGCATGATGCCCTTGATTAGGAACTCTAAAAAGAGGAAATTAAGGATGAGAGTCACAGCTTGCTACTCTATATTCAATTAGATCTGGTTTATAAGTGGCTAAGGTTCATGCAGGATGTGCAGTTATCTAATACAGCCTTATCCTGGCAGCAGAACAATTAGAATGTAAAGAATAACTTAAAACAGGCTCTAGCAATACATTTTCCTTTTGTTGTGACATCTTTATCAGACTTTAAACAACAGTCATCAGATTGTATCTTAGGTTGAAATTCCAAACACATATTCTGAAACAGAATGCAGCTTTTAAAATACTTAATGATGTGAAAATTGAATAATATGTGTCTGAAGAAAACAAGAGGAAAAGGGCTTGGATCCCTACACATGTGCACATACAAAAACTATCAGAAAAAATAAATGCTATCTTTAAGCACAGCATTCTAAAACTGATCTCTGTTCTGTGGTGAACAAAAAGCAGACTAATAGGTCAGCTAATAGGTCAGTAACATGCTTAAGGTATGTGATGCTCAGGCACACTGACAATGATAACGAATCTTGCACATGTCCCATCTTTTATTTGAAGTGGTTTTAGCAGAGATTATAAAATTCTGGCAGGTTTTTTCCTAAATACCAACAATTATCACCCTCTGCTTCCAGTTGGTCTGCAGAACTTCCTGTTGAGAAGACTTGCTGCAGAGTATAGCACAATGTCAAGCCATATACAGACTAAAATAGTTCTCTTCCTACACTATTCCACCCCAGGCTATTTTTTATCCAGACACATATCCTTAAACAGCCTTCTCTTTCCCTGATGATAGTTCAGGTACTTCAAAAGCAACCTGAAATGCAACTAGAAGGAAACAACCTCCATCTCCGGAAGGCTGCAAATTGCCTCCTGACAAGAGCTAGCTAACTGTATTGGAAAATATCACTATTTTTTACTCTTTTCCTGCACTTGTTCACTGTCAGAGGCAGAGTGCTGTCCTAGACCAATGCTTTTCTGGATGTGGAACAGACATTCTTCAATATGCACGCTGTACTCCTGCGCCAGGAGTAGAGTCTTGGTGCACCACTTTACTGCTGCCTTTTCCCATCCTATGAGAAGAATCCTTCTGTCTCATTGTTCTTAAATTGTAGAGTTGAGAGCAGTTGTTTCCTTGCTCTCAAATTCTGTCTCTGTTATACTACACTTTCTCTCAATGTTTTCAACAAAAACAACAAAAATATACTTAAAAGAGAGCAAGGTCTGTTGGATATCATACAACAGTCAGAAGGGAGAATGGAACCTATTGATTTCAGCACCAGCCACGTAACAAGCAACACTGAAAAGCCAACTAAACACTTTCCGAAATGACATATTTACCCTTTAGTTTGAGGTCCACGTTGTGCCGCAGCCAAGGATATACACCATAGTTTGACATATCTTCGGGAATGGGGTTATTATATATCCAGCCATCACACGCAAATCGATAAAAGTTGTCACAAGGATCTACAGATTGATTTATCTTGCTTAAGATGGCAGCAGCTGTTTAAAAAAAAAAAAAAAAAGAGAGATACCACATAAATTTTAGGGACTATTTTTACCTAAACAGAGAATTACATGAAACCGCACTCCAGAAATGGTGATTAACATTTATCAGTTTCTGCAGTGTGATGCTGTCCTCACTTGCAACTAACTATGGCTGTTCTAGGACTGATGTGTGTGCTCATCTCTGATGTTTCTAAAACAGTGGCAAGAAAACTGCTCAGCTTCTCTAGCATTTAACAGTGCTTTCAAAAGGAGCAGAAAAAAACCAAAAACATCTATGCAATATATGATCTTTAGTGCTTACAGAGCAATGACCACTGAACCTACAGAAAGGTGAACTGCTGCAGCCAGGCACCTGAGAACAGACTCTCCACCGTTGCCATTATAGAATTAATTGCCTGAGGAATGTAGTAGCCATATGTATCAAACAGACTGCAATTAGCCTACCAAAAATCATGCACTGTTTACCTTTATCTGAATAGCTGCAAAACTCATCAAGTTTTGATCTGCCATTCATTGGAAAAGATAACTGTAGTGTTTTCAGCTCGATTCTGTGACAGCCTCCCCAACTGTTGCTATTGCAGGTGAGACTCATTAGAGAGAGATCAGTCTGACAAGTTTGATAAAATAGCTTGTGTGTGTAATCAAATAATCATGCGTTATAGAGATTATGGCATAAATCTGTATGGGTAAAATAACAGAGAGAACATGTAGATACTTGACATTTTTTTTGCTAAATAACCATATGTTTTGCAGCTTATCCAAATAACTGATTAACTTTCCTAGCATCAATTCTGATAACTTTTACAGACCTTATGGTACTATTTTTAGCACTCAGTATTTTTTCTTAGACTAATTCTTCGTATGATATTCCTATGTCTCAGCTGTAGTTCCCTCTCTCCTCTTAGAAACTCTCAGACTGACTGCATTGAAGACTTTTTGTTCCTTATAAATTTTCTATTACTTTTGAAAAGCTTTTCAGCAAGGCAGGGCTCAGTCCCTACACAGTGTGCCCTCAGCTAAAACTCTCAGGTCATGTAGATGTCCAAGTGTGCCTTGGTGCAAAATACCACTTTCTGCTGCATCTACAAAAAAAAAAACAAATCCATGTTACTTCATGTGCACATGAGAACAAGAAAGCCACTTCCAATTCAGACTTCAAAAGTGATGATTTCTTTTTTGTCCTGAAGCTCAAGATGAAGCCCACACACTGATTTTTTTTTTTGTTGTTATTGTTTATTTGTTTTTCTGAGGTCACTTATTTGTGTTTGGTTTTTGGTTTTCTTTTGTTGTTGTTATTTGCTTTGATTGGCCATCCTACTTAGACTTTTATAATCTTCCAAAAATCAGCTACAGATAGTGGTGCCCATAATGGCCAAGAGCACTGTCAGTGCAGTGTAGACTGGATGTAGAGTGACGCAAAGTGTGATCTTGAGATCTGCAAATTGCTCGGGCTATATATGTAGCCCCACAGAATTCTGTCAGGATTTCAAACCTGTGTTATTTTAGTGTGGTTCAGAATGGAAATAAATATTCTTAGACGTTCACATAAAGGCCACTTTTTTTTTTTTTTCTAATGAAACAGGGCCAGATTTCCAGATGTGGTAACAATTCTTTGATCTTTGTTCTCATTACATTCAATGAAAGAATCTCATTGATTTAGAGGGAGCAAAACTGTCAAAATGACAAGAGCAAAATGAGTCTTTTAAGTCCTACCAAACACGCTCCCTTTAGCTCGCATTTCAAATGAATAGATGTCCCAGCTCTGTAACGTTTACCACATGCATACCTGTGTGGGGAAGAGTCTGCTGATATGGAAGTGGTTGCAGGTTTTGAGCCATAGTCTCTGCATTGCTGTTGTGCATACCTATGTAAGATCTTGCCCTAAAGCACTTCTTCTGTACAGAATTCACTTACAAATTTTCTGACTACTGGGAAGGAGCAAAAAAAAATACACCTGAAGATGGAGACAGCCAACAGCTGGTTCCCTATTTAAAAAAATGAACCCTACAGGAAACTTAAATTAATCCAAACAGAATACAGCTAAAACAATTAAAAACATGAAGCTGAATTGTAGAAAATGAACAGATTTGCAGTAATTTAGATATCGGTCTTTTTTAAAAAAATGTTCTTTTTCTTTTACTCTAATTATTAATGAAACTATGATAGAAAAAATTTTGGAATAAAGTAAAATGTTATCAACATCTCACTAACATACTGTGATCATGATGTAATAGATGTGAGAAAACTGTTGCTTACCAGCTTCAATGCATTCTGAAGTCAAACAGTACTGTTGCTTCGGATGAAACTTTATAAGACCTTGGCTAACTGCAAAACAGAAAACCATAGACAGTGAGACTGAGTGCACCCTCAGCAAGTTTGCTGATGACACCAAGCTGAGTGGTGCAGTTGATACCCCTGAAGGAAGGGATGCCATCCAGAGGGACCTGGACAGGCTGGAAAAGTGGGCCCACGAGAACCTGATGAGGTTCAACAAGGCCAAGTGCAAGGTGTTGCACTTGGGTCGGGGCAATCCCAGGTGTGTGTACAGACTGGGAGAAGAACTCCTTGAGAGCAGCCCTGGGGAGAAATACTTGGGGATTCTGGTGTGTGAGAGGCTTGACATCAGCCAGCAGTGTGTGCTTGCAACCCTGTAGGCCAGCTGTATCCTGGGCTGGATCAAGAGAGGGGTGGCCAGCAGGGAGAGGGAAGTGATCATCCCCCTCTACTCTGTCCTTGTAAGAACCCATCTGGAGTACTGTGTCCAGACCTGGGGCCCCCAGCATACGTGGAGCTGCTGGAGCAGGTCCAGAGGATGCCACAAAGATGCCCAGAGGGCTGGAGCACCTCTCCTACAAAGAAAGGCTGAGGGAGCTGGGATTGGTCCGCTTGGAGAAAAGAAGGCTCTGGGGAGACCTCATTGCAGCCTTCCAGTACTTAATGGGAGCTTATAAACAGGAGGTAAACCAATTTTTACGCAGTCTGACAGTGATAGGACAAGGGAGAATGGTTTTAAACTAAAAGAGGAGATACTTAGGTTAGACGTTTGGAGAAAATTCTTCACTCTGTGGGTGGTGATGCCCTGGCACAGGCTGCCCAGAGAAGCTGTGGATGCCCCATCCCTGGAGGCATTCAAGGCCAGGCTGGGTGGGCCCTGGACAGCCTGATCCAACGGGTGATAACCAGCCCATGGCAGGGAGTTGGAACTGGGTGGGCTTTAAGGTCGCTTTCTACACAAGCCGTTCTATGATTCCATGATTTGTCATGAATTTTGACAATTTGAGCCAATTGTTGTGTATTTGGTCACTCAAATGTCAGTGCAAGCTCTGGCCCTCAGGCATCTCCGGCCGCAGTGATTTAGAACACTTACGACGTGCATTGGGTAAATACTGCAAACCCTAACAAATTATTATCCCCTCCTATTTCCGCTTCAACCTCTACTTTCTCTGCCTTTGCTCTCAGGCAGCATAGAGCAAGGGCTGTTCATCTCTCATGGTACATTTGCACAGTACTTGGAGTAACTGCACTTCAGCCTTACTCAGGGACATTGAGAACCACCAAGATACAAGCAATCTGTCCTCATTGCTGTCCTCCTCCGAACATGGAGCTACCTAGTCATCTTCTGCAGGACTTTCCCTGCTGCACCTTTTCCTGCAGTAGTGCTATGTCACCTGGCCCCACTCGCACCCCCAGCACCCACAGGACACAGTCAGTGTCCCTTGACTATGGGTTGGAATAAGCTAGATGCCAACGACTGCAGTAAAAACCCTGGTTTATAAGCCACAAAGCAGCTTCTTCGTGAACTAGCCCCTGAAGGTATTGGAATTTTACTTGCTTCCAGAAACCTCGCTGACAAGAGCTATGAAATTTTCAGTTAATTTTGGTCATCTTTCAATTATGCGCATTTTCACAGCCACTGAAATTTAAGCATAAATTGCTAACTTCAGACACTGCTGTCAGGCAGCAAATATGCAGATAATTGATACTTGGGATGGAGATGGGGAAGAGTCCCAAGGGGCAGATGAAATAAGACTCAGTAGATGTGCTCAGTAGACATAAAGAAACATCTTACTATTTCCATTTTCTTAACAACTTAGTCCATGGCAAGAATAGTAACAAAAATAAATAAATAAATAAATAAAAGGGTATCATGTGTATTTCAAGGTATTATAGCTTTAACAGTGCTGATGGTTATAAAGCAATTTCTCTTGTAGTTTTCCACTGTTCAAGAAGGACAGGAAGATGTGAAATGGTATTACAGCACAGGAAAACTTTACTATTGAAAAAACACCCTAATGCTAGAACTTCAGAGATTTAGTGACTACCAAATTTTGCAATGAATCAGTAAAAAATGACATCTCAAAAACTACTTCTAGATTTTAATTTGGCAGTCAGCCAAAGGAGGATACTAGATTTTGGATCTACCTTCTCCGTCAGCAACCCTACCTACCACGGCCTACCTTCTTCCGCCCAACTCTTGTTCAGGGCAGTGGGGATTTTTCCTTTTGATCTTGCCCAAGAAAGGAGAAATTTGGAGGAAATTTCCATTTGTGTGGAATTTTAGTAGCACGGTTCCTCATGAAGTGCCACCACAGCCACATGGCACTGTGGCGACACAAGCATGCCCATGGGACACAGCCTTCCCTAGTCCTTGCCTCCACAGTTTCTGAGCTACTTCCAAGGAGAGCCAGGCTCAGTGGGAAAGTGTGAAACATTCTTCTGCCTCCACACATGCACTACAGACCTCCAGAAAACAGCAGGGAATTGTCAGTGTCCTGACCTGTGCTTTGGTGCCAATGGTACAAGAAAGTAATGCCAAATAAAAATTAATGGTTCTCCCTTCTGAGTGTCGTAGGAACTCTGAGGAAGAACTCTAAGAAAAGTAGGAGAAGGCTTTGTTTCACTTCTCAGACTGAAAAAAAAAAAAATCATGGAGAACTGTTTCAGGTATATCAGAAACAACATGCTTTGCAGATTAAATAAAAACTGGAGAAAAAAAGTCATCTTCGAGTGCCTCCAATGTTTCAGATAACCAGAAATCATGGTTTCCTTTTTCACAGACTAACAAACCTAAAAAAGAGTTAAATGTGAACTTACAAACAAAACAGTGTCAAAATGAAATACTAGGGCATTTCACTGACAAAATATTAAAACTGTTTCATTCTTTTCCATCACTCTTTTGGTTGAAACCTTCAGACAATTTCCATACATATCCTAAAGAGATTTTGGTTGACCTAAAGCCAGCATTTTTATTTTCTTAGCCATTATGCCAATGAAATTTTTGATCCTGAATTCCTGGTTAGAGAAAAGGCCTTAACAAAGCTATCTGTAAGAATTACTATATTTGCTTAACTTTTCATGTCTGGTCTATGGATAAAAACATATCGCTGAAAATATGTGGTGGTAAACATCTATTGCTTTCTAGAAGCATCAAATAATTAAACAACCTAGTACTGAAAGAGAAAAAAGGTTTCTCCATTATTCTCTGGTGATTGATATCATGTTATTTAAGTGAAAAATATTTTTTCATGTAAAAACACTATTTTGCGTTATCAAGATGAGAATCCAATACTGCTCATGTTTGTAAAGGGTTTTATTGAATTTAGTGGGATTCTTTATACACAAGAAAGTTAAAGTTGTGCAAGTATTAGTAGAATTTATTTCTACAACAGAAAATCACTGAGTGGGAGCCTGCTGCTTCAAGTATTCTCTAGAGAAAGTAACACCATTTTCTCTGTTGTGATTATAAATTAAGCAAACCTCACAAACAACATCTTAAAAGACTACAAGGAAGCAAAAAATTTTCTTGGAGGTTAAGTTTTCTCAAGTTCAGGGAAATTGTTATGTGTCTGAAGAAATGAAATGTTTGTCAGAATTATTCTAAAATAGCATCAGTCTCTGCAAGCTTTTACAGAATACTGCTTTCTGTTCATTGTCTGGTGATTTCTGTGTGCATTTATAGGCATAGGTATATTCTTCCATGCAATATTCCAACAAAACCAGCCTACAAATGATTCTAAATCCCAGAGAGGAAAAAATAATTCCTTCTCTATTTTGTCTAGTAACAGCTAATAAATCAGGTGAGAACATTTTAGTTTCTTCCCAGATGCACCTCTTACTATTTTTGCAAAGATGACTTCCAATTCATCATAGGAAAACAGAAACATCTAAAAAATGTGCAAGTGTATGCATTATTGAAGCCTTCCACAGGAATTTTAGTCAAGCTGTAATGAAAACCAAATGAAGGATTATCCAAGATATTCTATAAAATATGTGCACTACAGACAGATTTTCAGGAAACAGAGAATTTTAGTCCACACTAGTCATAAACTTCCTGCTTGTAATTGGCATTACCAATCTTCACAATCTTATCTTTTTTAGTGTTACATGAAAGAATCCAATTCTAGCCAGAACACATTCAACTCGGTATTCAAATATAAATTCAGCTTTCAAAAGTTACATGAGCTCACATTGCAGCTTCTAGCTCTAACATTCCCCAAAAAGATCTCTTTGCCGACACATTTCCACCTGAAGGTAAAAATAAAATGAAGAAAAAGAAGAAGAGACTGGGATCGTCACCAACACACAGTGCACGGCACAAACACTCACATGGAGCAGACAGGCTTGGGAGGGCTACGCTTACACTAGCCTGGACCTTCTCACTTACCCAGGAAAAGCGCAGTTCCAAGCACAACGGTGCCAGCCACAAACACTCCGAGGGCAATCCGCGTGGCTTTGTTGGCTGCTGTCCTGGCTGCTGGTACCGTCTCCCCTTCCATCGGGACGGGCTGGGATGTGTTCCTTCTTGAAGAAGTCTGGTTTTGCTCCGCTGCCGTTGTATCAGGAGCTCAACTACTCAGAAGCTGGATACCTCAGCTCTCCTCTTTTTTACTTAGAACTTCTGGTTTCGGTCGTGAACCATTTCCTAGGCACTTCCTGCTCTCTCCCTCTCAAAGCAAAATCATGCACTCACTCATAAAATTGTAGCTGTGTTCTGCGTTTCCCTCTGACCAGGACTAGAGAAGGCAAGCAGTGACCACTCTATTTACAGCTCCTGCTGCCTGTAAAGTCTCTATGAGCCAATCACTCAGCAGTTCTCTTTATCAAGAGTTCAGAGCACGAGGATTTCACAATGTTGCTGAACAGATGTTTTAGCTATTCTAACATATAGCTGTAAAGATTTTACAGTGAAAGCAGGACTTCTCAAAACTTTTACAAACACAAGACTGATGGGAGGTTTTCAGTTTCCTTTGTGTTTATTTAAAAGACTATTTGCTGACTAAAGTTCACTCCTAAACCACTCTTGCTGCATCATGTGGCTTCACCAGAAGACATATTCACCCAGTGGACAAACCCATTTTTAAAGCTTCCTAAGAGCTCTTAGAATATCACGTAGCATTTTATTTTGGGAATTCGGTATGTGACACTGTGTGCCAAAAATCACAGTCATGCAGCAAAAGCAATAATCAGCACAACCTACAGAATAGTGTTGCTTTCAGAGCTGGATTTTTTTTTTTCCAGGCAAGATATTTCAGTCCTTGTTCACGTGCAATGAATTGGAGGTGAGGAACCTATTCTTCCAAGTCAAGTATCACTATGAACTCAGTAGAAAGCATCTATTTGGCATTTCAGTTAGAAAGCAAGGGCAAAGAAACCCTTATTTATATGGACTTCTTAGTTTCAGGCTTGATGATCCTCTCTCCAGGTAGCAAGGTTTCCCCATTCAATCCGTAACAAAATTAACCATTTTGAAGTGAATTCTCCAACACAACCGTGACATTCAGCCCTCTGAAGAGCTTTGTTTCTCTAGAGCTGAACTGTCATGTAAAACATAAGGATGCAGGGAAAGGCAGTGCCAAGCCCACGCTCCCAACAGTTTGTGCCTGAGTCACTTGTTCTCATCTCAGCCCCTACACACTCATTAAAAAACAAACAAACAAAAAAGCAGACAGGGTGTATGTGATGGCTGAGTTACCAGTCTGGAGACCAAAGAGATTATCATTGTGAGTGCTTGCACAAAAGTTTTCATGGATCCCAGATGGGCATAAGGGGAAAACCCACTTGATCCAGAAGAAGACTTGGATTTGCAAGGTCCTACAAACCCTCTATAGCCTGGCTGGGGTCATGCAAGGAAAACATTCATTTCCGAGCCCAGTTGCCTTTCACCAACAGGATCCAGAAGGGCATTCTCATCTCTGCTTGGCCCAGATAGGAAAAAAAGCATTTGTTTCTTTTCACCTGCCTATTTGTCCCCTATTTATCCCATGATTCATGATGTCCAACATCTGCGGAAGAAGAGGGAAATTATGATGCCAGGGAACCAAGAGAATTATGCACCTGCCCGTACAAGAGTTCCAGTTGAAGCATGAATGACTCCAAGGGCACGAGCAGATTCCTGGTTTACAAACAATTGCTGGCACAACACTGTCACCAGTACAGACTTGAAAATGTAATTTTAAGTTGCATTGGTGCTGTTGAGTCTTCATGCAAAAATCACTATGAGTCTCAGAGGGGCTGTTAAAAGAGCAGGGTGTTGACACAGAAAATACACAAACATGTTGTGATCTCACTATTTGATCAACTTTGCCCATGATCCAAACACCAAGTAACCTTCAAAAGGAAGCCTTTGGCAAGCATTTTTGATTGTTTTTGTGAGTTTCAGTGTATTAAACCACTGACAGTGCAAATGCTGAACTGTTATTGGACTTATGAATACCTTCTATCAGCTTTACCTCCTAACTGACCAACACTAAATTATATCTCTACCCACTCAAATTCCCCCTTACTTTATAACTTAAAAGTCTAACATTCTAGAAAAGTAACTACTTACAGCTTGGCATGTGCTGAATACCATGCCCTATTAGTCTTTCTCTGACAGCGTTTTGCTTTCAAGGTAAGATCTCTTCCTAGGACAACATCAGCCCAGAAACCAAGAATAGCTTCAGTGGTGCAAAGCAGAAACAAGATATTTCCCAGTTCTCCTTGGGCAGACTGTCAACAGAAGGGAGGAGAGGGAAACTGGGGGGCAGATAAGAGGGAGAGGCTAGACAATTCAGTCCCATTTTCCAAAAAAAATAGTAGCCAAAGCGACGCTGAAGGCAATGGCAGCATGGAGGTGTCTTGACGAGAACCAGACAGCTCCAACTACAGGATGCCTCAGGAGCATCAGCCCCGGCAGTGTGTGATCCTTTTGGCAAGGAATCACAAATCAGCTGCCAGCGGCCAAATGACTTCTCTAAGCTGGGGTTTGTGGGCTTATTTACACTGTGGCCGTGTGTAGGTGTCCTGCCCTCTGGTTAGGAGAGCCTGGTTGCAGTCAGAAACTTATTTTGGTTTCTCCAGCTTGTAAGGAACTACAAAATTAGAGCTAAATCACAAACAGCTGCAGGCAACAGCTGCAAAGGTCAATTTCTGAGAGAAGTTGAAAAGATGCATGGATCACATGTGAGTCAGCTCCTGATACTGCTGATCAGTAACAGAAGTTTAGTGTTGCATTTAAGACTCTTTTCCAATGTGTGCTAGGATTTGGTTGCCCTGGTCATCGTAACTGGCAGGTACTCAGTACATGTCATGCTTAAACCTGCTAGAACAGCTAACTGCACTCCTGGCTACTATAGTCCAATAAGGTATTTAATGAGGCTGTGCACACAGACTCTGTTAAACATTCATAAAACACTGAATAGACTTACGAGAAAGATTTAGTATTTAAATGTAACACACTCTGACTATTCTTTCTGAACTATTCTTTCACTCAGAATTGCTTCTGACCAAGATCCCACTCAGACAATGGGATCACTCTGGCACTTAGAACAGTGACAATGTACAAACATTTCCACTGAAACCCATAAATAAAATCCCGGCTGGCAAACCGTCTTGAACATGCTCCAGGCTGAATCACAGCAAAAGCATCTCAGCACATAGAAGTTCATCTGCATATGTGCGTGCAATGTGTGTGCACACATGCATATGGATGCACACTTACAAACACAAATATTTACACATTACCTTGTTGCTTTACAAGCAAATGCAATTCTCACTTCCATGGATCATGCTAGTCAGGCAAGGGTGTCAATCAGAGCTGAATTTGATAGCACTATGTGAACTTCTCTCCATGTAGCTTGGTTTAATGTTAAGTTCCCATTTCTTGAGGTTTAATTACCAGATACCTTCAAGAAACATGCAAAACCTAATGTTTTGCCTAGTTCTCACTAGAAACAGTCAACACCAGAGTTATGTAGGCTCTCACTGAATGCCTGGAACCATAAAACAGCCTGAAGATGGTACATGCTCAGCCCAAGCTTACTGAAAAACTTGTTGAGGCTCCTTGGAAAACATTTTGTCTTTCTTGCATTTAGGTAAACTCCAAAATGTATTAAAACAATTACTGGTACTTTTTATGGGGACAGAAAAATCAGTTCAGGTTTTAAAAAGAACAAAATAACACACGTAAAACATGTAAGAACACTCCAATGATACTTACATATGTAATTCCCTCACAGGCTGTCCTCATAGTACGTATTCAAGGCTTGCCTCTGAAAGGCAAAGGAGAGATTGCCTCAGAGGAATAAGTTAAGCATGGCACAGGCAGCTCGCAGTCAGAGCATCGCAGCTTTGATGATGCCCTATCAAGCATTTTTAGCTCCGTGACAAGAAACACTCAGCTGCTATCACACTGTCGGAGGCAGAACTACCAGACAGATGCAGCCTGAGTGGTTTCAGCAGAAAAGCACATCGCAGAGCCTGTGAAGGTACGCATATAATTGGAAGTCAATGCTGGCTTTGTTGAATGAGGGTAAAAGTAACTGCCCTATGCCCTTTCATTTCAAGTGTTCCATCATGGAGACTTGAACAGTTTTTTTAACTACACAGTTGTAGCCAGAACTGGCTGACTGGCCTCTAAGTACACACAATGTGCTTGAGAAAAAAACAAAATGTTGCGTTTGAAAACAGCTTGACCATTTGTCCTTAGATCTCTGGATCTTATAAACTATACTCTTGGCTATAAGACTCCCCAAATTTCCATGCTGCAGCCAGCAGCAGCCACACTCTGGCACAAATCAGTGCTTTATTCATCTCACAGAGACAGCTGGAAATACATAACTCCATTGTTTTCAACTGGTGCAGCCATATCACAGAGGGCCTCAGTGCAGCTGTGAGAATGTGGGTCAATAATTAAGACCCAAAACAGAGCCAACAGGCCTTGTAGGGCTCTGAACATTGCCGGTAGCAAGCTTTTCCACAAACTATATTCCATACAACTGCAAACATGGAGAAAACACCCTGCAAAGCAGAAAACCTTGTCCTCCTACACTTCTAATCTCCCAAATAAATGTATTATTATTGTTTTTATTATTGGTGTTATTATTAGTATTACAAGTTGGATAAGCTACTCTCCTTACTTTAAGAACTTGTCCCTGCTGCAGCAAATGTTGCTTTCTCTGACCAAAATGTGCTTGTATCCAGCCCAAACACCAACTCGCTATGAAAGCCAACATCTGGGATGATTAAAGTTAAACCACTCAAGTTTTCATGCTTTCTGAGAGCTGTGTTTTGTAAAAACATTTAATGAAACAATGCATATGCTCTCAAGCAGAAAGCAGAACCACTTTAGGTCTTCTGGCAATTTTTCTTCAAGAAGCTGATTAAATTATAGCTAAACAAAAAACTGCTTCTCCTAAAGGCCATGTTCACACCATTGTAAGTGTGTTTACAGATAGCCATCACTTCTACATACTTTCCTCCTCATCTGTCATCCCACGCTACAGATTAAATATTGGGTCCATGACTACTGTGCACGCTAACATGCACTGCAGGAAGACATGGTAGCTGGGAATTAAAATACGTATAACACATTCTGGAGAGCAAATTTTTGGCTTTGCTCATCTGAACATGAGCTGGATAGTGCTGAAAAAGTCATTGCTGGGAAACGTGACACTTACAGTGGCCATTGCTGTAGGTGCAGGGGTGTAGAAAGACACAACTATCTGTTGTATCTTTAAAATATTGCATCAGAACCACCAGAGCTTTAATCACTTCCTCTGCGCAGTCCACATGTTCGGCCACAGCCTTCAATACAAAGACTACCTCTATGAGCAGCAGAAGTAAGGAAGCTTGGTTTCTAACGTATTTGTGCCCCATGGGTGAATCTTCAGGTGTGTAACAGGATGTATATTCACCAAAATTTGCAATCAAAAGGAGAGCCACCAGAGCTGGTTGTGGCTGCTTTCAGTGTCCGCCCAGGAGATCCCCTAGCTGTGCCACTCTCTCAGAGAAGAAAGACTGCCTCTGCAAAAGCAGTGCCTCCTGCCTACTCTCACACTTGGATCTCCAAAGGTATCAGCACAGCAAGACACATTTAGCTTTAGAAGCAGAGCTCAGAGAGCTGAAACAAGATGCAGACCAAATGCTCCTCAAAAGTGCCACTGAACAGGGGACAAGCAACAGGGTATCTGCCCGCTTCCCTGTGCAAACCTTTGTAGAAATCAAAAAAAAAAAAAAAAAAAAAAAAAAAAAAAAAAANCAAGAACTCCTCCCATTGCTTCACTATCCAGGGCAGTAGGGCTGAGCAGCCCTCTGAGGCACCAGCTCCAGTGAAAACTCTTCTCACAGGAGGACATCCACCCACCCCTCCACAGGAGAGATTCTTCTGTGGTGACAAAGGGCCATGCTCATGCCGAAGCCTTGGTAGCAGAAACAACAGAGTTTTCCATCCTGGCAAAAAGTTGCCAGAGATGAATGTCTTTGATCCCAAATCCCCTCTGTCAAATTTGGTTGAAGTTGACTGGCAAGGTCAAAGGTTCCTGATTAAGGCTGGGAGACAAAGGGCTTTCAGAGCAAGGGACACTTGCATAGGCTCTGCTCTCAGAGGAAAAGCAGCTGCTGAAAAATCTGCGCTTCCAGGCATTGCTAGAACCAGCTCAGGAACTTCCTAAAATTAGATTTATTTTAATGTATTTTACTTAAGTGGATTTCTTTTTCACTCTCTCATCTCAAAATGAAATTACAATCAACTTTGCATATAGTTAAAAGCCAGAAAAATCTCACATCAAATATGATGCCCTAAATCCAACTTCCCATGACGTTATGAGACATTGTATCTCTTGCTTAGCAGAGATATTTCTAACAAATTACCTAGTCTTTCAGCAGTGGTTACATCTGTGTCCAGTAGTGACTTTCAGCGGCACCTCAAGGGGAGCATTCTTGTTAAAGGGGAGGCCAGGATCACCTCAGGCTGAAACCACAACTCCAGACTCCATGCGACAGAATTGTCAAGACCAAACACTTGTTTTCCTCAAGTCACAGAAATCCTCAAAACCCAAACAGGAGCCAAATATAATTATATTTACAAACCAAATTGCTATGTTCCTGACAGCACTTCCCTGGAGTTTCTGATGTCTCTACTTAAAATAAAGCCCTGCTCTTTTATTGTTGTTGTTTCTGTTGGCTGGTTTTTTTTGTTGTTGTTTGTTTGTTTTTTTTTTGCATTGACACAAGGCTATGAAACACTTATCTGTCACTGCCTCAAATTTTTATGGATTTACGATCAGACCTGATTAAAAAAGAAACAAACTTTCATTACAACTCGTGGACTCTCACATGGACTATTTGCTATATTCATGCACACATCTCAAAGTCAATGCTTGATATTTTCACTGTGTTTCAAATGAAGAGAATTAGCTTCAAGCTTATTGCCATGCTTGGGTAGAGGATTTACCCAGGAACAAAGGAAAACGTGGTGGGTTTCGTGCTTTGTGACTTAATTGCATAAACTGGAGTAGGAAAGTAGGAGTTCTGGATTGCTTTTCAAATTTCAGTATTGCCAAAAAAAAAATAAAAAATAAAATAAAATTACATGAGGAGAACACATACCTGGAAGGGGCATAAGCAAAAAACATTGTTTCTGCTCTGAGCAGAATAACTTAACACTCATACCTCTGTTTGTAAAAGGCTAAACCAGAACAGAAACTTAGCAGTAAAGTTAAAATAACATTAGAATTTTTCCATCTTAGCCTTTACTGTCCAAAAGAATTACAAATGCAACAATGAAAATGCGAAGGGAAGCTCTGACAAAGAAATGTGTAAACATGCAGTTGCTGAGAGCCTCCTGTCTAACAGGAGACAGCAAGTTCAAAAAGTCAGTAGCAACACATTTTCACTGCTTTTTGTCGCTAGAGGACAGATTGAAAGGCAAAATGGTCATTAGAATGAGAATTTCTGCTCAGTCCTTTGAAATTACTGCAAACATGATCTGCCTCTCCCTGTGTTCAGCTGGTGGACTGAAGAGGGACATTCATTACCTAACTGTACAACAATACGTGAGCCAACCCTTCATCAAGACCACGCTTTTAATATAAAATAGTAGTCAGAATACATGCCTTGCAATATGCACCATGTACAGCAGTAAGATCGGCCAGGGCATACGGATAGCATCTGCTTTCCCTAGGAAAAACTACAGCCAGGCAATACATTCCCAAAAATGAGCTAGAGGTGTAACAACCTTCACAAATATTGGGGTCTGAGACAGCAATTAACAAGAATAAACACGAGCTTGTGAAATGGCATGGGGCTGCATCTGGGGAGGGTCAGGCTGGGGATTAGGAAAAGGTTCTGCACCAGCGGGTGGTGGGCATGGAACAGGCTCCCCAGTGCAGTGGGCACGGCCCCAAGCTGCTGGAGCTCAAGGAGCGTTTGGACACCGCTCTCAGACACAGGGTCTGGGTTTGGGTGGTGCTGTGTGGGATCAGGAGTTGGACTCGACGGTCCGTGTGGGTCCCTTCCAACTTGTGATATTCTATGGTTCTGTGATTCCATCCTCGAGAAAGGAAGACCTCATACCCAGTTACAGCTGGGCTAGGACACACGATGAGAATTTGACACTGACCTCCCAGGCATCACTTGATTCTGTATCTGGGCTCAACCTGCACCAGACTCAGGGCGATCAGGGCCAAAATAACACTGATACAAAACCTCAGTGAGAATTGCAATGTGTTTGGGACAACTGAGAGATCAGGATTCCAGGCTGCGCCTTAGCTACACGACCACAGCCATGCATTCTAGCTATAAACTAAGTGAAAGACCTGTTTCCTCACCTCACAGCTTTTTTTTCAGGCCTCCTAGAGTCGGTTTAAGACCTGCTCCTCTTAACACAGGCACCTACTGACTGTCACTGATACCAAATGATACCAGTGATACCATAGAAAAGTAGTCTGAGAAAAAGCAGTGCAGTGTTCCAGCTTACCAATGAGCTTCTGGCCTTCACTAGAGTTAATTTATTTCCTTTGCAGCCAGTAATCACTGTTTTCAGAGAGCCAGAACAGGTTATCACGAATGATCTAAACATAGCTCATTTCATCCTGGGTCAGTCAGAAAAAGCCATAGTCCCTTTGAAGCTTTCAAACTATTATACTGTGATTGCTTTTTCTCACTGCCTTTGCCTTCAGAAAAAAACGCTCTTAAGAGGAATCACATGCGTCTTCAGCTTCATTTCCTAAAATCTTCTGTGGCTTGTCATCTATTTTTCTTCACTATATTTGGAAATAAAAGTAGCTATTAAAACACACTTTTAGTTACACAATATTGAATGAAAAATATCCTTTGCTGTGCAAGTCTGCAGGTACTATAAAACATTTGAAGCTATTAAAATGTACTTTGATTGGCATGCCATAAAATGCATTTTAGCTTGTCTGAAGTTCAGATGTACTTGAGCATCACTTGTTCACAAGTGATGGATGCTAAAGAAAGGCCAGAAAAAATGATTCACTCGCTACCACCAGACAGCCAAGCAGGGTCTGAGAAGCCAGATCGCAAGCATTGTCCAGTACTACATTCCTCCACTCTTGCAAACGTGTTAGGTGTGGAGAAGCAGTCTTATGAGATGAAAGAAATCAGCTTGGCACGCCTCACTGCAGCTCCCCACTTGCCTTCGAGCTGTAGCTCACTGCACAGAACAAAGGTGCTTGCCTACATAACAGTCATTTAACATACAGCAGTACTCCTTTTGGATACGGATCTAAAATCAAATTTTCATTACAAGAAATAAAGAAATAATAGGGATAGGGTTTGTGTTGATTTCTTTTAATGAACATAGTGAAGTAGAGCAATAGCCAGGGAGTTCACATTGCAAGAAATTGGTGTTGGCTTCGTAGTCTTTAAAACCAACTCCTGATTAGGAAATGCTTCTAGATCTTGAGCAGGGCTATCATTGTCATTTTTAATTTAACCTCAGAAAACAGAACCAAATCAGTCCATTTACCTGAAATGAACAGGGATACCTGGATGACTATGAGAAATGGAATTTTATTTGAAGGTTTGAAGGTCTAAGCGTTAACAAGCAACTAAAAAACAATGCACACACTCATAAAACTACCAAGGAGACACGCAGTTATCAACACAAATCACAGAAAAAGCTCTCTATAATTTCATTTAGAAAGTAGTACGTAGTTTCTGCTGCATCACTTTTTAGCTACTCCCCAAAATCTGCACTATTCAAAAATTCCTGGATGACTGAAATGATTCAGTAGATGTGATTACAAAGGAAAAAATAATAATAAAGGAAGAAAAACAAGGAGAAACTCACATAACAGTCTCTCCCCTGTATTTCTAAAGCAGGGACACACTATGAAGCTACAACTTTCATTTTGAGCATTTTTCCCTTACCACCCTCCTCACCACCAGTTCCCACACCTGCACAGTGCACAGGTCTGTCGCACAACTGTTTGGCAACACAATGAACCACAGGTTCACTTTCAACAGATTGCTTTTTCCTCTGTTCATTTCAGCAGTGCAGTTGTCCCCACCTCCCCTTCATGGCTCTTCTGGCTCATTTTCTAACCTAAAGACAAGCTGCAAGTCTCATAGCAGAGAAGCAGATGTAGGGTGAGTACAAAGAGGTTGGAGTGTGGAGAAGATGGCTGGGAACATTCCAGCTGTAAACCTAGCAGAAGAAATGCCATCACAGCAACCCCTTCATATAAGCTGTTGACTTGGAGAAAGTGGGTTGAGTAAATTTTAGAAAACACCCAATTTGGTCAAGAAAGTCTGAAATATTTTTGATCTTTGAGAAGTTCTAGTTAACTAAATTCTCAAACATCTTGGAGTATTCATGTGCATTTGCAGCACATCTACAAGTAGAAGTTCAGAGGTTCAGGGAACAAGGAGGACTACATCCTCCAGCCTCAGCAAGCCAGGTGAAGTCCATCTCATGAGCAAGCTCTTACAATAGTTATAACATGACCAATGGAATAAAAATACACTATATATGAAAGGAAGCAGCAGCAGTTCAACTCTGAAATTGTTCTCTTGAGCTACATCTAATTTCATGATTATAGATAGAACTTCCACAAGTCAGTACTTTCACTGTCCAGGCTAAGCACTCTGCAACTCAAAAATGGGTGAGACTTCAGTTTGAATGAGGCTGTCTCCTCTTCTCCCTGCCTGGATGTGCTCCACCCACTTCTTGCACACACAGCCTCCAAACCAACGCAGGTGACCACAGCCCACTGCACCACACTGCCTGCAAGGACACAGCATACGCAGAGGGCACCCATGGCAAGCCTGCCACATGATGCAGCAGGAGGTACAGCGTGCAGTCAGTGCTTGGAAGAAAAGGCGGCTGTGTGCACACAGGGTGCGAACAAGCACAGTGACTTCCCCTTCCATGCTCAGCTGCAGCCTTAAGCACGCTCAAATATTTCTTCTTTACATTGCCAGAGGTGCTCAAAAAAGGATCTTCAAAAAGGATGCCATCCTTGTTAAGAACAGAAGATAACGCTCAATCTATTAATTACTCTGACAGTCTTCACTGGTGTTTTTAAATGATGAACCACCAAAAATGTGTGGCCTGAAAAATTCACTTGCAGTCATCCTTTCATTCCAAATAACTAACTGGTGGTTAAAAAATGTCAAAAATATATAAGCATTACAAGAAAAGCCAATCATTAGGAAGTCATTTCCCAGGATGTCCCAGTGAGAAGCTTAACAGCAGTTTGGACAAAGCATGGAACAAAATACTTCTTTTAAAACAATTGCCCAAACTGCTGTTTTCACTTAACAAAAGAATAAACAGGGAAATGTTAGATAACTTTAGCAGCTACCAGAACCAAAAATAACTTCATATAGCTGTGTATACTCTGCTTATTAGTCTCATCTGCTACAACTCTTGTTTTACAGTTCCACCGATGTTTGCATATACAGAGATTACTCAGACATTTCCGTTATCGATGCTTCCATTATACATCAACAAAACACTTCTATCATTGGGTCTTTTTAAGTAAATCATATTAATAGTGCCATATTGCCTGTGGAACACTATGTGTTGTGGAGTCATCACTGAGGTAATGAAAGTTACTCTTTCGAATAATATAATATGAAGTTGTCACACTACTTTGAAGTAAAAAGAAAAACCCTGTAACTGTTGCAGCTTATAGCAACACTATTTTTTGTTTGTTTTGATACCCTAATTTTTTCAGGCTGTTTTCCCAATTCCATGAGCTGAAGACCGCAGAGATGCCACTGGTGAGCTTCTGCCTTTCACCCTTCCACACTCACAATGACAACCCATGACACAGTTAAATACCAATAATACAGTATTTATTTGCTTGGGTAATTTGTCTGCACTGAACACTCCATTATTCTGAGCAGTATCTTTTTAAACACTATTTCATTTTCAGCAGTATTTTTCCCTTTCTCTCGGAGTACTTAGTCACTCACTCTGTCTCTCAGAGTACTTAGAGTCATGATCTTTCTTTGGTAAAAAAAAATATATATATATATATACACACATATAAACAAAACCTCCACACCCCACATTTCAAATCTCTCTCCCTTCCTTCCTCCTCTGTTACCTACAGAGGACAGACTAGACTGTCCTGTTTCTGGTTCCTCCTCCCGGCTCATTACACCAAACATTTCTCATCTTAACCATTCTTGCTCCTGCATCCTTTTTTCCCTTGATGCAACCATTTTTGCAGTACAGCACAGACATACTTCTCACTATGCTTCCAGTTACAAAGCACATTTCTCTCTTTTTCCTCCCTTTCTATTTCCTCCATTTCTACCTCTGAAGCTCAAGTTGACTAAAATTTATCACCACCCTATGAAATTCTTCATCTATCACATTCTTCCAACCATTCCCATCCCACGTATCTAACTCCTTGCTTCCTAAAGCAAGGATTAACCATCCACATTCCAAAAAGGCATCCCTACGTTGCTCTGCGCTATTAATGACTCCTACACTCTGTTCCTTTGCTGCTACTTCTCTCACTTGCTCCCTCAGCACTTCCTGTGACAATTCCAACTACCCCTTTTCTATCTGCAGGAAACATTTGTAAACTACATCTTATTGCCCTCAAGCAATATCATCTGCAATCTCCTACTTCTATATTAAAATAAGAAACTGAGTGCTCTTCTCCCTCTCACTTGTCCCAACTTGTCTTATTCCTGCCAGCAAGCTGTCAACACCTCAAACCCTAAATGGTAAAAATAAAAATGCAAGAGACACCTAACCATCTTCCTTGTTGCCCATGTAGGCACTCTAAAATGACTTTAATCCTATCCTCCAACTCCATAAGCAAGATTTTCTCTTGAAAAGTTACACCTTCCTCCCTTTTCTCCTAAGAAGCCACTTGTAACTGCTGTACTTAAGACAAATGTAAATATTTCTACTTCCCAG
This sequence comes from Alectura lathami, assembly GCA_013399715.1. Classification (NCBI taxonomy): domain Eukaryota; kingdom Metazoa; phylum Chordata; class Aves; order Galliformes; family Megapodiidae; genus Alectura; species Alectura lathami. The sequence goes on from VXAV01010763.1 coordinate 304,679, forward strand.
TTAGCTGAAATTTATGTAAGCCTCTGTTAAAATATTTATCTGAAGTCACATTCTTCTTTGCCCACCATTATTAATTTTTTTTTTTGAATCACACCCCAGAGTAAAATCTTCAATTTGCCCATTCTGTTCTTGCTCTAATCCCCTTCCTATAAATGTTTGAAGCTTCCATCATTCGTAATGTCTCAGTACTTACAAAAACTACAAAAACTCTGTGACATGCAATGAGTCACACTGACACTCAAAACCAAATTGAAAAGTCAGCAAAAATACTAACAAACATACTGCAGACCTGCAAAGAATTCACAGCTACAGAATTCAAGAGCAAATTTATTTCTCTTGGCAAAGATCAATGGTGTCTAAAGTGATCATCGCCACTGCAGACATCACTGTGCTATTTTATACTACAGAGAATCTCATCTGAGCCATGAGCCCTTGTGGCCAAGAAGGCCAACGGTAACCTGGGCTGCATTCCAAAGAGCGTGGCCAGCAGGTCGAGGGAGCCGATGCTGCTCTCTACTCTGCCCCAGTGAGGCCACATCTGAAGGACTGTGTCCAGTCCTGGGCTCCCCAGTTCCAGAAAGACAGGGAACTCCTGCACAGGGGTGAGCGGAGGGCTCCAAAGATGATGAGAGGCCTGGAGGAAGCCTGGCCTCTCTACTGAGGTGGGGCTGAGAGACCTGGGCCTGTTTCTCCTAGAGAAGAGAAGACCGAGAGGGGATCTTACCAACACTTCCAAATATCTACAGGGTGGCTGTCAAGAGGGTGGGACCAGGCTCTTTTTGGTGGTGCCCAGCGACAGGACAAGGGGCAACGGGCACAAACTGGAAGGCGGGAAGTTCCATCTGAACATGGGGAAGAACTTCTTCACTGTGAGGGTGACAGAGCCCTGGAACAGGCTGCCCAGAGAGGCTGTGGAGTCTCCTTCTCTGGAGATACTCCAATGCCACAAGGACACTTTCCTGTGCAACCACATGTAGGGGACCTGCTTTAGCAGGGGGGTTGGACTGGGTGATCTCCAGAGGTCCCTTCTGACCCCCATGATTCTGTGATTGTGTGAACTGAACAATCTGTGAGGGATAGATAAGATACTCCATTGATTAACCATTGTGTATCTTTGTTTGTTAAGTAAGAAATGGAAAAAAAGAAGATAGGTACAATGTGAAGTACCATACCCATTAATTAAGTTTAACACTGAATCCACAATGCATTTTATAATTCACACCCAAGTAGTAATAGCGTACCTTTATTTTAACACGTGCACTGCACTGATGCAGTAGTTACAACGCCAGAAGTCTTCTCTTTGCACAGACTATCAAGTTTCTATGCATCTCAATCACATTTCTAGGTGGAAGCAGCATTCAGTGCAAAGAATAATTAAGAAAACCCTAATGTTAACTGTATCTTGGGAACCATACGCAATACATAGTGCAGCAATCATAGCTATTTCCTAACTGGCCTTAAACATGGAAAACTGATCGGTTACCTCCGTTTGCATTTCAAAATTATTTCAGAAAGCAATTTAAAGAAGATAAAACTACTACAGCAACAAATAAATAAAAACTGACAGGGTGTACATACTTGCTCAGAATCAATTCAGCAACTTAAAAAAAGATAATGTTCAGTGTTTGTTGAATTGCTTCATACTACATGTATCACTTGAAAAATCTTACATTACAAAGTTTAACAAACAAAAAAATCCTCCAACTCTTCAGACTGTATCAGGTGAAAAGCAAAAATCTGCAAGCACTGTTGCCTCTCACCCACCAACACTTCATTCAGGTCCCCTGGTCATGCCAGGGGATTACAGGACATCCTTGCACATCCTACACCTCTGTGTCCAGGCAGCATCTCTGCCAAACAATGATGCCAGTGGGGGCATGGCAAGCCAGCAGGTGTATCAAGTCATTTTCCAGTTTACAAGTTTCTTTGCTACAAAACAACCACCCCTGTGCTGACCTGTAGATCTACCAAGCTCACTCTGGAGAACACAGGCTGTAAGCCCCACCTTAGGGAATGCCTGTGTGCTGAATACCACCTGCGTGGTCATCACAGCAAGGATCAATGGGAATATTCATGCTTGCAAAGTTACAGTGCACACATGGCTGCTTATAAGACATCTGCATTTGTTTGCATCCATAAAATATACCGACTGTGGTCCTGTATCATAAATGAAGAGTTACTGCTAGGTCATAGGCAATAATACGGGATGTATACAATAGAGCTAAAACACTCGGGGAAATGCAAGACACTTCTCTCCTCCTGTTCCAAAGGAGGCTCTGCTCTTTGGGAGTACTTCAGGATACACAGGTGTAGGCCAAGAACCGTGATGCACGTGTATCAAAAAATCAGCATTACCTGGAATCACTTGAAACAGGAAGACTGGAGAACACTTCCCCTTGGCTCTCCAGACCAAAAGCACTTCAACAGCACAACTGTACCATACAAAAATACACTGAATAAAGGTGGGTTTTTTTGTTTGTTTTTTAAAAAAAGTTTCTCTCTGAAATTCTACACAGGCTACTCAGATTCATCAACATGCATATGGGATGCAGTAAAACTCTTTATGTATGGTTAAGAACACAGATCCTAGAAGTGTAACTTTTTTCATGAACAGTATCATTTGGTTTTGTGGGGGGAAAAAAAATAAATAAATCAACTCCCCTCAACAAAACTAAAGAAGCGTGAATACTACGTGTTCAATGAAAAAGCATCATTACGGCTCAGATTAGAGTGTTTGGGGACAGTGTACTTTTTATTCTATCTTGGCAATGTACAGAACGGTTATATCTTTCCTATCTCCTCTGAAGTGAAATCTTTTGAGCACTGAAAGCTAGTCAGTACATAAGCACATTCTTACAAAAATATAGATTTTCAGACAACATGATAAACAGTTTAAGATAAATGTTTTCTCTTTTGGAGCAAAACCACAATGCAACCTAGTTTCCACTAATTTTTAAATTACAATTGAGCAATTCAGCAAGAGCCCCACAAAACTAGGTCTAGCGCAATACAATCAGGACTTACCCTGATAACATACACCTATTTGTTCCAAAACATTCAAGAAGCACCGGTGCACATGAATCTAGACCACACCCACATCTCTTCTCCCTGTAAAGTAACCTCTCCTTCCCATAAGGCTGAGGAGCGCATGTCCACACAAACCTCAGCACAACCAACTTCTTGCATTGCAGTGAGATGAGAAACCAGCCTTAACTCTCATGCTGCCCGAGTTCAAAGTGCCTCTATCAGGTACTGCCATATCCATACCAAAACCTAAATAATCAATAGGGCAGCAGCTAAAGGTGTTCATGAGGTGAAAGGTCAAAGACACTTTTCTCCTGCGGAAGAGATGACAGCAATATGATGAATGAATGAACCTACGGTAAATTAACTGTCTTCCCTTTGCAGTGAAGGATTTGGGGTATTCCTTCAGAAGATTTTTTTTTTCCCCCTTCTCCCTCCCCACTTTTTTTTTTTAATGTTATGCCTATTTTCTGTATATGGAAGCACTGCAATGTTCAATTTTAAGAATCAAAGAATAAACCCTCCATCTTGCAAAAGCACCACAAGTTANNTTCAGGGATGAAATGCTCAAGATGTCTTTTTTAATCAATAAGTTTGTGAAGATCTACAAAAACTAAAAAGGATCACATTCTAAAGGTTCAGTGCATTCAGCAGCTATAGAGTTTTGCTGCTTACTCATCTTTAAGTTGACTTTCAAAAATAACACCCTACCTCATCAAAATATACATTTTCCATTTGCTTTTAAATTAAAATAATAAAAAAAAACATTTAAAGAATTCACAATTAATAGCATGACTAAGTTTCAGGATCATCTACAGCATATAATTTAAAGGTTCCAGATGCCAATATGCACCACGTGGCAGGCCTATATGCTCCATGCAGCATGTACATTTAGAATAATCTTGATGTTCAGACTTCAGTTTGTTTCTTCCAAATAGTGTAGAATACCCACCTGGAGAAAATGAGCAGTCAAGGAAAAAAAAACAAAGCATGTAGTACAAAGCTAAAATGGAAGTAGCTCTTTTCACTTACTTCAATCCTGAAAAGCTCTGGTAGCTGATAAAGATGGGGTAGGTAAAAACGTCAGAATTGAAATCTCCTTGAGTCCTCTTTTTTGCTCAGCAGTTTGAAAGAGCACCCCAACTCCACTGAAACTGAAATCCTTTGCAAACCCATTTTCTAATCCCTGCTGCAGATTTTCAGGCTGTGCATTTTGTGTTGCAACTGCTGAAGGAGCTACAGAAATACTTCAGGAAGAGCAACTAAAACTCCAGGTCTTCGGTCAGTTCACCAAGCCGGGATCCCTCTCGCTCACCTTACCGATAGCAAGGTAGCAAGCTCCAACAGAAAGTAACCCCCATCTACCTAATTTTGAATTCCTGTCACAGACATGACCCAACACACCACTGCTACTGAGCTGTTCAGTAGCCGAACGCTAGGTGTCCAAGCATCTTACTGGGCAAACGCTTAACTGTCTACTGCATCTCCAGTGCCTCAGCAGGGGGTCTGCTGAGTACTCACTTGAATAAAATTTTGCCTACGTTTTTCTCTATAAGCTTCTGTGGTGCTGGCCTCAGGTGCCCAAATACTTTTCAAGAAGCAGGACCTTATCCTACCCAGACTGAGCTAGAAGTAAACACAGAGCACTAGGAGCTGTGTCAGTAATCTCTTTGCTATTCCTCTCGTGGCAGATGGGCACAGCTTCACCACAGTCACGCAGTAGCTACAGCTCAAGCCATGGTTCTCTGAAGCTGATCCTGTCAGCATGGACAACTGGTCCTCAGGAACCTTCTTGCCATGCTGAGCACGTGAAAGGTCAGAGCAACATCATTCCACCAGCTTCTAAACGAACTACAGCACCAGCAGCCATGTAAGTCATAGATTTCTGGGATTTAAAATTTAAACAAAGTAAACCCACATAGATATATGCTCTTCTGTTCATACAGAGAGGTCACACGTGCACCAGATGGGAGCCTGCATGTTCACTACAGGGTCATGGTGGAGACTTCAGGGGCACACACGCACTCCTTAAATTAAGTTGGCTTTTATGTCAATAGCTACTTGTATTTCAGATGAACCCCACAGCAACACTGGTAAATACCAGAATTTCAAGCAGCAATTACACACCACTATTCTGGAAGCAGGCAAAATAGGTAACAAAGTGTTACTGTTACTGCAGCATTTTGGCTGCATTCAGGTACCCATACAGCCAATTCTTGGTCAGATCATGGAAATGCACATTTGCATAAGTGAAAGATTAATTCAGTTGTTCAACGGATTTCAAGCACTAAATGAAAATCATGTCACTTTCTGAAGAAAGATGTAAACCCTGTATTTTTTAGTTACTTGCCACAGCTCTACTGCAAACTAACGCATCCCAGTCATCTGTGAAACAGCATGTAGGTACAACCTTCCCTTCAGATACATACCACCTTCTGTTAGGAATCTGATTCAAGAAAGGTGATAAACTGTACTCAAAATGCAGATAAAGCGATACCAGAGGTCCAAAACCAAATTAGAAGCCAGAGTTGGAAATATTTTTCATAAGTAACTTACTTCAGGCTAATCTGAAGTCAGATTTTTTAATACTCTTGTACGTATACTGCTATATCATCAGGTTCTTAATTCAGTCAGAAAAAGTAAACTAAAAAAGCCTGCCTCATTTCTTCTTCAAAACTGTTCACTTTCAAGATCAGTTATACTTATTTAATGGCCAGTATTTTCATACATGCTGTATTCCACTTTCCTTTTTTGTCTTGAGAATGTTAAGATCAAATCTGAGTTCCACTGGAGAGGTGACAATAATGAGAAACAGAGGGAGCATGTTGCAATCTGTATGGCATCCAGAACAGCACAGCATTAAATGGAATCAAGACTAGAGACAGAGGAGGGAGGCAAAATGAACACATAATAGAAGAAAGGCTGTGGCAGAGTTTAATTGGCTTACTGAATGATGAACAGGCAGACCCTGGAAAGATTTCTTGCGTCAGAAAAAAGGCAGCTGCAGCAGGTGCCACTCCACAGTAGTACGTCCTGGCAGATCATACACAAGTGGTGTCTAACACCAAAATCAAATGGAACCAGAAAAAAACCACTACAGCAGATCAGAATGCTCCTCTAGAGGTAACGGCTTGAAGCTGTAACTTCCAGCTCCTTGTTTGCCACCCACAAAGTGAAGAAATCCTAGTGAGTTATTTTTAGGAATGTGTTGCAGAGAAATGCATATACCCTTCCACTTGGAATATTTCTTTCAATAATATTAATTAATAATGGGTATTAGGAATCAGCTTTTCCATTAAAATCGACTTGGAGCAGTATGCATGAGGTTAGTCTGTTGGTCTTTTTTGTGTTTTTTTCTGTTGTTGTTTCCAAACAAAACAAAAAAGACACAGCCTTGCCAGAAACTCCCATGCAGCATTACCCTCATCATACAGTTTATTCTGCACTGCATAAACAATACACTTGGCAACACTCAAAAACACAAAGGAAAACAGCCTGAGCTTGAGAGGTGCTGATCATTTCACCACCTGCAAATTTATGGCACCTTTAAAAAAATACTTCCTGCAATAAAAAAATTGCAGTTCTATTAAATGAATTATATTAATGTTGTGGAAGGTGGAACTGCGTTCTTGCACTCAAGTTCATTACCTCCAAGCCATCTAGGCTTGCCTGATTTATTAATACACACTCTCTACACTTTTTTCACTCTTTAAGGATACAATTCCATGTAGGAGGGAACGCACACGATTTCTTTTGAAAACTCCACGGGACAATAAAGCCTGCTGAGTTGCTCTTCATACAGAGTCAAGGCATCGGTCAGATTGATACAGTTGCCCTAAAGAAAAAAGACAAGTCCTGGTTATAATCAAGCAAAGAAGCAAGATTACAGATGAACATATATACACGGACATTAGCAAAAGGCTCCCACAGACTTCAGAACCAGACACACGCCATCCTTGGCATTTAACACAGCACATACTGAACAGCTCATCTTCGTTCTGCCTGCAGAAAGCAACAATTTGTATCTTTTCAGGAAACAGTAAGTACAAGGGGAATTATCGATCTTCTCATTAGCAGAAGTACCCATTACATTAGAACTTCCAGCTAAAACAGACCACCATGTGTTGTTTACCTGAAACATCTACTCAATAACCATTTTCCTTATGATTGCTTGAATGTGTCAGTAAACAATATTACAACATCCAGATTTTCTCAATTATTTAATATTGCCTAGGTCTTAAAACATGAAAATCCAGTATAAAAAAAAACATAATATATTCATTTAAAACCAATTCTTCCATAAAACAATATGACAAAACAAATGATGCACAGGTTCTGTGGCTGTAGGCCAGTCATGAGCTGCTGTGCATCACACCTCTGAAACACAACCGATTACTATTTTTTTTCTTGGATCTACATATTATCTCAGAGTCTAAAACTGCATATTTTAGCACACACATGATGCATTTGTCCTCCCAGTTCAATAAAGTGCTAGTGGTTTTTTTTTTTTTTCAAAAAAAAAGGCCTATGAAAAGTTACCATATTAGCAGACAAAGTAAGCAGGGCATAAGCAGGGCATCAAAAACAAAGAGACCAAACAGTCCAGATAGACTGTAACAAATTAAATTCATCTATCAGTCTAAGCTAGCATTCTCCACGTACCAATACAAAGGCCAGCAGTAAAATGCTCAGCTTTGTGTTATTCATATTTGCACACATAGTTTTAGTTTATTTAAAAATGAAACAATACAACCATAAACACACACAAAATCCACATTAAAAAAACAGCTGGCATATTGACACTTCACACTTGTCATTTGGCCATGAACTCTCCCAGGTGAGGCACTTATTCCAGGATTCAAACTGGAACAGAATGCATACCTGAAGAATTTGGCTGGTTCAAAGAATCTCCAGGAGAGCACTATAGGATTTTCTCTCCAAGCACAACACTTTGAGCTGTGAATTCCTGCTGTCTTCCTTCCTCCCTTCTCCCACCTTCATTCCTTTTTACACTTCCTTACTTTCCACATCCTAGGACTGAGGTACAGGGATCTAACACAGAAAGTATTTCTTCCCTCTCCTTAGAGGCTCACTGTAATTTTCCACCTGGCTCTGCACATCTGGGCTTTTTCCCCTTTTCTTGTATCTGCTACTGCAGTCACTCCTGCCCACCCAAAACACTGAACAGAAGAACTACCACCTCTCTGAAATATAGTGCTATTTCCTCCCTCTTTGTCTTCTACACAACTAAGTAGACTAGCTGATACTTTAACCAATGACCTTAGAAGAACGTGGTAAACGCAAGTTACCTGAACACTAACTTAAAACGGAGCAAAGTTAAATATAGCCATCACTGCACAGCCTACTGATGACTCAGCGTCTCAGGTACAGGATGCTGAACACAGACCCACGTAGCACTGCTGCAACACAGCACAGACAGGAGACATTCTGATTCTGGTCAAGGGGAGAACACATTAATGGTCCTTGGCATACTGACAGCCAGATGAATTCATTTATGGTCTTCTCCCTCCACCTCCCTCATAAGGAACCTGCAGCTCAAACGGCAGGCCCCAAAACACGATGTGCAGCCATGCTGCACGCTACACACCAACAGGAAGTTATATAATGACCACGTGCAAACACACATAGGGCAGAATGAGCCGTCTTCAGAGACATGGCCCCATCCCTCCCTAATGGTTGGGACTACCAACAGGCATGAATGCCTGTTACCTTCACCTAGTCACAAAGCCTCCTTTCTTCTTCTGATTTCTAATCAGTAAAAACAGAAGCATTAACTAGCATTTCCCTAGAGGTATTTTCAACATTAAAAACCCCTCAGTTTTCCACACATTTTATCACTTCTAGGGAAGGAACATTTACTACAGAAGACAAAAAGCGCATAAAAAAAAATTGAACTCTCACGTTAAGGTATAACACAGTTCCCAGCAGCCTAGCACACAAGCCGAAGTCCCACAAAATGATGGCAAGAGACCCATGGCACAAAAGTCTACTGTTTATCTCAGATCAGAAGAATATTAGTCTCAATGACACAACTACATGCATTAGGAAGAAAAAAGATCGAGTTAGAACAAAAAATAAGGAAAGAAACAGTGATTTACTAATACTGCCAGCTTCTTCATGTCCAGAATGACCCTTTCTGTTCATGACTGGACAGGCCAAAAGCCTTCCAGTGTATTTGGTCTTACAGCACTGCTTTTGATCTTCACATGCACTGAACTTTGCAAGAAAAAAAGAACAAGAAAGCCCAAAGCAACAGACTGCTCATAGCACAGCAGCCTTTTCTCTCTGAACAACTTCTGGAAACATTTGCACTTATTTTTTCCAATTATTGAACAAGCTATCTTGTCCCCTCCCGCCCTCAGATAGCATGAGTAACTTGCATCAGACTGAGAGGGAATCCAGAGAGTTCAACTAAGAAAAAGGAGCTGGATTTAACTGAACACAATAGCTGTGTTTCATTGGACTCTCACAGCCACATCTTATTCAGTATTTCAAGACCTAACTCAGAACGAATGTCAAATTCCGTTAGGACTGCTGGAACAAAGGATTCATTCAATGCTTCCAAAATGCCTGCATTACCTGAACTTCGCAGGTGTAGGTCACTCTGCTAACACACTGCCAAGTTTACATCCTAGAAGCTATGTTTATTGAAGAAATCTGCACTTGTTTTGCAGAGCTCCCAGATGTTTAATAATGGCCTTAAAATAATTAAGTGCACAGAAACCTAACAGAGTTTATTCTCACAAAGTGAGGAACTCAGATGCGTTTGATGAACAAACGTGCTCTTACAAATGGGGCAGATGCCGAAACAAGCCAAGAACATATTAAAAACAATATGCCTACGCAGCTCCCATCAACATTGCTTTTTACATAAATAAAGCATGTAATGCACAGTCTGACTCTGGGATTTAAACTGTTTTTCTGCTCCTCCATATTGGTGGGATTTTTTTTACTGTCATGTATTTAAACATTCGAAATCTCATTTCTTCTGAAAGCATCTCTCACTGTTCTTCCTCTGAAGTTTTTATATCATCCTCAAACTTTCACATGTGGAAAAAGAAAATTAAAGAAAATTTTAATTTCCAAAATAAAAAAATCCTATGCACTGCATCTTTTAAAAATCTATGTTCTAGAAAATTCTCTTAAAAAAGCTTTCAATAAAACATGTGTTTAATTACAATATCAATCATATTCCATGGACAAATCTGGTGTCTGTGGTTACTTGGTGAAGAAAGATGGCATGCTTTATACTCAATATTCATACTTGGTTTTGGACAGGTTTAACAATCTCTGTACGTTTCAGAAAACAGAAGAAATTTGTAAGGTAAGCCATGAGTACTAACTCAGCACAACTGTACAAAGAAAGCACAACAGGCTGCTGTGGCATTTGTTTAGTAACCTATTATTACACAGGGCACTGCGGCAGTTATTTGGTTCAGCCACCCTTTACCAAAGGTATAATTTTGTTTCAACATCAGACTGAAAGCAAAAAAAAAAAAAAGACCTAAAAACAACCTGCGTGTGTAATTTGAGGCATAAATAGAAAATACTGCTAGGTAATTTACGGAGCATATCCCTGCTATGGAGGAAGTTTAATAGGACACACAATGATATGTAAGTGTCTATAGGCAGCTTCTCACCCTGCTGTTTCAGTATTTCTCCCTTATTCAGCAACTGAAACCACTGCAAGCAGTGTGACAAACAAATTACTGGAAAAATGAAGCATGCCAGCAAGCAATTTTTACTTTTCAAACCCCCAGCTCCCCAGTCTGCACATCAAGATCTTAAGTGAATGTTACAATACCCTAACCTCTCCTTCAGAGCACACACAGCAGGATTTTATAGCACTGCAGAGTTACAATTTTGTAATTATTCAGCTTTAGTCAACAAAAAGTTAAAAATTAAGCTTAGGAAACATACAAAGTCATCTCAGTAATGAGAAAAGGCATATTAAAAAAATCACTATTATCACACCTAAGGTGTGAATGGCTTTATCGACTACAGAGCTAATCATGTCAGGTGCATTCAAATGGGCTCGCATCACTAAACAGGACAAAGGGAACCATGCCCAGAATGCTGTACAGCGGGCAGTCAGATAACGTGCAAAGTCCCCCGCACAACAAAAACAGCTGAATGGCAGAGCAACGCATTTTCTCTCCCGAATAGCCACTGTATACTCAACTAATATTGACCGGAGCGTTTAATAAAGTTTAAAACTTATGACTACCAAATTCTACTTTTTTTAAAGGGAAATAAGCAAAATCAGATGTTTTATCCCACACCACTTAGTAAATTTTCAACAAATACAAACACCCTTCCAAATTACTCTCCCTGTCCCCCTGCTTCCATTTCAAACAATTTGACAGAGCAGAAATGGGGGAATGCTACATTTTGGGTTTTTTTTTCCCACCCTTAACAAGCATCCCTCTGACACAGAAGTATTTGAGATAGTTTTAAACTTTGAGATTAACTGATCTCATTAACTTGCTCTTGACTGACAGTTCCAGAGACATTTCAACCGCCTTTGCATTCAGAGCCTGCTCGGTGCTTGCACACATTTTGACAGCTTGTGCCTGTCTCCGAACAGCAATTACCCTTAGCTTTCACAAGACGAATTCTGTAGTACCATGGTTTTAGTTTCTAGGTTTTAACAACGCAATGCACAATTTAAATAACAAATACAGTCCTAAGCAGACAAAAAACAATTCTTTAAAATAAAGTAGTAAAAAATATGAACATTGTTTAAACTAGCCCTGTTAGTGGCAGTTAGCTTTACCTCACCCATAAAGGGTATGTGTTCACAACCAGTTCAGTTGAATTCAGGCCACTATGCTTCTTCTCACCAGTAATCTGAAAGCAGATGGAAGGGTCCCTCTGCATACTTGCCCATTTCCTACACTTCGTTTTTACACACCTTACCCTACATGCTATTGTTACTGGACATTGGACATCTTGTCTGCCAGAGTAGAGAATTTAAATTTTTACCTTTAATTTAACACAGTTGATTAACACAGTTGACTATTTTGTTTTGTAATGACAAGGGTAGGAGTTGAACATGGCCATGGTTTCTTTCCTTCCTCATTCAGAATGACTAACAAGAGAAGACAGACACAGAGCATGAAAGTCCCAGCAGCAAACCTAGGTTTGAGTTTTGGATGACAGGGACAACTTTTAAGGAGCCAGAGGCAAAGCTGACTGCAGGAATTGATCATTTGACCGGGGGAGATACATTTAAAACTAAACTCTGCGTAACTAAAGGAAAAGCCTGCCCCTTAGAGACTTCCAAGCTGCCAAGAAATCACACAGGTGCGCACAGAGACACACATTACGTTCTTCCAGCCTCCTTCCATCTTATAAACACAGGAGAACCCTGCTCCCTCTTTGACAATTAGAAAACCCACACAGCAGCCAGAAAAAGGATTTTAACTATGGTGCAACATTACAATGGTCTGGACACTCACAGGGCAGGGCCACATAGTATGAGAGCTGCCAGGATGGGAGGCTGGGTGAATGGTCCAGCCTGTGGCGGAGAAATCTGATCCTCGCAGCGGTGGTTATTGCTGTTTACTGGAATGAAACCTGTGAGTGGTCTGAGAATGCTTCCGTCTCGCTTAGGTTAGATGACCAGACTGGGAAGGAGTAACTTCCTGTACAGAGGTATTTTTAAAGGTTCCACTTCTCAAACAGGCTGAAAATGATAGCCTGCTCAACCTCAAAGGATTAAATCAGCAGAGCAAAAACTTAGCACTGAAAAAGGCATTTCCACAGCCACATGTAATTCGCTGACACATTTTGACAGCCTTACAAACAGTCTCATCACCTTGCAGAGCAGTTTCACAGTGGCTGAGACAATCCTGGAGAGCTATGAGGAAGGCACAGAATGGTGATGATTCAGAAAAACACACATCAGAGGGGACACCGCAAAGAAGTTAGGAAATTTGGGCAACCTAAAAGTTCTCCCAGCTTTTAGAATATCTACTAGCGTAAAAAACATGTTCAGAAGCAAGACGCTGCAACGGTCCAGCAGGGAATGAAATGGGACCCTGGGATACACTGAGTTCTTATGTATTCACTGACTTGGACTTCTCCCCTCTATGCAAGTTGTGAACTTGGAGCTGCAATGCTGAGAAACTCACAGACCCATTTTGTGTCACTGAACGCCAGCACCAGCTTTGGGAGAAGGGAGAGCAGAAATTCAGCAAGCCACATGGCTTTTAAGCATCAGTGTATTCAGGTTATGCTTACACAAGAACCAGGGCTGTGAGTTCTGCAGGTAAAGGTCACTGAAGCCCGCTTCTCTCTGTGCATCAGAAACCCAGGTCCTATGTGGACCACAAGACTCTCACAACAGATAATGTGGTTAAAAAAGTGAGGACACGAGAAGCAAGGCTACCATTCGTGTAAGTAATTTTTTGCTCTCATTGTTATTACGATTGGTGGATACATACAGCAACCACAGGGGCATTCTTACCCAAGATATTTAAGTGCAGACTTTAGCAACAGAGAATGAGAGCCATAAGTTGTCCTTTCTATCTCACCAGGGCTGAAACAAGCAAAAACATCCCTCCTTCATCCTAGAATTGGACACATCTGTTCTTGCATCCCCTAGGAATACAAATAGTCTGAAAAGCCTTTTGCAGCTACAATGGCTAAATGTTAATGAAGTGTTAGGCAATGTTGGTTATCAGTCTCCACCTAGTGGTGAAAGCATCTTCTGCACTAGCATTTGGAGACTGCTTCGAGGAGCATGGTTGCATCCCAAGGGAACAATCAGGTTGTGTGTTCGAATAGCACGTGGAAAACAGCTGCAACTAAAATCATGCCAATAATCTCAGTGTGCATAACACACTCCTGTATTTTAGTGCCAATTACAAGAAAAAAACAACAAAAGCCACAACTCAGCTTTTAAATCTCACTTTTCCCTTATACAGTTGTTAAGATCCACTTTTGCCAAAGTTTAAACAAAAAAAGTCTTTTCAACTTCCTCCATACTGCATAACATTGTGTTTAGGTAACTGTTATTCCTAGAGCTCCCATCTGACAAACTCCTGAAATTACTAGAGCATCCTCTGAATTTTTAGCCGGCTTTTCTAGTTGCTTGGCTGCTTCTGGCAAGATCTCAAGCAAAGTTGGGCATACACAGCACATCACACAAGTAAGAATTATTAGCATCAGGAAAACTCAAAGGAATTTATGGCCAGTAAATGCTGTAGGACATACTAAAAGCATGG
>VXAV01010763.1:319000-346705 GCA_013399715.1 Alectura lathami
ACCAGCTAAAGCATGGGCATGACAAGAGAAATACAGCTTTAGAGACATTCCACTCAGCTGCCTGCTGGGTCTCGTCAGTGTTTGCACAGCCGCACACAGCTTGGTGGTATTCTAAGTTCAGAATTACCCAGAGAAAGTATCTTCACATGAAAGCTTTACTACAAGCATATTACACCTGAGGTGGCTACACTTTAGCAAGTATATCAACCTTAAATTATTTTTAAACATAATTGGTTTAGACACTTGATACATAAGAACAAAAGCCTTATTTGAACTGTATAAAATATTTCATAAAATGCCAAGAATTACAGCTAAAACATTCAAAATCTGTTCTCCAGAACCCAAAACAGTAATTCACACTAGGAATAGATAAAAAGATAGAAGAGAGCAAGTATTTACTCCCAACTAATTTTCTCGTCCCACTGCACCTATTTCAAATTCTTACACCTATTTCAAATTCTTACACCTTTATGGATAACACAGATTTTCATGTCTTACACAGTATTTCTGGAGACATTAGCTTAAAAACCATGTCTCTCTTTATAAAGTACACCTGTTCTGCTTTTCCAAGAATTGTATACAGCTAAAATATTACGCAGCATGTCTTGCTGATTATTGAAATTATGTTTTTAAGTTCAAAGGCAAGCGCTACAATTTGAGCTGAAAACGAAAAAATACAAGTGAATTTGGAAGGCCCAAATTTAATGCAAAAATCCCTAACCAATTATTAAAAGGAAAAAAAAACAGCTTGCTATTAGATTTTGTGTTAGTTTTGTTTTTGTTGTTATAGAAAATAAATACAGACCACAATACTTATACAGCAATACTTCTTTACATGCAGGTATCATCATACCTGTGTGAAGTATTTTCCGTCTTGCTTCAGGACTTTCATTGAGAGGTCAAGAATCAACCTCAGAAATTCCCACGTGGAATCTGCACATGATTAAAAACCAAACATCACTGACTTTAGTCAAGACTCACAACACGTCTACCATTTAAAAAGTAGCTAACCTGCAGCTTCAAAAAACAAAACACAAACCACCAAGTAAAGAAAAACAAATCAAGACCCCATATAACCCATACACAATGGCAACGATCGCGGAAGTGAGTATCTCTGGTTTTCTTTACTGTAATTTTCAGAGTTTTTTTTTGTTTTTAATAATTTCATTAATACAGGTAGGGGCAGCATGTGGGTGTGCATGTGGATGCACTAGGGAATAAGGGGCAGCATGTGGGTGTGCATGTGGATGCACTAGGGAATGTGAACTCACCAAACACTTTCTCAAGTTACTTGAGCTCGTGTTGCTCTGGAATGAAAGCACAGTTTTTAAAAAGTTCTGTGCACTTATTAATTTCTTCAAACATTGAAGAAAAATTCAAAAGGAACAGACGTGCTATTGTAATTCTCTGCCCCTCGATAAAGCCCCTACTAAAAAAGGTAAGAATCGAAGTATTTCTGGTGCAGATTGCCAATTATTCTGCAGTAGGGGCTGAAATTGAGAAAATACTCAGATGGTTAGGAAAATAAATTACAAGATTAACCTTCTTCTGGAGATGTGGAGATCGGAACAGCTGTCAGATCATTAATTACATAATCAAACATCCTTCCTTCTTTGGCATACCTCTTCAGTACAGGAATACAGTCTTCAATCAGAACCTAAAAGAAATACTGTAATTAGTCCTTAAAATACCTTAGAACCAAGCAGGAAAAAGGAATAAAAATGGATTCACAGAATCTAAGCAGAGTAAAAAAAGTGAAAAATTAAATATGGATTTAACTTCAGATTCCATTTTCATCTTTTTATGACATACAGAGGGAAGGAACAGTTGTAGGAGTAACGAAAAGTGCAAAGCACCAGGGGACTGAATTTCCTAGCTCTGGATAACAACTGTTCTGCCAAGTGGCAACACTTCCAGTCCCCCAACACGCTTGTAAAATAAGGTATTTGTATGAAGGGCTGCTGACTCGTGCAGCGTAGCTTGTGACTTCTCAGTTTATTTTTTTGCATGCACTTTTTAACTCACACCTGCAAACCAGTATTTATCAAAACTTTAAGGAGAAGTAACAAAAAAATAGAAAGATGTCAGGTCACACCAGTGAAGATGTCAGATGCAACATGTGAAAAACCTTAGCCACAGGAGACTGCATGCATTTATAGGGTTTTCTTCTTTTTTTAAACACACTAGGAGTATAGCGGTAAGAGATTTTGTCTGTAAATTAAATGATTTTTAAAAACTGTGTACTACAAATGCAGCTAATCTCAACAGTGGAGGACAACCTAACTTAAATACACATTTCCTCTATGTTTATAGCAATTTGAGGAATTATGGTTAACACTGCATCCTTACCACTGTTTCCTCTTCATGTTTCAGGTATGGCAATGCACATGCTCACATTTCACAGTTCTTAAGGGCTATAAATTATTTTAAAAATAGTTTGAAGGTGGAGAATTAAAGTATTTTGAAGCTAATGTACGTTGCCAATACAAACCCCCACTGACAGCTATTAAAATTTAGAAATGCCATTAAAAAAAGGAGAAAAATCCTTCCCAGAATTAAGAAAAATCAGAAGGCTCTTCTCCCACAACTTTCCCATAGCAATCTTCCAACCTACATGTAGCTATATTTGAAGTACTGCTTTCAAAGAAAGCAAAACAAGAAGTACCTGATAGCACTCTCCTTTCAGATTGTCCAAGACATCTCCACATGTTTTACGCATGTACTTCTTGCACCCGTCGATCACCATTTGGTCAATGTTTGAAGACAGTTAAGGCATTCTACATTCCAGAAATAATACAGGCAGAGATTCCTTTTCTTCAGGAAGAAATTCTCAAAAAGGTGAAATTTACAAAGGAGTAATAAGATGTACATTTTAGTTATATATTGCAGCAGTGAAGCTTACATATTTGTCCCCAAATTCAGTTGGAGGGTTTAAGAGGTGATTTTTGTCTTCAACCAGTATTTATGGCATCTTAGGTTACCACTACTTTTAAAGCTTGAAATTTCCACAATAGGACTGCATATTAAAAGGAAAAAAAAAAAAAACAAAAGCTAAAGTAGGTTAAGACCACATTTTTAGAACAGCTATGTTTAATTTCCAGCAAGTTGAGCCCAAAATCCAGGGTGGTGAATGTTTCAAATGGCTAATAGGGATTTACATTACAAACTATTTCAAATACAGAATGTTAAAAGCTTGATTTATGTCAGTATTTTTGAGACAGGGTGAGAGATGGTCTTTCTGCTACCACCACCATTTGCCAAGTCATGACACTCCTATTGTAAACTTGCTTTGCTTCTAGGGAGCTTTTTTATAGCTTTCTTTAGAAAAACAAAAGAGCCCAAGAAGGCACAACTCAGCCCCAGCTGCAGATGTGACAGGCTTCTGTTATCAGAGGAGCTATCAGTCTGATGACAGAGACGTGTTCCTTTCCAGTTCTGTGTAAAGTAATACTCAATAGTATGTGTTGGGAAGCTGAAAGAACATACTACATGATAAATGCACAAAAATGTCGTCACTGGGTCTCTCCAGGCTCACAAAAACAGGGTCTAAATTGAAATCTCTATGTCCATGNACAGGGTCTAAATTGAAATCTCTATCTCCATGTAAATTAGAGCCTGACAGTTGTGCTTAACGCTAAAACACAGAGAAAACGCAGACTGTACAATGTTGAAGCGAACCACTACTCATTTGTCAAAGGATATTTCTACCATAGTGACCATCTTTGGCTTCAGTTTGACTATCTCATACAGAATTCCCCCATCACCACCTCCTAGGATTAGCACTTCTTTGCCAGTGTAGTCTTCCTTTCCGCTGCCCATTATGGCTTGGGTATATGCCAGGTCACTTTCTGCCAGATCTGAATGGAAGGAAGAGTTGGACAGAAACATCTTTAATTCTTCTCATTAATCCCCAGGTGATATAATGCAGACCAATGCAAGAGCATTTAAACAACCTAGCACTCTGAGACAGTTCAGATACCAGGAGGCTGGTGATTTACCAGAGCTAATGAAATCCTCCTTACAGCCCCATACAGGACTTACGCAGCTCCCAGTGTAATCCCAGCAATGGCTGCATCAACATTAGCAAGCACCGTGTGCCAAGAGAAGCAAATTTGCAGAGCTAAGCAGTTGGCACTTAGGACTTGATGTCCACACTTGATACGCTTCAGTGGGCTTTCACCTCAAATTAATGCAGCAAAAGACAATCAGGAGACTTTTGGAAGCACTTTCAGGACTCCAACTAAAAAGATCAACCTAGATGCACCCCTGCGGATCCCTGCACAGAAGCATAAGCATCACCATTAATTCAGCTAACTGCTGAAGGGCCCTGAAGCGTGACTTCTGCTGACTTGCTCACCATTAGCTTGGAAACAGGCAATAACTTTCCTAAGCCGTAATAACAGATCTGAGCTACAAGAGCAAGGCAATGATGTGCTGCTGTACAAAGCACACCCTAATAGCATGCCTGCCAACCAGCACTTAGTTTATAATCGCCCTGTAACAACATGACACAGAGCAGTATTTCAAAGTTCTGTGGAGGGTAAATATGGAATGGCATAGTTCCCTTTCTATGAGGCACGCTGTGGCAATGTTCAAACAGAACCTCATTTTCCTGTGAAATTCAGATGAAAATTTCTGGCCAGAAGTATGGAATACATGATTTTCCAATTCAGACACAGTTCTAACTGAATTAGAGAATACTTTGCTAATGAATTCAATATTAACAACATTTGCAGCTGCCATCTGCACAGAACTCTGTATGTCCCCCTGACAACTGCCAAAAGCTGAATTGGTTAGAGGTGTTCCTGGTGATTTCGAGAAGTTGTCAAAATTCTTAGTTATTTAGCCTTCAGAATAGCCATCCTAACCCTAGACAAGAACATCCTTCATTCACTTCAGTCAGAACTTTTCAACTTAAGCATGAAGGGTCTTTACAGACCACACTCTCTGATGCCTAGTCTTTCTAGCAAGTAGCATCCTTAGGCTGCTGTTACTTTAAGCCACATATCTTCTCCCAGGTTCACTTTTGAAAATACAGAGATCAGCAGGCAGAGAGTACTACACAAAGAACCTCCCATGAAGGCTGGGTCACTCTTCTTGCTAACTGAGAGCTCAACTGAGTGTTCTGGAGAAGAAAGAGCCAAAGAAGTTCAACAACACAGCAGCTAAATGGGTTAAGATGCAGCTGTTCTGGTGGATCTCACTGAGGAGGTAACTCCATCACCACAGAGAAGAGAGCAGCAGGACTACCTCCCAACACACATCAGTTTCCAATTCTGGATACTCCTTGAGAATTCCACCGTGTTTTGAAGACTGATAAAGCAGTTTGTTTTACTGACAAAGAGAAGCCCGCAAGAGGCTGCTCTTGCAAGAAACAGGTAAAAGATCAAATGAGTGAAGGGGCTGAGTAAGCTGTGGCAGAGAACACTAACTTCAATTCTCCTGTGCTGTTTTCCATAGCAAGAAAAAGACTTTGGAAAAAGAAAAAAATCTTGTTTGCACTGTAGATTTTATATCTGGTCACCCTTTCCGATTTAAATACTTTATATACCAAGACAGGTGTACAAGTACATACACACAAGTAAGCTTCCTGTATCAGAACCACAATCCTTAGTAACCCATTAAAACTGACATAGCCAGAGAGAAAACCCTTCCCACAATTTCACCCTGAAAACCCTCCAGTGAGACAATACTTACTAACATCCCCACTGAGAATGAGAATATTCCCAAATTGTTTTGAATGCAGAATTTTGATATTCTGAAAAGGTGAATCTTCATCATAAACAACTTCATCTATGTCATACTCCACCAAGCGCCCGTCAGCTGTGGGCCAGTATCTGTCAATGACACCTCCTCTCAGAATGGCTGGCAATCTAGAAAGAAAGAATGGGGAGAAAGATTACAAAATGTGAGAATGTTTGCTTTTGTATTTCCTTTTAACAACCTCTGGATTACATGTAATAAGTATATAGTATTTACAAAAGTAAACAAGAGAATTTGCAAGATTTAGTGCTGAAGGACCTTATCAGCCATACATTATTAAACATACATAACTTGCTACAGCACCAGTGAAGATCATGCATTGCCACTTCAATGATACAAGACTATTTAATTCAATCTTATGCAAAACATGCAGGCATGGAGTTCATTAAATTTACTACACATATACTTCAGAGAATTTTTTTCAGGGTAGAGTGCAGGAGAAAACCAGGCAGATGAGCTACTTGCAGATTCACTAGTGATTCTCAATGAACAGATCAGAAATATTTTGTACCCTCAGTAAACCACACGATGGCAGCACATGGTGGAAGCAAGAGCATCTATTCAGGAGGTTAAGGAAAAACACAGAAACGATTTCAAGCAGCAGTAATCTAGCAGAGCTCACACGTGAAGCAAACACCAGGAGGATGCAAAGCAAGTTTAAAAAAAAGTTAAGGGGCATGTTACAAGATCCACTATAGAACCACTGTTCTAAGAGGTTCCTCTTCTTATACTAAGGTAAACAAATTAATCCAGATCACCTCAGTGAGACTTTTTCCTGACCCATATTTAACAAATTTCCAACACAGGAATTCTACAAGCTCCCAAAATAGTATTTCAGTGTTAAAATGTCCTCCAAGAGAAAGCATTTCCCCATACAAACCTACACAAAATGATCTACATTTGTGCACTGCTCTCCAGCGTAAGGCTTTATCAGTACAAAGTAAATCAGAACAACTACCTCTGTGTTTCACACACAACACCAAAAATACTGTGCAATGTATAACATCACTTTTCAAATCACTATCACTTGTGGTCCTTCAGCCTTCACAGCCTTTTCTGCTGTAGCACTGCTTAGTTGCTTTCCCGTGGTATAGTTTGCTCCCTGGCTTTAATGTATCTTGCTGGTTTCACACAGCTTCTTTGCTTTTCTTAAAATCACTCCCAGGTCTGAGTACATTCAAGGCACCTGCTGCATCACCCAGAAAGTTCATGTCTGCAGCAAGCGCTCCCTCTGCTCCAAGGTGCTAGTCACTGCAAAGACAGGGAAGTGAGCTGTGCCCTTTCCAGACCCCTGGGGAACACCAGTGTGAATGTTTTCTCAGTGCCAGTCAAAAAGCCACAGCTAACATCCCTGCTGTTTGATATATAACCTTGTATTTAAGTAAATCAAAATGAGGGGAGACTTGCAAAGCATAACACATTATCTTCTTTTAGTTACACTACAAAAATTGTTACAAAACCTTTGTATCTTCTTGGGAGGGCCATGGGCACACACATTCCTACTGTGGGTTTAACTGCCCATACTCAAGGCCAGCTCCACAGGGTAAAGGTGGATAACTCTGCTCCAGCTGCTGGGACAGAGCTGGGAGACAGCACAGAGGGAGCTCGTGCACACAGCAGCTGTGCTCGTGCATAGCCAGGTCTTCTGCCATTCCTGATCCCTTGCGTGGCATTCTGACCCATCCATGCCCTGCCTGCACTATTCAGGAGCTGTGGGACAGCACATGGCAGGGTAGGGTCCATGCCCTGGCCTGGCCTGCTGCCACTCTTGGTTCCCCAGCTCTTTCAGAGCAGAGTGCTATTGTTTTCTGCCTGCATTCTCTCCCACGATTTCATGCAACTGTTGCAGAAAATAATAAAAGAAATAATGTTTGCCCCAAGAAACAACACTGAAGATCAAGCTTAACTTGAGAAAACTCAGTGTCTTCAATTCTGCAACAGAACAATTTCAAAGTATTTGAGGGAAAAACACATGCACAAATTCTTATTCCAGGCTACTTATGCACAGCAGTACAGCAAAGCATATATTAGCAACCAAGCCGTATATGGAAGCGTATGTCTGAACTTACCGTTTTACCCTTTTTAGATTGCCATGAAAAAATTCTTTCATTCTTTCTTCTACCTTGTTTAGAAGCTGAAAAAAATAGCAAACACAAGAGGAGGAATTTATAGAAGTGATCACTTGATGTAAAACATCTGTTAAATTGGAGCAGTTGGAAGGCAGTAAAAAGTAGCACCTGCAGTGCCAGACTTTGCAATGTAACACTGGAAGCCCATGAAAAATTAGCTGGGTGCCCTAGCTTCATTACCAGCAGGTAAGTGCATGTTGTAACAACACCACTGCAACAACACCATTGCCTTTAACTGTCCTCCAGTGAACTGCCAGACCTTTCAGACCCAACCCAAAGAGGGAGCACAAGAATCTTGGAAGGTTTCATTCCCCACTAGTATCCCAATTCTGAAGCTTTCATGTCAGGGAAGATTTCTCTCCCTGGGGGAGAAGTTTTAGAATAAAGGCTCCCCATCTCCCAGATTAGAGAAGGAAACAATGCACCAGTACACCAGGCTGTGGGCTGAGCATCACTTCTCTCACTGCCCTGAGTACTGAACCCTGAACAAGGCTGTTTTGTTTTTACAGCTTCTACAGCAAAGAATGTGAGGCCCAGGACCTGCAAGCACATGTGAGCACTGGTACACATAAGGCATTACAACAGGTGCTGCTACTCCTCATCTGTGAGCATTAGGTCAGAATGAACTTAGATATTTTAAAACATTTTACCAAGACATACTCTGCTAGATCTGAAGAAAACAAGCGGCTCCCCATGCAGTTTGGTAAGCTTGTAAGGTAAGCGTCCCACGTACCTGATCAGTTTCCTCTCTCCCTTTTGTATGATCATTGTAGCTCTGCAGGTCCACCAACACTAATCCATGAGGATGAATTCTCAGATTGGCAAAACTACAAAAAAAAGACAGTGAGGACGATTTTGTTTCTTAACAAAAAGAAAAGTAAGGAAACAAAGTCTGAAATTAACTGCAGAATGGCCATTTCCTTTTCCAGCAGACTGTTGATAGTTCCAGCACCATTCGTCCTCTAGAAGTCACCAGGCAGTAAATAGAAAGTTGCAAGGGCATGCCATTCACTGCATAACTAATAAAATCAGCAGGCAGCAAGTTAATGAACAGAGTGTTTAAACCACAACAGCCATTATATGAGGGGGAAGTACACCGCCTACTGCTCTCAGTTCTGAGTAAGGCCTGCTTGGATAGGTGAGGTTTTCTTTATAATTGAAATCAAGCCTCAAGAAAAAAACTGGATGTTTTCCCTCCTCTCCTTCTCACTTTTTGGTGTATTTTTAAAAAATTTATGGCTATTGCTCACAGAGACAGTGTTCACATTCAAGCTGAATGAAATTTACACACCAGAAATCATAAACATTCGACTGACAAAGAAGTTGCAGCAGTAAACCCTCATGGATGAATACAAATGCAAGCATATATAAAACGGCTACTATACATCGTGTCCATTGCAGCAGGGAAGAACAAGGTTTACAAGGTTTCATCTGCTAAATGCAGGGTGGACAAATGGAGGGCCTTCAAGAACTTGCAACAAATGAAAGATGAGTACTGAGGGGAAGGACACAAGAAAACAGAGAAGCAGAGGCTATATCCTTCCCATACTGGGAAGGTGAGAAGACAAATAGAAACTGAAAGGCTACAAAGAAATTATGTAAAGGAAGTAAAGGGAAGGGAGGCATACACTGAAGAAAAGAAGACGGAGGAGGGGATGAGAACAGTGAGAGCAGAGCACAGAAAGAGAGGGCACTCGGATGGAGGCTCATTAACACAACACTGAGGAACTCCAGGTAGAGCTACAGACACTTCTCTGAATTTCCCTTTGTCTACTCCTATCACCCCACTCAGCTACAAAGACAAACAAACAAAAACTTCTGTTAAGAAAAAAATTTCAGATCAATCCTCCCCTCTCTCCACCATTCCTACCTCTTATTTCAGCGTTACTGCTCCCTTCTTAAACTGTCAGCCCCAAACCCTGCACCACTTCTTACATGCTACTGGGAGCTTTGGGCAGCAAACACACATGCAGTTGCAGCCAGAAGAGAAATTCCTGATCCTTCTCTAGGAGTGACCTGAAGGAGGTTATAGTTGTTGGAAACCGTAAAGAGATCACATGATGAACCTGCCTGAAGTGACACTAGGACAAACCATGCTCACCGCACTGCTGAAGGCTACAGCTGGCTTTGGCCATCAGTAATCTGTAGCTGTGGTTTGTTCACAGTTCACTGCTGACCCAGGCTGCCACACACTTCTCTTAGAAAGATGAACCTGAGACATCTCTGACATTCCTCAAGACCTCATATATGGGTCTCGCCTATAGAAAGACAGTTCTATACAGTGCACACACTTCCACCAGGATTCCCCCTGCTTAAGTACCTGCATGTTGACACCGAATTTAGTGACCTTACCTGCACTTCAGCAATTGTCCACTAGGTGTCTTCCCGACAAGTATTTTTCATCAGGGACTAGAAAATGCCTGTACTGCAATGGCCATTAGTCTAAACCACCAAAAAACCATGAAGTATGTACTTCCCTGACACCACTACCAGGCAATTATTCCCACATCAGCTTGTCCTGATGAAGGGATGAACAGAAAATAGCCAAGGAGTAAACACAGGTCTTGTTGTTGTTCATGTGTTGTTTGTTTGTTTTAAACTCCCAGCCAGGGTGCTGCCACATAAGAGACCAGGTTCATGACCTAATCAGAAGAACAGTGGTGTATTTTCAGCATTCAGCTTTTTATTTCTGTTTCTGAACTAAAGGGATTCAGTTACTTGCCTGCTTCTCCTAACCTCTCTTTGTACTCAGTTTAGGAGGTGGCTAGCATTTGCTTAACATTAATGAGACATTATATCCAAACAGACACAGCCAGAACAAGACTATTTCAGTCAAGCATAGTTCAAAGGGAATGACACTTCCTCAAGCAAAGGGAAATTTATATTACAAAAAAAAAATTATGAAGGGTAGCAACAAGGGCTGACTAAAACATGATAGTATGGGTATCCTGACAGACAACAAAGNTCAGCAGGTATTTTCAGCCTTTTCTTCTCCCTTCTATATGCATATAATCTTAATGTCAGCAGGAGTTCTAAGAGTTTTTTGTTACAAGCATAACATTAGAGGAAAAAAATGAACAGGCAGAAATGAAAGAACAGCTTTATCACAAGACTCTCGACAGATTTCCTTCCACCCTTCTCCACAACCCACCACAATAAAAAAACTGGAGAGAAGAGGAACACAGAAGAGCAGAGTTCACCAAGAGAGAAGCACTGGTGACTCCAGTGGGTTCTGGATGCAACCATTCTGTTTCTTGTGAAGTTAAGAGAGCTGTGCCTTGCCCTCACTAGGGACAGAGATGAGTCCCTACCATCAGGCAGTTCTGTTATTGAGCTCTCTCTGAATCTGGCACAGTGTCAGAAAGCTTCACAGCGTTGGAAAAATTTTAATCAGTCTGCTCACATACTTCAGGGGTTGCTATTTATACAAATGAGCAACAAGATAATAAGACATTACTTGCCCCGTGACCTTACACCTCTTTTCTAAATAAAAATAAATAAATAAATAAATAAAAAGTTGTCATAAGATTTGGCAGCTGACTTCATTTCTCCTGTGATGAATGATATGAAATATTTCCTCAGTACGTAGTATTACTGGCTTTGTTTTGGGGTCTTTTTTGTGGGTAGGAGGCAAGGAGAGGCAGAGAGGAGGGCTGCTTTAAAAAGCACAGACACACACCTTCTGACCAATCCTATATGGTAGCACTAGGACACAGAGACAGTGACACTGCAGTGCCACCATCCCCTGGCTCTGTTACTTCCACACGAACAACCGCTTCCATACCCCTTGTGGGGACAGCTCTCACAAGGCAGAGAGCAGACTGGAGTGGTGCAGTGGGCCAGTAATTCATCTTCTGAGTCGAGCTGGTAATCTCTGCCCCCAGACAGTAAATTTCTGTTAAACAACCTTGAATTAAATTTAAAATCCCTCAGAGAAACTGATGCATAGCCAGGTTGGTTACACATTTGTTAGAAAACAACTATTTGAAAATCTAGTGCACAAAGTTCAAAACCCTGTATGGACTGAAACACAGCTCCTAATGCAAGTATGCATTCAGAAAAGCAACCAGGTCAGCGGCATTAAGGCAATACCATCAGACCAAGGCTACACCCACACAAGACTTCCTAGCTTAAACCAGCAGACAGTAAATGTACTTCAGCTTTTGTTACTTTGCACTTGTCTGCTGAGCACAATGCGTGAATGAAGGTTTTCAGCAGCAGCTCTTAAGATAACACTAGGGGACAGGGTGTTACAGAACCATAACACAGCTTCAGTTTTCAATCTATGAAAATATAGTGAAGATTATTTTACAATCTGAATGACAAGAGCTGCAAGATTTAAACCTTCATCGCAAGAATCCCCTCTTGCTTCTTATCTCACAGAAAAAAATAATTCCTAGTTTCAAAATAAAACCTGCCACCTTTGGCACATGCTTGCATGTACTTCCATAGAAGCAGTGAGAAAAGGTTCAAATATGAGTAAGGATCCTCTCCTTTCCCTTAGGAAACAAAACCGCACATGTACAGCGGTCCCTGCTGCAACAAGGTCCTACCGTCCCATTTTAATACATGTCTTCTACAGCAGCACCCAGACTTCCTGTGCTTGCATACAGACAGATCATGATTACAGAAACACTTTCACCAGGTCTTCAGAATAGTGGATCTTGCACCCAGAACAACAGGGAATATCAGACATCAAGAAATAAAAACTGACTGCTTAAGAAATGACTGTTTGAAACCAGTAAAGGTTTTAGATGAAAAATCTGAACTTAAAAAGGACCTGAAATGGGGAGATGGACATACTCTAAGCCAAAACACACACCCTGCCTTAGCTACACATATTGAGGAGTACAAAACACTACAGTCCTCTGTATTTGAAAGATTTTTTGTTGCCTAGAGATAGAAATTGAATAGACAGACTGGTACCTACAACTGCCCTCTTCACTCCATTTACCTGCTGAAAGACTAACTCTGAATCCCTAAATCAGCTCCAATTCATTTAACAACTGCAGCCCTCCCCAGCGCTGTTTGCACAGTATCTTTGTCAGACAAAGTTTTGTCAACAGCAGTGCCCACAACTTAACAATTGGGAACAGGGCACCCTGCAGGCTGCTGGGGTTGTCTGCACAGACACTCCTTAGCGACATATTTCTATTTCATCTCAAACATCCGCTCTTCTTGGGATTAGTATCCTGCTCCCTACATTAGCGGCATTGTCTTGCAGGGGTTCAGTCATCTTGGGCTGGTTAGAAAACGTGTTTGTGTGCACACTCCCAACACTTCCTCACGCTGCACTGACTCATGCACCTTTCATGCTTGAGCAAGCCAGTAACCCTCCACCACTTGCTGTGGAAATTTTGAATCCCGCATCCTTACAGGAAATTGTATGTGAAAACTGCAACTTCAGGCATGTTATCTACTCTGTACCATAATTGTTGTTCTGCTTTTCTGCTATGAACTACTTCATTTCCAGAAGGACCCCATTTTAAAAGGGAAGAAAAAGCAGCCTGCATTCCCAGGCTAGTTTCTCGCTAGTTGTATCAGATACCGTTTTTTCTGTTTGGGTTGGTTTTAATCAGCATAAAAAAAACTTGCAGTACTTTAAGGTCCTCAAAAAAGCAGATAAACCTGTTATCATTAAGATAAAGCCCATTTGGTTGACATCAAGTCTTCTGTGTTCATTTTGCCACTCATGAACTGTTTGCTTGGGTTGTCTTTTTTGACCTATCCAGCCTCCTTGCTGCTTACATCCTGATTTGTTTCAGCTAACAGAGTACATGACATTACACTGATGGAAATGTGCTGTTTAAGGCTGCCACAGAGAAAGTATATACTACTTCTGTGAGGGATCTAAAACCACATGACTCAACGAAACAGAACTGCTGATGCCCCAAAACTTACCGGAAGTTCTCCTGCACATGCTGTTATACCCACCAGTGTTTGTTCAACAGGGCTGGCAAAGCACAGGAAAGTGCATTCATTTAAGCTACACTATAGATGAGTCAGACTAACTAAAGTGAGTGGTTTTCAAGGAAAAGCTAGTGGACTGCAACTAACATATCAAAGGATAATAACCAGTCTTTATTAATTTGTAATTTGTGTTGCACCATGAATAAGCAGACACTTGAAATATGAACAATCTGTTAGTATTCAGCTCTGCTGTACAGTGTTGTTCTTCCTCCAGTTTTGAGAGGCTGCCTCAAACTGCAATTTCTTCTCATGTTTAAGATGATCTCCCGGACTGCTCCTCTTAGCACAGGTCTGGAAATGGCTGAGCTTCTATGTTAGAACTTTGAGAACTTATTTCATAATCACAGGCTTAAGCAGCTTCATTAGCAACTGTAATTTTGAACTGACAACATTTGTACACAAATCAACATTAATTCCACAACAGTAATTTTAGATGCTAATCAAGCTCAACTGAAACTGTGACAGTTAACCACATTTCTGCTAGGAAACTCACACACATCTTGATTAGTGATACATACAAAGCACAGCACACAAGGAGGAAACAATGAAAGGCAAGGTTGCTGCACCTGCATTTTTACAGGGAAAAGGGACAAGTTTTACATTTACTGCTAAAACCAATGCGCTGAATGGAGATAGTAAGCAAATCAGTCCATACAAATCATGTGTGGATATTCTAAGCACCAAGGTGTTCAAGTCCCCATTTGTCTTCTGAAACTCAGTGTTCCCTGTTGGATATTCCTCACTGAGCTGGAAAGATGAACACTGCTAGTCTAAGAGATGTCTAGCATGTTATACTATTGAACAAAAGAGATCCAGTAAGCAATTAAGCTGGCGGCATTCAGCCTGGAAGGAGCTGCATCTCCCGGAAGGAGCCGAACTCAGAGCAGGTATGCCCCATCCATGCTTACACCACCTAGCTCCAGTTCTCCCCACCTTTTGAGGGAGGTTTCTCCCCCAACCCTAAAAGCATCTAAAATGACAAGGGCTCTGCAGTCACTGGGGAAGTATTTGTGTCACAAAGCTGACTGTAAGCATTGCATGTCCTGGAGCACAGCATGAGGGTGTATGAGAGGGAAGAAAGGCTACCTGATACAACTGTGTGACAGCAGGAGCAGCTCAAGCTGTACAGCTTTATTGATGCTGTCTTTTGGGAGTAGTCTCCAGAAGAAATCTACCCTCAGAACCCTGCCAGCTTCTTCATGGACAAACTGTTGGTACAGCCCAAGAGACCACGTCCAAGATGCAAGCCAGGAGTCTCCAGCAGCATGGACAACTGAGGGACTGGACTTGCTGCCCAGCTCTTTTACTTAGCACAGTAAACAATACCAAGAGGTATCTAGAACCAAGATCCAGCATAACAGACCACCCCTTCCTCCCCTGCAAGCAGGCCACTAGGCCCATCTTCACCTTCTGGCTGTATTAAGAACACTGCTTACCACCCTCTGGTGCAAAAGCTTAAAAGTCACATTTGGCAGCACAATGAAAAGCTGGATGCTTCAAGATGTATTGCTGTGGCTGCACAGACATCTAGAGGATCCTGAACAGGCTGGAGAGGTGGCCTGCAAAAGTCTCATGGAGACCAACAAGAAGTGTAAAGCCCTGCACCTGGGTAGGAATAACCCCAGGCACCAGCACATGCTGGGCGTCTCCCAGCTGGAAAGCAGCTCTGCATAAAAGGACATACAAGTCCTGGCAGATACCAGCTTGAATATGTCCCTGTTGCTAGAAAGGCAAACAGCACCCTAGACTGGATTAGGTAAAATACCACCAACAGTTTAAGAAGAGCAGGTGTATCTCCTCTCTAAGCATTGGTGAGGCTGCACCTGGAGCACTGGGTCCAGTTCTGGGGCTCCTCAGTAGAAGGGGGACTAGGACTTACTGGAAAGAGTCCAAAGGGTCACAAAGATGAAGGCATTAGAGCTCCTCTCCAACAAGGAGAGGCTGAGATAGCTGGGGCTCTTCTGCCTGCAGAAGAGGAAGCTTGGCAGATCTGTGTGTACAAATACCCAAAGGAAAGGCACAATGAAGATGGAGCCAGGCTCTTTCCAGTGCTGCTCAGTGCCAGGACCAGAGGCAGTGGGCACAACCTGGAGTGCAGAAGGCTCCCTCTGAGCACCAGGCAGCACTGCTGTGCGGGTGACAGAGCCCTGGCACAGGCTGCCCAGAGGCTGTGGGGTCTCCTCCTGGGAGATCTCCAGAAGCCGCCTGTATGTGGGCCTGGGCACACTGCTCTGAGTCCAACCCCTGCTTTAGCAGGGACACTAATTCAACTGCTCCACATTACAAGATGGCAGACAATATTCTCAGCAATATTCTGCTTTTTGTCACTGCATACACAATGCTGTTAGGAGAACAGTTTGCCCTCTCTGTACTCTGTAACATGATCTAACATAGGAAGAAAAATAAGATAGGAAGCAATTCATAGAAGAAAAATACACTCACCTGCCATTTTTTTTGATGTAGGTTACTAAATAGCCATGATCTTCCCAGTTATGAACTGTTTCTGTCATTCCCTGCTCCTGAAAAATGGGCTGTAGAGCTTTAAGAACGGCATTACAATCAGCTGCAGAATAGAGATGGGGAGGGAGAAAACAAATCAGTGAGGATTTTCCACTTAAATCAGTTTCTTTTACATAACACTGAATGGATTTTGCTGGCAACATGGTGCACTTTTGACTCAGAGTAATAGCTTTCAAGCTTACAGTTATTCTCACACAAGATAGAAGAAAACAAACAAACACAAAACATGCTATTATGTATTTTCCAGCCCATAGATTTATTTCCTAGTGCATGCAGACGCCAACAAAATTATTTTAAGTCAGCCTTTATCCTTGAGCAAGTGTGTTGTTCTACAGTTGATGAGTACTTCTATGTCTATTATTGGTCAACTGCTGTATCACAGACCAAACCAAGCCTTATTCATGTAATTACTTTTATTACTTAAAAACCCACAACACCACCACCACCACCCTCAACAATCCTACAAATAAACCACTGCACTGAGAAGCAACTTGGTTGTTTCCCTGGCTTAAGGCACTGAAAACTAGAGAGAACAAGCTGCCCCATCTACTCCACCCTGTCCAGATGGTGGTCATTTTCACTTCCATCCCTGTGTCAACAGAAGATTCATTTCCAAGAGGAAAGTCACCAGTTTCCAATGCAATACATAGCTGATTCTCAGCAAAAAGTAGGATTAAGTGCCAGTACACAAGAATGGTCAGGCTACTCCAACAGATGCCTACCCATGTCACAAGCAGATTAAGAGAAATATCTATTTTCTAATATCTAGGACAATGCAGACTTCCATCTACAGTCTTTGAGATGCCATGGATAAGTCCATAGAAATCCACTTAAAATAAAGAAGTCTTCAAAAGCAAGCTAATGTTTTGTCTGTACAGGTACTTCAGCCAGATGCTGGCATTAGAAGCTTCACATTTGGTACATACTTTAAAGATTTTTGTAAGGAAAAAACTTCAGTAACTGTTTCAAGCACTCCATTCAAACACATATCCCAGAAGAGCTGAGATTTGTCAACTGTTTGGAACTGACTACTACAGAAGTGAATCAGTGATCTGGTAAGGCTACACCTCCAGAACCGAAACAGAGCTAGCAAGACTGCCATAACAGTAAGTGCGCCAGGGAGAAGACCTCAGTAACGCTAAGCCACAGAGGGATCTAGTGAGGGAGCTGTAACTATTTTCCAGCAACCAAGGAGATTTGGGTTGTCCTGGACAGACACTGCAGGGTAAGTCACAGTTTTCTGCTCCATGAAGGTACTAATCCCTCACAGGCTGCTCATCATTCTATAGCAGATTTCTTTGCTAAGCAGCCAGGCACAAGCTTGGATATGCTCTCCCTATTATGTGATTAAATTCAGGAAATTAAAACAACATGCTCTTTCATCAGCTCTCCTTTTGATTATAGCACACAAGGTTTGCCTTGGAGGGCTAATTAATTCCCCAAAGCTGGAGACTCCTTTTAAGGCATCAGTGGTTGCCTGAAGGCATCATGAAGCCTCAGAAAGCTCAAAGTCTCTCACCCAAACCCAACTGCCACCACTTCACTCTAAGCTCAGATATGCTGTGTCAGGTGTTGGTGAGTGAGAAGGACAGCGGTGATAAAAACAGTAGGAACATCTTTGAACCCACAAAGTGGTGATCCAAACAGGTTGACTTTTTTGGAAGCAAACTCAGGTTACTAAGTGTGAAATACTGTTTTAGATGTTCGTTATTTGCCAGAAGGAATGAGAAGGCCCAGAGTTTCAACCCTAGAGAGCAGCAATGAGAGTACCACATAGAAAATCTGTGAGATGCATATTTCTCAGAAGAGTCAGTGACCAGGCAGCTCAAGCCAGGCAGTTTTGAAAACCCAGTACACATCAAGAAGAGATGTTGTGGAACAGTTGCAGACACTCCCCTGGGGCTATAGCAGACAAGAAGCCATGGACAGCTGCCTGCAAACGAGGGCAACCCAAAGGCCCAGTTACTGGAAGGACCCAGGCCGCCCCCAAGCCTAACACCAGCCAGTTTCACCCAGATACTCCAACACTGATCTCAGTGATGTGTTACTGAACCATATTAGTTCTAAGAAAATATTTTAAGATCTCATACCAGAGGACTTGCATAGTCTAGCAAGTTATGGGAACAGAGTAGATCTCATTTGAGAATGTTTACCCCATTTTCAACTTCTGACCCTGATTTTGAACCCTTTCCTGTAGGGAGCAAGAATGGAACAAGCAAAACAGGACACGCTGCAACACTTACACCTGCTTTGTATTTCTCCGGGCCCTGGTAGCTACATTTTTAATTGAGAGAGGTGAAGAGAAATCAAATGAAAAATGCTTCATTAAGAATCCATCAAGAAAACATCTCATATGCGTGCCAACAATAAGACAGCAGCCTCCACAGCAGGCACCACGTTTCTGTGCGGAGCCAGGGAAATTCTTTATTTCGTATGAAGTCACTGCGCTGTGCAAGCCTGAAGTTCTCGTGTGTGAGCACTCCACCTGACAACCTCAGGTCTTCAAAACCTCACTAGCAAAGGAAATGAGCACAGAAGGTGGGAGGAAGGGGTCAGGGATGGGTGATAAAGGCACAGCACTGAGAGAAGCTAGTAGTTCTCAGCCAGGTCAGGTTCCAGCACCAGCTGAAGGAGGGCAGCAGGAGGCTGGGCAAGGACACCACAGTGGAGGGAGGCCACAGCCACTTGAAGGGCAGGCACCAGGTTTACAGATGGCATTGGAAAAATGCCTCAGATTCCAATACTGGATCTCAGCCTCAATCACATTTATTCTTTTAAAGCCTGCAGAAAGAAGGGTGCACTACAGAAATGCTTAGTGAGCAAAATACTCACATTTTAAAATTAAAAACTCACAAGAAACTTTAGGATCCAGAGCCTGTATTTCACAGATCCTTTCCTTCCAACACTAAAGGAAGCATAGAAATAATAAAAACTGGAGTGCCAAACCTTCCCTTATTTCTCATCCTCAGCCTCATCCTATGAGGGCTCCTCCACACTCAAGTGTGGAGTACAGGGCAGTATGCAGCTTGCAGACAGACAGTTTTTATTTAGTCAAACCCTGCATGGCAATCTGTTTTCACACTGATGTTTGAAAAACTACCCAGAGAAGTTTCTGTAGGAATATCACAGGCTTAGCCAGAGTTCAAGATGACTACTGTTGCCTAAATTGTTCCTTTTACCTCAGAAGAGGAAATAAACCCATACTTCACCCAAAACCCAAAAATGAAAAGATCCTCTCCAAGAAAAAAAAAAGCCAGTTTCCATTATTCCACAAGACAAAGTAGCTGGCTTTTGCTTCACAAGTTAACAGAACCAAATGACAAGCAATATGCTTTAGCAACAGGCATCTCTCCCAGTATTAAAAGTTTAGGAGTCTCCTGTCAAAATACCTTCAGGAAAAATTCTGTTTCATACTTGCCAGCTTTGTGAGAGCAAAGAACACCAGGAAGCAGAAACACAGGCTAAAGTTATTCCTGTGGGAATCAACCTCATCGTGAGAATTTATACATACAAGCCAGCAAATCACACATGGCACTGGATGAGATTTAAAAAAGCAACTGTGGAAAGTCATCCGCTCTTCCCCCCTCCACAGGGAAAGATCAGTTTCAAGTTTCTCTGCGCACTTATTCCATTTCATTATTCTGCATCACCGTACGCTAAGAACAGAAGGCTGCTTTTCCTAACAACGAGTTTCCACAGATCCTATGTCCCACACTGCGACTCCCACTGCCCTAAGCTACCACCTGACAAATCAAGCTACACTGTTACAAAGCAAGGCATGAACTTCCCCATACATCTACAGAAGGACCACAGGCAAGAAAAAACAAGCGCATCCTGGCATCCTTTTCAAGGCTATGAGTAAAAACCACCAGGAACTAGGACAAGCTCTCCCAGGACTGAAAGCTCCTTGCAGCATGTCTGAATCTGAAACTACTTGAGGGGGGAAGAATGAAGACAAAGAATTACCACCTGCCAGAACCTACCCTGGTCTCATCTGCATAAGCATTTGATTACTATCTCTGATGACTGAGGAAAGAGTTACTCAGCAAATCAAGCACCAAACTTCTCCCAGCTTACTTACTGCACAAGCACAGAATTCCTGCTTGAAGATTCATCAACATCCAAAAGCTCACTTCTGAGGACTCCTGCACCACAATGCACTAATGGGGTTTCAAGAGAAGCCATCACAGAACATATAAATGGCTTTTCCTTTGTTCAATTTTGACAAAGCTTCTAAAAGCCTTCATTTGTGGGAGCATTTAAGGGAACTTTTCCAACCAGCTGCTAGATGAATGTTTTTCAGTTAAGCAGGGTGAGTCCTATAGGAACATTCCACTAGGAAGAAAATCAGTCTTAGACACCAAACTCTGGCAGCCCGGATAACTCTGAACTAAAACATATCTAAGCACTGCCCCTACAGAAACAAACAAAAGCAGTACAGAACTGCTGGGTCACTATCTTTCGCAGGTACACAGTGATAATACGCAGGTTTATAAAAGTGTGTTAAAAACACTCTCTCCAATTCACTTTGAGACCAACAATTAATTCCTGTATTTTTGCAAATTAAAGAATTTAAAAGGGGTTTTGCTACACCTGGAATCTAATTACGACTAGGTGACTGTTCACTTCTTAACTGCAGATCTCCTGCAATGCTGCGCAACAGTTCATCAGGTATCATGTTGCTCTGTGGTAGCTATGGAAGAACCATTTATAAGCCTTAAAAGCAGTATCCAACACTATGAATATCACACTGCTGTTTAATAGTTACATAAAAAAAGTTGTTCTTCGATAAACTTCCCTCCCCTGTCACTCCACAAGAAGATAGGTTCTTGCACTTTGTATAGATCCTTCAATCACAGAAGTCTTTGTGCATGAGACTTGAAATATGTGAAATATACAAAATTCATGACACTAAGTATTTGTCACACTGTTCTGGACAACCTGTAAGAAGCATCTTTCACCTTTTAAGCATTTAAATCTCACAACCTACACTATGAGACTTGCTGCTTGTTCAAGTTCAGTGAAATACAGCACCCCCATTTAAGATTCAGCATCTTGTCACACCATATGCCAGCAGATCAGTGCTGAGGTGTTCCCAAACCATTTTCATACCTTAAGTTTGGCATACCACTTTTATGCACAGAGCATCTACATGCTCAGAAAGTTTCACTGACACATACATAGCTTGAACCTTAGCACCAGCAAGTGTTGTTTCAACACCTGGCTTCATTTATCTCTCCCAATAATGCGTAAACTCAACTCCATCAACCAGCATATAGAGATCTTTTGGTTTTAAACAATGTTATCAC
Source organism: Alectura lathami (assembly GCA_013399715.1). Taxonomy (NCBI): domain Eukaryota; kingdom Metazoa; phylum Chordata; class Aves; order Galliformes; family Megapodiidae; genus Alectura; species Alectura lathami. The sequence goes on from VXAV01010763.1 coordinate 340,692, forward strand.
TTGTCGAAACATCTGTAGCCCTTCCATCCAAAAAGGCCTTAGAAAAAGGAAATGTACTTGATAAGAGAACTTCAGGCTGCTCAACTAATACCTTCTCACTTGCTTATTTACATCTCTTAAGCTGCTACTGCCAACCACCTGGAACCTGACCATCTTCCAGAAATGCACAAAGCCACGTGATCAGTACTTGTCCTACCTAGTTTTTTTTTTCCCCCTCCTTCCAAGGATTAGAATTGCAAGGAGAGGAAGAAAGCTTCACAGCATGGCTGCTATGCATAATGCACTTGCAATTTAAAAGGAATGGTCAGAGAAACATGCCTCAAATAGGCACAGATGCCAAAAGCAGGACCTTGTGAGGTCCTTGGGCTCCAAGCAAGCAGCCATTGCCTAGTTTATGCCACACTGGAGATGCACGTGACTGTATTTTCAGAGTTCCATTCATAAAACACTTTACTCTTCAATGTTGGAAACCAACAGAAGCAGGGAGTGAGTTCCCAGCAGTGCTGCTAGAAATGGACAGCTCGCACTCCTGCATTAGTGCCTCAGTACCAGGCAGGCCAGTCCCTGCTCCCCACCTGCCAGAACAAGTGGGCACAGCCCTGCAGGACACTGCTCCAACAGCACAGCTCAGTCGGGCTCATTCTAGACCTGCGGCTGTGAGCTAGATGCAAACACACCTTTAGCCAGGTCAGTAGCAGAGTCGCAAGCCCCACCAGACATTTCCTTGGGTCTTGCTCAACCTGTATTTACCTGGTCTTCACTCACAGGCACATCATTGGCTAGGAGTCAGCATGTTTTGATAACATAAACCAACAAAGTGAAGAGATAAGCATATCACCTGCATGTTATCACTGCAGTCAGGTGTTTGGCACTTCAGACAATCCTGATCTTGACAGAACTGGTCATGGTGAGCTACCCAGCCAGGAGATGCTGCTTGCCCCCAGCATGTTCATATAGTCTTTTCAGCGTTTTCTCTAGCTGACTGCAGCCAGCTCCAAACCACAGAAGCAGGCACTTGCCTCATTAGAAACAGCCCCAACATCTCTAGTGCATCAAGCAACAAAAACATGCACTACAAGGAGTATTGGAAGTAACACAGCCAAGCGCCCACAAGGATTTAAGGATGAGATTTTAGTTAATAATTTCAAACCACCAAACACTCAGCACTAGCTTGACCCCTTCTCCTTTGTACACAAGGCTCTGAGCATTCTGTGAAAGAGCTCCACAAGAGTTTTCCATGCCACCATCTCTTCCTGCTTCCTCTCCCATTTCAGCACTTCTTGGGGGGACCAGCCATGATCAGCAGCCCAATGCAATTCAACACAGGCAGATGAACTGGTGTAGAATTCTCACTTCCAGAAATTCAGGTGGAAGCCTGAGATGGCAGAGAGAAAAAAAATACAGCCCCATTCTTAGTTCTTTTAATGACTGCTGCTTCAGGGAGACTTCCCCCTCAGAAAGGCTTCTCTTCCTCCCAAGTTAGTCCTTAAAGTAAGGCAAGTAAACTACAAGCCTCCAAATGGACACAGAACAAGGTAACACCTTGTAACTCCTCCTTCCCTCCAGAAGCTGAGATCAGCACAGCTAAGAACAAGAACATAGAACTGCAGTCCTGCCCCACAAAGCACATATGTCCCAATCAAAACAGCAAAGACAAAAAGGAAAATATTAGCTTCACCGCACAACTCAAGTATTCAGAGGTTTGTATGCACAAACAAAAACTTCAACAATGAAAGAATATTCAGTAAATTAAGCATCACCACGACTTTAAAACAGATGACCAGTTTTTAATACTTTTAACAATGTTAAACACTGAAGTGTATCATGCAATTATAAATATACTGGAGCATATCAAACAGCAGAAAAAAGCAGGATGTGAGGTTTAAAACTTTACACTCCTAGACATATAGTCAAGCTCCACCTGAGAGCATTTCTTAATGCTTAAGAAACACACCAGAAGCCTAAGATGTAGCATGGCCAGTAGAGAAGGCAGCACCCTCTTATACTGTAAGAGATGCTTCAACCAAGGCAGTTTCATGTATTTTAGCCAACTGCTAAAGCGATTAATGCCCCTACAAGGCCGCCTTAAAAAAAAAACTCAGAAATAAAACACATCCAACTCCCCCTTTTTGTGAAAGGGTTTTATCTGCAGGAAGTACAATCACACAGTGAAACACTACCCAAAGAATACAAAGAAATTTCACAAGTCAGATCTAACATTCACTGCCAGTTAAGGTATGTGGCAGAAGAATTATTAGCCAAGAACTTACCTCTTAACATAAGATTTTAGACATGCAGTGCTGCAGCTATTAGCCACCTCTTATTTAGATGTATTCCCTCTGATGACAGGCTTAAGTTTCTCATCTTCCCTCTCCCCACCCCCTCCGCCACATGCCATTTCAGAATTGAGCAGTGGACCCTGTGGCCAGGAACAAAGCCATCACCAGAAGGCCTAAAGGCTGCTCAGCCTACAGAAGGTCATGCCCTCTTCTTGCCACCTCCATGAAAACACTTGCTCTATTTTTCTTCATGTGCACATATTCACTTACCCTTTTTCCTCAGGAACCCAAGTGCCACCATACACGCACTACAGCCCTGGAATTCCCAGCATGAGTGAATTCACACAGCAGTTTCATAGGAATTTTCATTAAATGCATGAGCTCCAGTAATCTCTTTCCCTCACTCGCCTATGCCCTGCCCTGAATTTTGCCAGCACACCTGTTTGTGCAGCTGCAAGCTGTGTAAGTGCAAACAGTAAGACATAAAACATTTAAAGTTATTTTTACAGGGAACTCCTATCCTTTCAAAGCAGCTTTCTGAAGTAATAAAGAACACATCTGCATGGAGTCCCCATGTTCTCTTTCCCTCTCATTAAAGAATCTTGAAGAACATAAAGGATTTAAGAACTCATCAGCACAGAAAACTAAGCTCATACGACACCTTCATGCACTGATGAAAGCACTTGATGAGTAGACTGACATTAAGCAGAATTTATGCTCAGTTCTGTAGAGGTGTAAGACAAACGCCAACATCCTTTCATAATAAAATCCCTAAACTAAGCAACTCAATCCTGAGTTCCTTGTTTCTCATGAGTTCACCAATTTATAAGAACATCATTAGCCCAGAAGCAAGAAGGCAAATCAACTGTACTTTTTTCATACGGGCTTTAAGCTCCTCCTGCATTTTAGAATAAGGAACACCATGCTGTCTGCTTGCTGAAGTTGTCTGCTTATCGAAGAGCCACAGATGAGCAAGATACTTCTGCCCTACAGTTGCTACTTGATCAGCTCTTGAGGAGATGACCACAAAGTCAGGCTGCACTATCCACAGATTCAGACCTCATCTAACAGCCCATTAAAATTTCACGGATGTGTAAAGGGGGTGTTTTTATGAGGACAGACAAAAGGGCCTTTTCTCTCCTGACCCATCTGAAGGTTCTGCAGCACACTGCTAAAAGCTAGCAGCCTTTTTAACCTTTCAGGAGACTGGCATACATCAGTTCATTTGTCCCAAGCAACCCCATTCCCAAGGCAGTGCTCTTCCCCCATGTATTCCCCTGACCCCCACCTGAAAGTGAGAAACCCACTTCCTCCTTTTTAAACTTCCCACAACCATGTTTTCATTCCTGGCATCACTCAACACCTCTAACAACTTCCACTCTTATAGAAATGACAGTGAGCACTAACAAGAAGTGCCTACTATTCCAATTAGTTCATTCAAGATGCTTACCGAGTACACATTTTTATTCTGAAGAACAGGAGTCACACCGACCACTAAACAATATCCTGAAAGAACTGACTGCCCAAAGAAAACAGGGCTGCCACCAAAGGCTTTTGTCATATGACAAATAAGTAAGCCAGCGGGGATCACCCATCAGAACCTACAGCATCTTGCATGCCACATGGACAACTACTAGCTAGCAGCTGCTCAACTATTCACATGTTACAAAGTCCTACTTGAAACCCTACACAGAGCTGTGCATCCTCTGGATCCTTCACCAACTACCAACTATACCCTCCCTCCTCTACTCCCTCAGGGCCCTCAAAAGACTGAAGACAAAAAAAAAAAAGTTGCACACAGAGCACATAAGGAAAGAGTCCAGGAAAACATTCAATCCTGATGCTAAATGTCACCAGAGAAGCCATTCCTCCTTTCAGGAGTAGGAGAATACTGGCTGGCTATTGTGTTAAACACTGAGAACCACATCCAAACAGCTCCAGCCATCACATGTAACTCCTGTATACATGCAGGTCCTTACTTGAAGGAATAGATGTTGCAACCACGTACACCCACTGCAGAATTTATTGCAGCGCAATGCAAACTATCGAAGGACACTTGCTCTCATAGCCTGAGGTCTTGATTTTCTACAAGCTAGGAAGTTAACAGCTATATTAAGCAATACCAAAAGTCATCTGTCCAAAACTGAGGTCAGGTGACATTTTGAGGAATAAAGAACATGCATTTATCAAGGGCATAACAGATTCTGCGCTTCCCAGAATATGAAGATGAAATATCTTCAGCTGGGATGCAGCAATGATGTATTATTCTCGCAAGATCGGAAGGTCCAGAAAAAGCCAGCCACCTGATTTTACTAAGCCATCTCAGAATATTTAGAAATTTTGTTGTCCATGCAACTTACAAGAAAAATCAGTTTATGATCCAGCACTAAATTTTAACTCCTTTAACAAAAAAACTACACATCTACATTCACCAATCTTTCTCTAGAAAGCTCTTTATGCTTTGGGCCACAAGCTGAGGAGAAGAAAACCCCACACATGTACAGGACAGCCAACTTCCGAGCTGCCACAGAGTTCTTCACCTCTCACTCAAGATGTCTACTGTGCTGAAACAAACAACAGGGTGGAAAAGACCTTCTTCCCTCCTTTGGGCTGCACAACAGTGCTCCTGCAGTTGGCTGATCCCCCACTCCCATTTAGATGCACCCATCTTAACTGAAGAAAGACACAAACTTTGTCTTCGAAGGGAAAGGGAAATGGAGTAGAAAACACTGTCTGTTTTCAGTTAAGATCACTATCACAGTGTCCATTTAATAAATGGTGCAGCTAACGTAACTCTGGCTTACTTTCAATACACCTAGTCCTACTCCTTCCTGCACCATTGCTGACTCTTCTGCTAATGCTCAGCATGAAGTGCAGGGAACCAAACAGGTAAAGAGAGCACGGTGTTAGGGGCATGGGGAGAAGGGTCCACAAAATGGATTGTAGGCTTGCTGAGCTTCTTGATTCTGCTCATGCTAGATCAAGCAAGGACAAGGTGCAAGGAAGACAGCAGGTCTGTGTGCAGTGCATTTGTCAGTGTCAGATCACTATCAGTGGTGAAGCTGCACTGTAAAGCCTCACTGTAAAACAGACTAAAAGACTTTTGCCACAAAGCATTACAGCATTCCAAAGCAAGCTGCTTTGAGAACAACTCCATTATGGTCTTCCCCCTCCCTGATCTTGGCTCTTCACATCTCACTAAAGCACATGTGCAGCAATGACACGAAGGGCACAGCACAAACCGACGCCCGTGAGATCAGGGGACCTCCCTCCCCTCTCAAGCTATCCACAGCTCTCCTTTGTAGGTGTGGAGAAGGGCCTTCCCTCCCACCTCCCCCAGGCGACCCAAAGGCAGGGCTGTGGGGAGCAGCCAGGCCGCGACCACAGCACGGCGAGACCCCCGGGGAGCCCCGGCCCCGGTCAGCGCTCGGCGGGCTCAAGCCTCCGGCACCCATCACAGCTCCCCCCCACCACCAAGCCCTTCCGCCCATTTTGGCTGCTGAGAAACGTGGTGGCTTCCTCCGTTTCTCGGTTCGAACATGCCCCCTACAGCTAGCTGCGGAGCAAAGCTTCGCCACCAGCCGGCAGCTCATCTAAAGCCGCGTTTGATTACGAATTAATTCCCCTACGCCTTTGCTACGGGTCCGGCGGGGCCCGCTTCACCTCGATCCCTCCCCCCAACGGCAGCAGGCCCTGCCCGCGGGGCAGGCGGCCAGACCGGGGGCACCGGCGGCC
>VXAV01010763.1:347350-371185 GCA_013399715.1 Alectura lathami
TCCCGCCGCGCTTGCGGCCCAGCGGCCCCGCCGCGGTGCGTGCCCTCTCGGGAGGCGACCGCTGCTGGAGGCCTCCCCGCGCCGGGTGGAGGGGAAATAAGCAGAAACAGCCCCGATTTCCTGCAGGAGCCGTGCCCGCCAGCCCCAGGTGGAAGTCCTTAACGCTCCCCTAGGCTGAGGCCGTGCATCAACCTCCAGCAGCAGCGGGAGCCTCGGTGTCGGGGCTGCCCGGCTGCCACAGAGCTGCTGCTGGCTGCCCTTGCTGAGCAAGGGAGGGTGCTGCCTTCCCGTAGCTTCAAGGGCACTGGAGAACCTTTAAAACCTTTTATTTAAAGTACTCTCTAAAGAAAAAAAAAAAAAAAAAAAAGGAGAACTGTAAAATTGCTTGCTGAAGCTACAAATGATACGAGCCACGTGTAGTTACCAACCCAGAAGGCACCATCCGCAATTAGTGATAAGGATAGGTGTTCCATGCTGGCAGTCACTGCGCGATTTACAGCTCTTGGTTCCTTTAATTTCTTGCAGGGGTCTCTGCAGGAATGAGATCTAAGGTGAACAGTCCTGTGGCATCAGGGATTTCGTGTGATACCACAACTCAGAAACATTTACACCGAATAAAAGAGGTTTAGAAGCAATCATCATTACAGAAGCGAATGTACCACAGTCATCATTTCTGTAAGCTGCAGTACCAATTTTTCACTGCAAGCATACATTGTCTGCGTTCTGATCAGGACAATTCCACACATTCTGAGCAAAGTGAAAACATTCACTGGGGATCTCTATCAAAAGAGGCACAGATGTCTGCAATAGTTACTATTTTGTCAGCTGGTGTCGATTTGACTCTGCCAATCCATGAGAAGCTTGGTAAAAAAACAATAATAATAATAATAATAAAATTAATTAGCCAATTACAGGCCTTTCCAGATTCCCATTAAACATCTTTGATCCAATCCTGGATGCGACAGGGGACTGCGTAGTCCTGATTCCCCAAATGCAAGGAATTGGATGTGCATGTTGCCATTTCAGAGGGAATTCTGCCTTTCTTTTGTGCCATAATAATAATAAAAAATAATAAAATCTGTGCTTCCTTGCTGCCTTCTCTCCTCTGCTGATTTTTTTTTTTTTTTTTTTTTTTTTTCCAGACATGCAGCTGCCACAAGACAACCAGGAACTTTCCTGTGCTTTGTGATCTCTTGTCTCCTACCTTTGGTTGCAGCAGCTGCGGTTGTTTCGGTTATCTCATTACATAAAGAAGCTTACTGATTTAGACTTCAGTGGGAGCAAGGAAATAACCCGTGCCTTTTGTTCAGCTAAAGCAATTACATTATGTTTCCATTGTGGAATAGTCAGAAGAAAGTAATAGTGATGTTGTCACCTAAGTATACCCTCAAGTATTTGCTCATACACGCCAGGAGCTTACCTCAGTTATGCCCTTATATACTCATGAACAGCTTCACCAGATTTATGGGAAAAAAAAAAAAATAATAGAAGACCAATTTGTCATGCAGATCTATTCCTGGCATTAATTTTGCTCTTTAAGGCCAACCATTCTGGACTGGTGCTGGAGGACGGGTGGAGGAGCATCATCTGTTTAATTAAATTTGCTATGGAAAAAAAAAAAAAAAAAAAAAAACAGAACAAGCTATCATCTTGCTATATTCTTTTTTTATATGGTTGGGGATGTTATGGATTAGCACTGGACTTCAGCTGAAGAGCTGAAAAGGCTAATCACTTGTTTCAGAGAACAGTATCAATCTTTCTTAAACTTCGATTTAAAGGACAGTAATTAGGCATAAGTGGCTCTCGCTGCTGCTCATTAAGTTAGGTGGAGCTGGGAAAGCTGGCAAAACAGCATGAACAAATGCAGAAAAGGGATACGGATGGAAAAGAGAAGGCTCATCCTGGAAACATTGGGGCAGCTGTAGGAAAGCATTCAGCAAGAGGAAGAAATCTGCAGTATTGACCTGTAGGAGTGAAAGCAGACGGTAAATTGTGCGTGGTCCTACAGAGCAGCACCACTGGGAAGCCCCCAGGATTAAAGCCTCCAGGGGATGGATCCCATCTCTAAGGAAGGAACTGACAGACTTTTCCCTTCCGCTCCTTTGCGTGACTACCCTTTGCCTACTGCTTAACTAGGTCACGCCTGGGATATTTTGGGGAATCTTCCTATTAGGAAATCACACTCAAGGGGAATTTAAAGAAGAGCAATTAAAATAATTAAAGAGATTGAAGGATTGATTTACGAGGCAAGATCAAAAGAGCCGGAATATTAAAACATGTTTCACCAATACTGTGGAGTTTGGATGACATCACAGAGTTAAGATTAGCACAGGCTGTATGCAAAGAGTTTATTCGGTGTAAGGTTACATGCGTGTTTTGAAGCCAGCAGAGACTGCAAAAGCAGGCGCAACAGGGAAAAAACATTTGTGCACCCGTATTTGCCCAGTTATGGAATGCTTTGTCCTGAAAAGCAGTGGCAGAGGCCCTGCTCTCTGTGGGGAGGTTTGACAGATCAGATAAGACACACAGGCTGAAGGGAACAGTCTTGCACTGGAAAAAAGTTGGGACAAAGGCCTTTCGTTGTAGGCAGTAACCTGCGCTAGAGGTGCGTTTCAGCCTGCATCGCCTTTGTTCTCCGTACAGGCCCATGCGCAGCTGAAATACCACGCATTTCAAGTACCAACTTTTTTCAGGCATAACGGTATCTTTACTCACAGACTCCCAGTTCATCTTCCCTGGCTACATCCACCACTGTCCATTGGTCTGAAAATATTTCACCTGCAACTGCCACAACCTGAAGTTCACCTCAGGAACTAAAGTTCAGAACAACTTCTTCCTCGTAGACAGCAAAGAGATATCCTTCAACAAGACCTTTCTCCTGGTGTTGTTTGAGGTAGTTCACAAAAGTTCTGTTTGCACTTGTGTAGCACCACCTGCGTATCTGACAGCTTTGTCAGTCTTGAGTAATGTGGTCATCTTGCCATGCTAAACAAAACCTTGAAATCAAACATACTTGTTTAAAACATGTGTGTGCACAAGAGATCTCTCCCCATGCCTGATTCTTTATATTCAAAATATTGTTAATTTATGCTAAACAGAGGTGTTGGCACAGTACAATTAAATAAGCGGCGTAACGTACCCACAGGTAGCCCTCTGCTGAAGTGATTGGTAGAAGGTAGTAACAAAACGGGAAAAGCTATGGCTAGAAACAAAATAGGCTTAGAGTTTGATGGAGACTCCTGGAAGCTGTTTCGTCACCTTCCCTGCTCATGCATCGTATTTGGTCAGGTTCTACCACAGACTGCAAATAAAGAAAAAAAAAATACAAAAACCATTACCACAACTCTAATTCTTTAGTATTTGCTTGTAATTGATAGAAGACATAGCAAATTTGCAGGGATATGAGAGGGAAGACAGAAACTAGGTAGATATTTCCTTTTAGAAAAGCATGATGGGGAAAAATGGGCCTTGTAAGTTTGTGGCTGTTCTTAGAAAATGGCTTGAGGTAAGAATATGGTACCCCAGCGTTGGCCAGTGATGAAGTTCACCTCTTAGGAAAACAGCATATCTTATAAAGACAAGTCAGTGTTTTCTGGAGGTGAACATCTGTTTTATATGGCTAAGGAAACTAGCACTTAGTGTTCTAATGAATTTAGAATACTGGTCTTTCATTCCTACTACTTTTGTGTCTGAGCATGTTACTGTTTACTAAAACAAATAGGACTTATCTCCCCCTTCTTGAACGCTCACAAGCAAATATGTAGACTTGCTAGGGCATTGCTCTAGACTTAAAAGGAAAAAAAGAGATAGCAAACTGTCTCTTTCAAATTAAATGTAGGTACTGCAGAGCCTACATCTTACTGGAAACCATAAAAAAAAAAAAAAAAATCTTTAACTTGAAAAACTAGCAGAACAAGGAAACACATTCAAGCAGGTTACAAGATGAGTGAAGTTTTCTTTAATTTTATAATTTCTTGAGTTCTGCAAACAAGGACCCTGGAGAGTCGAATTATATCATAGGATGTAAGGCATCTCATGGAACAAGAGAACAATTTCAGGAAGTTTTAGCAAACTGAGATAAGAGGCAATTGCTTGAGTAAATGCTGCCATAAATTATAACAGCTATTATACTCTGCTTTTTGAAAGCCCTCTCCTGGATATCGGCCAGAGTGCTGTGTCTGAACCCTTATGGTGGGATTTGCTTTGATCCAAACAGTAAGAAGGCTTCTGGGGGGAGATTGCTCATCTGCTTACCGTGGAGGTGAGACCTCAGGTCCAATAGCCCCAAAATCCTGGTCGTTCTGCACACCTCCTTCTTCAGGAACTCCTGCATGTGGTAGCGCACTCACTGACTGAATTTCACGCCTGACATCCTAACAAATTCCTTTGATAAATCAGAGAAGCAACTGTGAAAACCTCTGAGAGACCGTTCCTTACCTTTGCCTCCTCACAGGCATCCTTCTTGCTGGTGGATTTGACCTTAGCCCAGGGTCCTACCTCTCACCCACACATACTGGTTTTGGTGGTTTGTTTCTTAACTCCGAAAATGTCACAGGCCTGGCACGGTTCCTTTCCATGTTTCTCTGCAGATATTTGACCATACAACCAGGTTCCCCAGAACCCCAACTAGTATCTCCTCCCTCCCCAGACCAAATGCAGGAAGGGATCAGATGAACACTGCTTTTTGAGTCCAAGCACAGTCTTGCCCCTGAACCCACCACATGGCTCAGCAAAACGGGCTCAAGCTTTGCCTTAACATCTCTGTCATCTCTCAGAACTGCTACACCCTGTAAGCAGTCCCTTTTGTTGTTTGGAAATAGCCTCTGAGAGAAACCGTTTTCTAGCTTATGTCAGATGACATCCCCCACTCCCTCCACAGCCCTGGTCATCAGCTGATCCTGTGGCCAGCTCATCAAGGGATCCCAATCCCACGTCAGATGATCATTATCTCGAACAGCAACAAAAGGGCTTTCTTGGCATGCCCACCTTCTTTATCTTGCCTGTCACGTAGTTCAGATACAGCTCTTCAGACATCAGGAGGGCTTGCTGGTGCTGGCCTTCCTTTGTGACTTGAGCTGTAGAAGTTACGTTTGACAGCGGCACCAGCTGGTTAGAATATCTTGACGTCTCCCAGCTGGTGATTTGCAGAACCAGCTACAGGACAGGACCTGTGGTTCCCAGACACAAAGAACATAACAGGGGAAAAAAAAAAAAAAAAAGGGTTTCTTGTACATGAAGCATAGCCCTAGGAAGCTCAGGGGAGGTCAGCACACCAGCGCGATGGGGTCTCTCAGGGTGCCAGAGCTGCAGCTTCAGGATAGCCCATTGCTAGTTTCCATCCATGATAAAGTCATTCTTCTATTACCATAAGCCAGTTCTTTCTGTTCTGCCTCTGTTCTGGCTTGCATTTCCTAATGGGTACAATTACAAAACGAGTAATGCTGTTTTCCCAACCCAGCCAAGTCATATCTTGTCTACCATTTTACCATTTTCCATTTTATGTAGGTGATTTCAGTGAAAGACTAGCCCTGGACAGCAGAGAACCACACTGAAGGGGTAAATTCGCGGTGGCTTTCACCACAGCACTCTGTGTCCAATGGACAGCATTCTCCTTTCTTTTGATCTAAATTAGCAATTACAGCTGAAATGATGTAAGGGTGAAATCAGACCAATGAAATCTTAAAACAAACAAACAAAAAAAAATAGCCTGCTCAGGGAGAGAAAGTTTCTTGACAGCTTTTATGCCTTTAGAAACACTGTAAATCAGGGGAAAACATGCATAGGTTGGTAATTCGTAACCTGAGCCTTGCATAACATAAAGGAAATACTATTCTTTCTGATCAAAGTGTTTATAAGGAAGGAAGTCCTGCACAGAGAAGAATGGATGACAAAATTATTAAAATAGGAATTATTAGTTCATCCACATAAGGAGGCAGTAAAATATATGACCAAAAGGGAAAATGAGTGTGAAAAAGGACAGTGGGAAAGATGTTTTACATGGAGCAGAGACCAGTAATCCTTACTTTATATACATGTTGTGCAATACTGCTTCTTATAAAATTGTTCCTTCTAGCTATCTCTTCTAGTTCTTTTCTGAGTGAAAGGTGCCAGTCTGAAAGGTTGAAGTGGTGGTGCAGGAAGGCTGTTCCACATTAGACTCTCCCATGAGCCCTGTCGGTGAGTTTGTCTTTGCAGAGATTTCCAGATGCCTGCAGTGCAGGAGTCTCTATTGGATCTGGGTGTCCCAACGGCCTTCAGAGTCAGCAGAGCTGCTTTTAGGATGTGATTCATCTCACCCTGCAGTAGGTGTCTAAGACAGACCAAATTGTGCTCTGCTTCCCTCCACTGATTGTGAACAGTTCAGCTGAACGCCTCGCTGGCATCCCACATCCAGACAGTGCCCTGCACAGATTAAATTGATTTCCTTCTATTCAGAGATACTCTTAACATGAAGTACGCATTGCAATCATTACTCTTCAGAAGTTTTCTCCTTAGCAGAAACTTTTACACAAATTTCTCCATTCATTTTCTATTCTGAATAAGAAACAGCATGTGCTTAGGAAAGAGAGATGACTTTTCCAAGGGAAAAACAATACAGTGAGATAATACTGATCCACTCAGCAGGCCATGATCTGTCTGTTGGCTGCTAGACTGTATTTGAGCTTATTAAAGGCATCACAGAAAGAGGTTGGAAGGGCTTTGTGGTTATTCACAGGCAGGTCCTCTAAGATGTTGCCAGGTAGCATCTAATTATAAATGGGTTTTTAAATGCACTGTAATTAAATCAAAATATATAGTCAGCAATATAATCGAAAGTGAATGATCTATATCTCACCTAAATAGTTTCACAATTAGAGCTACAATGAATGGACCGGATTTGAAGAAACAGACAGAAATGCAGTTAGTCTTCCAAAATGTACATTACAAGTTACTAAACCTATTGATAAGGTAAAAGGTGAATGTAGAAGGTCTTTTGCAGTCTGATATCAAAACTTCACCCAAGCCCCATAAAGTGGTAGTCTGCACTAATTACAGCAAGGTTACTTTTGGAATTGACATAAAAATAACCAGCCTAAAGCAGCATTTTGCCTTCAGTATCAGAAAACTTACTCAGGTTTGCAACCTAAATGTTGTCAAATGACATGTACTGGACTGTGGAGTTTGGTCCCCGCCGGTGCTAGCCCGGACACATAATGCCGTGTCTCAGTCGACACTTGAGGAGAGTGATCCTGTCTTTAATCAGAGCAGTAGGCTGACGGTCAGGAGGTCAATGCTTAACTGCTGCAGATTATTTTGCTTTGGATAAGTTGGGGTCTATCTGAAATGTTCTGGTAACTACTTTCTTAGTCTACTAATCTGTAAACCCATGAGGACACAAACTGTTTCAGTTGTGACTTAAAAATACAAATTCAACAGGTAACTATAAATTTCACTTGTAAAGAAGGTATTTGATAGTCGGCCTGCATTTTCCTTAATGCTTCTTTATTCCTTGCCTTACCTTATCTGAACAATTCCTCAGACATTCTTTGTTATATTCTCCTCAGTGAGACACTAGAATAAGATTTTTTTTTTTTTTTTGCTTTTGTTTGTTTCTCTGACAGTTAATTCTGAATCGTCAAAACTTCTGGTGAACAGAACGCTATGTGTAGCTGTTGTTAACAGTGGAGTAGTTGTTCAAAAGAGAACAAGTTTGCTTAGAGGTTTTGACAGCAGCGTTTATATAATGAATACTGTGCCAGTTATGTTAACCTGGAATACAAGAAAACCAGAAAATTAACCAGATAGGAACACTCACCATATGCAAAGCTGAAATGCAATGTATTTTATTTAGTTTGTTAGATGTTTCTTTCCCCCAGCATCAGAATTCTGGAAGGCTTTCTTCAAAGAGGCAAAAAGAGCAACATTTTCTAATACTTTGACACAAACCAATGGGATTTCCAACAGAAACTGCAGCTTGAGCAGAATTTTCAAAGGCAGGACTTTCAGGCTGAAAATGATGACAGAACTACAGACTTCAACAAAGAGACAGAACAAAAGAATTTCTTAAACAAAAATCAAAACATCATTCATTTCCCATGTCTGGACATAGTTAGAAGAAAAAAAAAAACATCCTTAATGAGATTTGTGTCAAGGCACAGGCATTGAAGGTGCCAGTTGCTGTAATAAACAAAGCCTGGTATTGCTCAGCTACATGAATGAAGGCTGCTTCTACAGTTTTGTAATTTATGAACTTCTAATATCTTATGCAATAACATGCAGTTAGATTTTCCCTTTAAAGATCATTAATTTAGGGTCTGCCTTTTGTGAGTGTGTAAGCCTTGAAAAGAGCAACTTTTATTGCCTGTAAATCCACAAGGCCCACCTTTACCAGCATGACATGCTGAATTACAAACACCCATGAATAGACAATCTCTTTAGAATTTCTGGCCTGGAAACATCTTAATCCTTCAGTTGTGCTGACAAAAATGTTGCTTTTATGACCTAAAGCAAATGGTGGGTACCAGAAAAAAGTTAGGTTGGTGTGGCTCCCGTGCTTTCACTGTTTTGTTGGAATTGTTGCGGTCCCGGGTTTCAGTTGTAAGACGTAAAGAATGTTCTTGGTTCACACCTCCGGGGCATTAAAATCATGGTTAGTTTTGCCTTCTGATCGAGGCAGTGATACAGCGGCATTGAGTTGTACCCTGATGAATTCAAGCAACAAGCTGCTCTGTTCTGCATGCTCACTTTTTCCTTACTTCTGTTTTTGCCCTGTTTTCAAGGGCTCCATCATTCACAGTCTTCAGCGCTGGCTCTTGCTGTGCCAGAAGAGCTCAGGTTGGTGCCTTGCCAACGCCACACCGTGCCAGGAGACATTGATTCGAAAAGACATCTGAGAAGGCTGAAATGAAACTTCTGGAGTAGATTTCCTTCTCAACTCCTATTTTAAAGTGTACGCCATTGTGTTTCTCTCCATCACATACTCAAACATCGCCCTGTGCAACAATAAACGGTACTGAACTGCCAGCCTTCAGCCTTTACTGTTGGCTTAGAAAGTGTGTGAGAGCTAATCTGAAAGAGTATTATTTCATTTTCCATCCAGATGTATGATGAGTAACAGATTTTGCAATAAAAGTGGTTCAGGAAAAGACAAGATGCATTCTCTCTGCAACAGCCATGTTTAACTATGTCGAACAAAGCCATAAAACTTAACTCTGGCCAATATATTATACAGACTTTTTGGAACAAAATTATGCAGTTGCCTGACTCCATTCTTTCAGAAATCTTTCCCACAGATTTCATCACGTTCTGGCATCATTATGCCCTGCCATTGCGAGCTGCTGACAGGAGCAGCCCGGGGCTTTCCTGGTGGATGACTCTGACTACCCGTGTGTTGTAGGCAGCAAAGTGCCACCAGGCCTCCCCGGGCCAGCCCTGCAGTAGGGCAGCAGCGGCTCACCGCAGTGCTTCCCCACACGCTGCCCAGTGTTGCTGTGATTCAGCTGCATTAAAAGACCTGGCCCTAAAAGAGAAAAGCTTATCCTGTCATAAAGCGGTGGTGAGCGATGGTGTCAGAGCACCTCGTGCCTGTGTGGTCTGCAGAAACATTCTGGACGGCAGCATGTGCCAGTGGTGTCAAAACAAGCCTGTAGGAGATACAGCAGGGCTGCAGCAGCAGCCAAGGTGGTGGGAGGAAATACTGGCAGGCACCTTTCCCTGTAAGTGTTCAGCTCCTCCAAAAATGCAGTCTGGTCAACTCTCCTGCTCCTGGGTCCTTCCTGCCAGTTACGAGACCACATAATTATGGTTTTATGGGATGAACCTAAAGGACTCTCTTCATGTCTTAAATTCCTAGGCAACTCTACTATTACTGAGCATATAGGACTGTCTAAACTACTGGCCACTTGGTAACAAAGTGGCTTTACTGTGAGTGAGTTTTATTGTTCTTCTTTCTCATTGATGGATAACGCCAAATTAAAATTACATTTAAAAAAGGTTTGCATGTGTTTTCTTCAAAACAAAAATCGTACTTGTTCATGGGAAAGGGACACTAGTTTTGTGCTTGTAGGTAGTATTTCTAGTTAAATTATGTGTTGTTGGTAGCATTAGCTATAGGCGTACTTCTGGTGATCTTTTCTACCTTCGTAGTAGTCCATGGAGCCTAACTTTAAGGGACCGGTTTCTGGAAGCAAAAATCAGTGCATGTTGTGTTTGCAGACTAGTCCCATTCATACAAAATGCTTCACCCATAGCGTATTTAATTGCCTGGATTACAGGCAGTCTGTTTGAATGGTGACCCCAAGTAACACATTTACAGAATATCCTTGTGTAGACTGCAACTGCTCAGAGCTCCATGTACAAGATTTTTAGGAGGTGAATGTCTTGTAAATGCTCCTGTCCATAAAAGCAAGAGTTCCCACTTCATCAAAGGTAATAGAAATGTACACAGTTATTCTCAAACCAGTCTCAGAACTGTTTTTATCAATCCTAAAACCGAGCTGAATCAATGAAATTTTCTCCCTTCAGCTGGATTGCAGTCAAGCCCACAATCACATTCCCTGTGTGCCTTGAATGTTTAATCAGTAAACACTGCAGGGAAATATTTAACTGCAAACAAAAATCTATCATCACGGGCATGTCATAAACACACAGGGAAATTCCTATTTAATTTTGTGAAATTACTTGCTTACAGGACTAAATATGTGCGATTCAACTGACTTTAAAAATGTAAACTGTGAAGCAATAAGATGCATAGATTTCGTTTTGGCCCCATGCTGCTCCCGTGGGGTTTGCAAAGATGCTATCGTGCAGCATTTCAGTCATGGCAGGAATGAACTGGAAATGGCTTGAGAAGAGGTGGGGGGTAGGGAAAATGTTGCTGTAAAACCTGAGGCTGTGTTTCAAGCTGCTTGGAATTACATCTGTTAGAATCAAGTCACACAACTGTGGTGTAAATACAAAAGCGCTAGCTGACAAGATAAGGGAGGTACAAAGACGAAACAAGATGAGGTACCTCTGCGTGGAGGAAAAGCGAGGGAAATCCGTCTGACCTTTCTGTAAGCCTTACATGCCTTTGGCAGTTTCAGGCCCCAGCTATCTTTCCCATTTCTGCTGTGAGCATTGTGTCTTCCCAGGTCCATTCTCACTTCTTTCTCATTTAATATCTTCTCTGACTGGAGACCTCCTTTTTTAATGCTCTCCCATTTATTTCCCCTCCGCCAGCCTTGCTTTCCATTTGCCACATGTTCTTCCAGCCATCCTTCTCCCTATAGCTCTGATGCCTAACTCACCTTCATATCTTTCATTCATTTTAGCTTCTTGAACTCTTATTTAGAAACCAGTGGAGCTCCCTTTGTCTTACCGCTCAAATTTCGCAGTCACTGCCAACCTTTTCTGTTGGTTCTCAGATCTTTCTGCTTTTCTTCTTCTTTTTCCAGGCTGTACTTCATTCTGTTTGAGGCCAGCCGTTTGCATCCTCTCCTGCTGCTAGTCCTTTTTTCATTCCAGCAATTTCTGATTTCTTAATTTGCACTAAGCAGTGTCTTGTATGAATGTATATCTATAGGCATCTGTAAGCAGCTAGTAAAGCCCAGCAGGAAGAGCAGCTGTTCACATAGATGCCTCAGCTGGCCAGCCTGTGGGGTTGGTCAGGTGTGGGCTCCTAACTCTGTGAACAGACCTTCTCAATCAGCTACTTACAACTACAGCAGAGATGTACAGTGTGGAAGGTGGAAAGTGGCCTGTGATGCCACCCATATAACTGCGTCCCTGTCTTTAGGCATACATTTGGCTTATTTATAAAGCTGTCCTGGCAGGGTTGATTTCTAAAACACCATCTTCATCAACAATATTTGTAAGCATTTTTATCTACCTTTCTGCTCATTTTATTGCAGATTTTACTTTAAAAATAAGAACAGATTGCCAGATACCTAGCAATTCTTAGTTGTTCATCATCACGTTTTAGTGGTCTCAACATACATATATAGAAAGTGATATTTTGTTGCTAAAGTATTTTAAAATCAGGAATTACTCAGATACTTACAATTTTTAAGAACATGTTCTAAAATGTTTAGAGGAATGTGGTGTGCATGAATGACTTTTTGAGTAAGGTCATCAGCCAGAAACCAACGTTTACTCATGCAACCATCTATTCATTCATGTGCAATGGACCACAGAAGAAATAAGGCAAAATAATACTGTTTTCAGGTTGCTCATATAGCTTCAGTAGGGTACTATTTTACCCCATTGCTCTACATAGTACCTGTCTGGGTGCTCTGAGCCATCCTATTTATTGATGTATTCTTTTAGCATCGTCATGGGGCACACTGTCCCTGGGATGTGTACCCAGGCTGTGTTTATGGTAGGTTGGGTGGGAAGCACTCCCACATGTTGTTCCTCAGATGGCTATCTGTCGTGGCATCTCTTTACTGGCAACAGAGAGAGGAGATGATGACTATCCTATTGCCCAAAGTGAGTGACTCAGGTGAGGTGCGGGTGAATCCCTGAATTCCTCCCCTCATTGCAGCACCCTGTACAGTAGACCAGCGGCCCAGAAAACTTGTTACAGTGCAAAGCAGAGAAAACTGTAATTCTATCTGATTGCTACAACCTTATGCTTCAAGACTGAGTAACTTTTACAGGATGTGCTTAGAAGAACAGGCCAATGTTTTACAGCACACAAGTAAGGGGCTTTGCAAAACTAGTTAGCTATAGCAAGGGAAAACCCTTGCTTCAATCTGCAGATTGAGGAAACTGGGAAGATGACTGTTTTCCTACCTTGGCAGTTCCCATTCTGTTACTGTTCTTTAGTCTGCAGGTTGTCTTATGCCACTGTTACTCTAAAACTTGATATTGCTCTCCATGTAGGGACTGGATGTTTCCCACCGACCTCAGTGTAACCAGATCATATCTGTGGTGAGCGCGCATGGAAGAAACGAGTCCTTTTTATTTCCCGGTTGATAACAGCCTTACTACTCATGCGTGATTTGGCTGTACGTTCATGTGAGCATCGTAGTCGGGACTTACTTCACAGGTTTGGTTTAATTTGGACCTACGAGCCAGGTATAATTGGCTGACTGCAATGTCAGATTTCACAGCACAGCATTCCAAAGGCTAGGACGCACCAGTAGCAGTGTCTAGGTTCAGCTAAATACAAATACATCAAAGATTAGAAACCAAACAACAACCAAGAACCACACCAAATTTAAAACATTCCTGAAAATATCTCGGCTCTGTCTAGGACATTATTAAGTAGGCCAAGCCCTCGATTTCACCTTTGGTGGCATATAAAGAGTCCGGACAGTAGGTCACTGAGTAGTCGCTGGATTGTACCCAGAGTGTTCTCCACCTGCTGCATCCCACTCCAACCTGTGCAGGTTAAAAGGCAGACCTAACCACTGCTGCGTTTGGTGGGAGGCTTAGTTTAAACCTTCCACAGAGAAACCAACCACTCGGTCGAGCCTCTTGGGTGAGGGAAGTAGCTCGGCATGCCTTCAGGATCACAGCTGGGGCTGGGAGGGACCTCTGGAGGCCATCTGCCTCCTCAGGCAGGGACACCCAGAGCAGGGTGCCCACAACCACATCCAGGCGGCTTTCTGCTGTCTCCTGGGAGGAGTCTCCACAGCTCTCCATCACCCTCACAGTGAGGACGTGCTTCCTGCTTCATCCCCAGGCCTCAGGCAGTGCGAGCAGCTCTGCTGCGGCAGGGCTGGGTGCGCGCAGGGCAGGGCTGAAGGGTTCTGGAGACCTCTTAACCTCAGGGGGATAAGCGAGGTCCTAACCGTAAGGCCTACTGAGCTTCGCTGGCCTACCTCTCTCGTTAGGACTTCAGCCCCTCCTTTTTCCAGGTCACACAGAGAACGTGCAGCGCAGCGCACTGTCCAGCTGCATGGCCTCAGATCCTAGGCCCACACATAGATGCCCAAATACTTCACTGTGAGCTCTTATTTATGGACCTGACAGAGCCGTTTCTACTTACTTCCCTGCAGCTACTGCCTGTGTGTTTCACAGTTTTCAAGGCCACAAGCAATCGTTTTTATCTAAGCTAGTGATAATTCAGGTCAACAGAAGTTAACCAAATGCTTATCAAATTAGCATCTGTGTGTACAGGCAAATCTGTGGCAGAAGAAAAGAGATTTGTTTTGCATTTCAAAGCACTCTTTTGATCTAGAAGAAGGCAGATTTTCAGGTTATTTTCTCATACACTTATAATTAATAATAAAAATTACCATTTTTTTTAGACCCTCATGACCACTCATTTCCTGGATTCTTTTTGCTGCTTTCCCTCATCGTATGACACTATTCAACCACCGTTTGCACATGCTTAAAGCAAGCCCCTTCTAAGTAACCTTGTAAGTGAAAGCTGAGATGTTTTCTTCAGAATTGCTCTTGGTGTTTTCATGTCAAGACAAAAAATAGTGGTTAAAAAAATCGTGCAGTTCCCAGTTAGGTGAAGCCTCAAGTTAACAGTAGGTTTCTGCACGTCTGTGAAAACTTGCTGCTTGATAATATCCTGGAGTGATCACAACTATTTCAGCGATACCTTAACTTCTACTTCGGTTGCATTTAATTGCAATTAAAGTAGTCTGCAGAAGCCAGTTAGGTAAGGTTTGAAGAAAATGCTGAAAAAATAACTAGGGCCTTCATGATATGATTATGACTTAACATTATTAACTCATCCATACCAGTCCAGTAAATGAAATGGTGAATTTTGTCCAGTTCCAAAAGGCATGGAATGGATGTTTTATTCTCTTCTACCCCTTTTTACCCTCAGCACCATGTGAAGAGCACCATGTGTAAAGAGCATGTAAATGACAGTAAACACCATGTAAACACCATATGTAAAGAGCAGTAAATGACAGTAAAAAAAAAAAAAAAAATAGTGCTGGTAAAACCAGTGATAAGCACTCAGGGAATGTGTGGTTTGCAATGAATGCTCATAATCTGGCTTTGCTGATTGTGCAGCGATGATAGAGATACTAGAGATACAGGTGGTTTGGCCTTGGTTTTGCTAGCTCTTCATATAGCTGCAGGAATGAAAATAAAGCCAAGGGGCTAAACATTGTAAAAGTGGATTAATTTTTCTTAGTAATTGCATCTGTGAGGTCAGCTTGTGCAGGAGAGGGAATGTGGAAACAGCCTCACAGTCAAGCTACTGACGGTGCGACCAGGCCCAACCCGTGCACAGCGAGCAGGGCACCAACCCCCAGACCTGAATGCCCTGAACCCCCATCTGGAAGAACAGGGTTTCATTGTCTCTCGGATCTTACCACATGTTGGTTAGCTGCCAGCAGTGTAAATTTGACAGTGCTATTTGCAGGTCAGCTGTGAAAACGCTTGATATTGTGCTCCGTATGTGAAGTATGCATGCTCTTCCTCATCTGAAGATGCTGTAAACGAACAAACCAGTTCTCTCTGCAGCACCCCTTCCCTGATGTGATCCCATTGCTTATTGAATCTTGCCTTCTTTCTCCCCAAGGGTGAAGATGACACCATGCACAGCACTGTGGCAGTTGGCCTGGGTCATCACGCTCCCCCTGGGTGGCCCTGTCTCCACCTGGCACCTCTCCATCACCTCCTGTAGATCTGTGCACTTCTGCTACCACCACTCCACAGCTGGAGAGATAAGGTTTTTTTTGTTTGTTTGTTTGTTTGTTTGTTATAAAATAACCCTTCTTTTTTCTTGCTGTACTCATTTTTGTTGCTTCCAGTCCTAAGGTCCAGAGCACGAGGAGAATGCATATCTTCTGTTCCCACAACTCTTATAAACAGCATTACTGTGTGAAGCCAGAAAACTGGGGGTGTATTTTTATGCCACATAAAAACTCCCTCAGAAAGCAGTATATTCCATGTCAATTCATGAGTCAAAAAGGAAGAAATTCAATGAAATGATCAGTCAGGCTTTATTTGTTACCCACATGTAAGCATCTGCCATGATACGAAATGCCCTCAGGTAGCCCTCCTAGTAGCCAGCTGCTGGTTCAGAATGTCTTTGATGTCCTACAGGGCCCCATCTGCCAGCCCCATGCATAGGACATAGAAGCCCTAACACCTACACCAACAGAAGACAAACAGAGACAAGCCAGGGATGAGTTTCAAAATTTGAACCTTGTTCCAAGTCAAATTGCTAACCTAAGAACACCTTAGGATATCTCAGACCACACTAGATGCTTCTGTGGGGAACTGCAACAAATGCAAAATGCATAGAGGAATTTACACTTCAAAAAATATCAAATAATATTTTAACAGAGATCCTCACAGAGCTGTGAAGGGACAAAGATATGGAGCCTTTGCCAATACAATAACAAGTAAAAGGGATAAAAATCAATAAAAGCAAAAAAAAATAGAGAAGAGTTTCTTGTTTTCATTTAAATGTTTCCTTTCAGGGGAAATGCAAAAGGATGTGCAGCCATGTGTTTCCAAGACTGTCAGAAGTGGCAGTTAGACAGTACTCAGCCACCACTATATTTGCAAGCAACTAAAAAAAATGTAGATGACAAAAAATAATCAGGAAAATAGAGAATGAGACGCATAACTGACAGGAACATCCAACTATTCAGCAACACTGCACCGGACCCACATCTGTTTGAGATTAAAAAAAAAAAAGGGGGAGGGAGAGAGTTAGCAGAAGCCTGAGTAACTCTGTTGCTTATGTTTCATGAATACTTTGGATTCTCCCAGTTTACCACCATAAAATTATAATCAAACCTTAAATTGTGTTTTATTGGTAGCTCAAGTGCTCATGAAAATGTTATATAAGATTTAAGTGAGTTCAGCGTACACAGATCTACTAAAGATGTTTAGGAATGCTTCTGCTTGGTAATTCAAACTGGCATGGTCAAAGCAAGAACTGTATCAAGCCAGCAATAAGACACATTGATAGAGTATTCCTTTTTAGATGTTATCCTCAGATTGTATTAGTGGTTAAGGCATCATTCCTCATGACAGCATGAATACATCACTGACTTTATTCTAGACTACAAACAACACATAATTAGGATAAGAGATGACATTTTCAAAATCAACTGAAAAACTTCAGGACCATAGAAGCTTAAATGCTTAAAACAAACAAACAAACAAACAAAAAAGAACTATTGTCTCAACATGTAACATGGATAAGAAAAAAAGAAAATTCATCTCCTCACGCAAGAATTCAGAAATTTGTATACCAACCTATCTGGGAAATCCTCCCAATGTGTCTGTGATCTGTGCTTTGTGCCTGTTTCTCACAGTCATCTTTTATCTGGGAAGAGAGCCATGATTGCTGGAACAGCTCTGCTTGTACAAAGTCACAGCTTTTCCAATACGCAACACAGGGCAATTTAGTTCTTAGTCCAAATAACCTGGCTATCTCTAGATGAGTTTGCTCAAGAAACAGCAAGAAAGCTCCGCTCTAAGACTCAACCTTCTGGTAACGCCTTGCTAACACAGCCCCAGATTGCATCTGGATACTTAAGGAAACCCGGAGAGAACTAGCTAGGATATATGCCCTGCTCTGTCTTGGCATGTACATACAAATCAAAGGTTGTAACACATAGCATCAGAAAAGCATGGAATCATTAATGTTAGGAAAGACCTCTAGGATCATCTAGTCCAACTGCCAACCCAACACCACCACACCCCCTAAACCATGTCCCTAAGTGCCACAGCTACACGTTTCTCAAACACCTCCAGGGAAGGAGACTCCACCACCTCCCTGGGCAGCCTGCTCCAATGCCTGACCACTCTCAGTCTCGGAGAAGTTTTTCCTAACATCCAGCCTGAACCTCCCCTGGCACAGCTTCAGGCCGTTACCTCTCCTCCTATCACTAGTTACCAGGGAGAAGAGGCCGACCCCACCTCACTACAACCTCCTTTCAGGTAGTTGCAGAGAGCTGTAGGTGTCCCTGTTCACTGCAGGGGAGTTGGACCAGATGACATTTTAAGGTCCCTTCCAACTCAAGCAATTCTATGATTCTATGGTTCTAATGCCATTCAAATATCTGAATTTTAAGTTCCTCACATTGGACTGGCTTGAACACCCAGAGAAGTGGCTCCACTTACCTTGACTATGGCATCCTGCATCAAATTTATTTCACTACAAAACAAGCCAACAGAAGTCCACAATGCATGAAGAGAAGAATTGGGAAGCTTGTGCTCCCACGAGGCAGTCACTGTGCACCTCAGGCACATTACAATGAAGCTAGCTATGCTCAGGAACAGTGTGCAAGTGTCTGTCTGAACACACTTCTGTTATAAATCTGTTACTGTGATAAGCTGGTAAATAAGAAAAAACAAATTGACAGATATTAATTTTAGGACGTGGTCAGATATTAAAAGGGCAGTGGGAAGCTTGTTGGTACCTAGATAGAGAATACCAATTACATATGAGAGGAGTATGAGAATATATAAGAGAACATGGTAATTGCCATAAATATGTAATTTTATGTAATTTATGTGATTTATGTAATTTCGCCTTATTTTTAAAAACAGATTTAAGCACATTAACAATCAAACAATGAATTTATTTGCAGGATACATTTATCATCCATAGAAAACAATACTTATTGTTTGGTTGATTAAATAGAGAAAAAAGCACAACAAAAACACAATACATTATTCAAAGTGTTACATATTATTTGTTAACTGACATTTTCAAAATGAAGCTTTTTTTTTTTTTCTTTTTTAAACATGATCATGAACAATGCATAGTGGGAACAAAAGGTCTAGAAATCTAACATTCCACAGCTGTGAGTCAGCATGAAAATAAGGCTATGTAGAGGAAAAAACACCAGTGGATTTCAAAACAACACGTATTCCATTGACAGGCTTCAGGTAAGATCATCCTAGCTAATGAAATCTAAAAACAAAGTTATGCATGGAAAAGAGGAATTAAAAATACTAACAAGGAACTTGGGAAGGGAGAAACCACATTTCTCTTGTGATGGCTTGGAAATGGACTTTTAACTTTCTAACTAAAATTCAGTGAGAGCCAACGATAGCATGATGCTGCAAAACAAACCCAGGCTGAACATCTGGAAGTGAAGAAATACCCAAGTCCATTTACTAAGCAAGCTACAACTGCCCCAACCACTTGTTCAGTGTACATTTATCAACGGAACAACAAAAAAGAAAAATGCTTGAGCACCACTCACTGAATGATTCAGTGATGGGCTTGAAAATATATCTGCATGCTCTGAAATGTTAATTACAAGTTCTCACCTCATGCCAATGCAAATGGAATGGACAGAATGGCAGTGTGATATCCTGCTCTTTGTTCCCATCCTTTCACACTGGGTCAGCAGTGGGAAGTTTTCATAAAGCTGCCATAAACTGGGGTTCTTCACTGCCCTTCGTCCGTGCCATCTGCCCTTCAAATGATCACAGTGGATGAGTCCAAGGAACAAGAAGAGCCCCAGAGCTGCTGTTGGTGGCAGTCCCCAGCTCAGTGCTTCCCGGCTGCTTCATAAATATGGCCCATGTACCACAGGTAACTCAGCCACATTAGGTAACAAATCTGTATGTAGTGTTTAGGTGCATTTCAGGATAAAAGGGAATGAAGTAACCACCAGTACTAGATCTCACCTGAGTTCGATTCAGCTTCCTTACCCACAAAGTGAGGCAAGACTAGCTGGGGGAATTAATCTGAATGCAAGTGTATAGAACGCATGTTTTACAAATAACTGTGCATTTCTATAGTTAAAATCACAGCTTACTGAAACAATTAAATACAGACTAGGCTACGTAAACCTTTATAAACTTTCTTCATCTGTCACAAATGATATCCAGATACAAAATCAGATCTTTCAGATAGAATATAGAAAGAAATTATTAAAAAACAAACAAAAAAAACCAGCTATTTGCTACACGGCACCATTTATCATCCTGTAAAATGTGTAGAAAACTAATGGAAAACTTGGGTTGGTGATGCTATGAGCTGTACAAAAATACATCCTTTGGCAAGGTACTCAAGAAACATGGGACACCCTGACTGCCCTGGGAAGGCCCTGAAAACATTTCTTCTGCATACTCTATACAGCCTCACTCATCCCAGTTACCACTCAGAACAGCACAAACAGCAGTATTTAGGGAATGACAGATTCTAAGGTTGACCTCTTCTAACTGCACTGGAAATCTTTGTCTACTGTGCCTATAGCTGAGGCCTCTCAGAAAGTAGACAAATTAATTTTGAGCATCAGCTGAACAAAACTCATGCAGCTGCGGTTACACTGTGTCCATCACGTCTTGTAATAAGAAATCCCTACAGATCTGTTACTGGTGGAGAACACAGCTGCAGTTTTAAAATACAGAAGCCAGGGAATTCATACAAAGAAAGAAAAATGCCAGCATCTCGGAATATGGAGGGCTGCTCTAAGTTATGCCCAAAAGAGCAGCGATACAGACTGTGGCTCCTTATGTATCTACTGTAAGTATGTATACATGTATACACACCTCCACATAAAGTCTGAATCATCACCACTGAAAAATGCAATTGCCAATGCAGTTGGTTGTTCCATTGCAATTCCAAAGGGTAAGTTAACAGATTTTCCCCTCTGGCTCACAGCTTTGGGCTGCAAGGTTATCTGCAAGTTTATCTGCACTTTTCCTAGTGAAGTCTCTTTTATTTAACTTATAAGGAAGCAAGCTGGTTTTAATCTCCTAAGCTAGCCACGAGTGTGCAACATTGGACATGCTGGGACATGTCCACTATGGGACACTATTTGTGTCACTTCATGCATTATTAGAATGTGCTATGGAAGTCTTTGCTGATATAAAAAAAGTCTCATTAAAAAAAAAAACAATTAAATCAGAACAAGTGATTACAATTACAGAATTCTGACAATTTTCAAGTAAAAGCTACATACAACACTTCCCAATGTTAGACATTACTTTTTCCATCTGATACAGATTTAAAAAGAATAGTATACACATAAATAGTAGTATCCATCCAGTCTTTCAGAGTGCTCTGTTTTACACTCAAGTCAGTAACCTCTATAATGGTATTGACAGATTCTGTATTAAAGAATAAGTTCTAATCTGAGGGGCTAATTACAACAAGAAGTGAAAAAGATTTCATTTTAAGGGAAGATTTCTTTATAATTTTTACAAAAACATATATAAAAGAAACACTGCAAATACCCCAGAGTAAAAACACAACACACAGAAAACATTCTGTGCCCTTCTGATTTCTCTCTTGCTAAACAAATGAATGAAACAGGAAAAACAAACAAACAAAAAAAAAACCCCTCCCAATAACTACAGGAAAGTAAAAAATGGCGCTTATCAGAATGTAATCCACACATTAGGGTTACAGGAGAAGAAAACTGATCCACTGAACAACTTTTTCTTCAGAAGTGGTCCAACTTCACTATTGTCACCTTTGTCCACAGGTAATCTAAGTTATGTGCTGGGTCACCCTTCACACAAAGTGATCCCAGTTTGCTTAACGCCTTGATTCAAAGCACCTACACATACCTAAATCAAACCTGATTCAGTGGAATCCCAGTACATGGAGAAATGTACTCATGAATTATTTCTAACCCCTTCTAGCACTGCCTCTACCACAGAAGCTATCCCGGGTCTTCATGGTGTGCCAGTTTGTCTCTTTTGGTAAAGCCATGACCAATGTCTCTTCTCCACCCTCATTTTGATTACGAGGTCAAACACAGGCTGAAGTTCTACTTTGTGCAAGTTTGGCTTTCAGTGATTATATAAAGTAAAATACATTTGATTTAGTTTCCCTTAGCAAACCATCATGTTTTGGTGGCACATTAAATAACCAGGAACAACCTGTGAGCTCCCATATAGTAGATGCAATGTGTGTACATCCAAAAACTTTTTCCTTTCCATCTCCAGAAGTACTCTGCTAAACAGATCGTCCCAAGCAGTTAGAGTCAACATGAATATGTAAACTATAAAACTTGGAATGTTTTTCGCTGGATATTTTTGAAATCGCCACAGATGCATTTAGTACTCCTCTAGAGATTAGGACAGCACTGCAACTCTGATACATAAATAGTAACTTTTTTGAAAAGCAAATATCCTGTCTTACTAGATCGCACTAGAGTGCAAACTAATTTTGTGTACTGCCAATTGGACAAGACACAGAGGCAGTGGAAACTGGCATGGTGCCTGGAAAGGAAGAGCTCCGATCAGTAAGCAGCCACTTCGGTGAGCGAACAGCCTTCTTGAGCATCACTTCAGAAGCAGGCTCTGTGGAAGAACCAGGCTGCTCGTGTCACTACTGTCCATGGAGGGAGGGAAGAACGGCGTGTCAGAATGGCTGCTCTGAATCTTCTGCAAGTTACTAAGCGTGAGGATGAGCCAGGCTTCTTCAGGTGACTCCTGAAGAAGCCTGCTGGCAGTTTCTGACAGTTTTGTTTTCCTTTCTTGCACGCTGTGACTTTTGGTAGTCCTCAGGAGGACTGACTTGTGCTGGACTGGCTGGAGGATTTACTCACGCCTAGGTTGAAATGACTGAAAGTCAGAGGCAAAGGCCTGCCACCCCACAGAGGTGAACTTCAGGAGGCCCATCCTGCCACAGCACTGGAAAGAAGCAACTAACACAACAAGCAAGCAAGCAAGCAAGCAAGCAAGTTTTCTCATTACTGTATGCATCATCTTAAGAATAGATCTTAAGTAAGCGCGAAGGCTGCTGTGCACAAATACAGCAACACTTCAGTGGGCAAACGCAAACATCAGCGTGATGAATCCATGCAGTAGCACCAGGAATAGGGCTCAACCCTGCTGTTAGAATTACCCAGGCTTTTAGCTCTAGCGCCAAGAGAACCTGTGCAGGCTGATCACGAATGCTTCACAGCTCCTTGCAGACCAATATCCATTAACTTAGCTTCCACTTCAGTTCTTGAACGGAAAGGCCATTTGTAGGTTTCCAAACCAGAGCAATGTTTTTTGAAATATCAGCCTGTATCGAGACAAGCATCTCAATGAATCTGATTTATATGAACTAGGAGGACATGATGGTCAGGGTACTGAGACACAAAATATTACGAAATCAAAGGGCTTCAGAGTATGTCAGACACACTTCAGTCAGCAAAACACTGTTCTTCCACTGTTAATTTAAAAACAAGTATACGGTCCGTGCTAACTTCAGAAAGCAAAGCCAGCTGTTAACACAGATTCACAATCTCATTCTTCCTCTCAACAATTCTGATCCAAGAGCAGTGTCAACCAACCTTCAATTATAATGAATCTTAGCAAAGGAAAAGAACCCTTTGAAAGACAGAGAAACACCAGTGAGTTACTGGGCATAGGGCATGCACAACATCAGGACACGGACACCATAAAGCAACAGGTTTCACTTTTAAACATATGCAGGTGCAACACAGTATTATTTTCTGAACAGAAAACCACAAACATTATTTATCACAGCAATAGTTGTGCACAGGGTTCTTTAGCACTGACAAACTAAATTTCAGTTATTGTCTAGTTATTGTTGACAAATATTGCCTTTAAAAAATCCTCAGCTGTGCATGGCAGGATACAAACAAATGTGTAAGAAACACAGACTGAGCTTCCTTATCCTCCCACACACCTCACTCTCAACAGACACCGGCACTTCCCATCTATGTCCTGAGGCCAACGTGCTTCCAGTCATTTTGGCCAGCTGTAAAGGAAAAGGTACTAACCATACGGCCTCTCCCTCATGAACACACGGTAATCATTTACTTAGTTTTACACTAATTTGAGATGAAGACTTCAGGGCTTCTTAGAGTCCAGTTTGGTACAGCACCAGATTAAAAAGCAAAACAAAGACACCCAGATAACGCTGACTGATGAATGATCAGACCACCCCCTGATTTTTTTTTTTTTTTTGACAATTATTCAAATTATAAAATAACTCCTAAGTGTTTTTTTCCT
>VXAV01010763.1:382067-399735 GCA_013399715.1 Alectura lathami
AAACTAACTTACCCTACAGCAACAGTTTGGAAAAAACAGAAACAAAGTAATAGTCACTGCAAGAATCTGTGTCACAGTAACACTGCAGTACCTTCCCTAGGTAGATCATGCCTGACATGTTGGCTGCTGATTTATCACTGCATAAACTGCAGTCCACTAACAAGCATTGTACCATGCATCCTCTCTTCAAGTACCCTGAAGCAACCAGATATATTTTTGAGTAGTGAATGACCATGAAATTAGTTTCTTTATAAACAAAATTGAAAACACTTTTTTTTTTTTTAATTTCAAGAAGGTCCCTGAGGCATTGTTTTTTGTCTAGCTTCAAAGTCATATAGTTCATTCTCCATTTGTTTTATTGTCAAGTAAATAGAGTCCACTTGCTATATACATTTTTATCAATACTCTGCATTTATTTCAGTGGTGAACTGTCAAGATTTTGACAAATGACAGCTGCTAGGGACTGAAAAGAGTTAATTTAATTTCAGAGGAATATTTCTCACTGCTGGAGGCTTATGGCTCTGAACATGCAGACAGGCTGGTCTGATTAGAATGCAGCAGTGGGACAATGGGCTGCTAACACGATACAGCAGCCATACCTGGATGCAATATTAAGTCCCTACTATTTCAGTCTAAATAGGACTGGTTCCATTGCAGAATATGCAGCTTTATTATCCGTGACTCTGAAATTACATTTCAGAGAGCAGTAGAATCTCAGAATATATAGCTATGGCATCTACAAATAGCTTCTTACTGGCCATCCTAGCCCAGCTGAAAATGTTTGCCCTCACCTCCAGAGGGATTATCCAACCTGTCAGGTATCAAAAAGCATGATCTTACCCATACCCCACTAGTTTCCAGTTTAAATATTTATCTTAGTTCAGGCTGTAAGATTACTCTCCTTACATCTTAAAGAATTCAAAATGTTACATTTTCAGTCTCACATCAGAACTATAATGTACCAAAAAACATGAGTACTTGAGCTGCCCAACCTCCTGCTTATTCCCATATGATGAAAAAACTGCAGTGACAATTTTAAAGCTCTGTGTATCATCGTATGTGTTTGGCATAGCTGTAGCCATTACCTTTGGAATTCAGTCTCCACAGATGCTTGCATGAACCAAACTCTGGAGAGCTGTAGGGCATGAATGTCACAAGACATTCAGCCAATTTAGCTTGACTGTTCATTTTTGTTCTACTTAATCTTTGTTTATTGTTCTAACGTTGTTCAGTTCACTTTTTTTTTTTGTTTCTCAGGGGTAAGTTGTTACAGCAACAAGCACTCTAATATATAAATGAAAACAGAAGGAAAGGGACTGACTTCTAGAAGCAATATGTGCAGTCCAGACAAATGCAAGTTTATGGGCAAAAGCATTGTGAGGTTGAAGAAGGAAATGAAACCCTCTTTAGTGAGAAACATCAGAAGAAATGGCCACAATAAAGCACATCACTGGGTTAAGCCACACGGTTTGTAATGCCACGCCGATCAAAGCAGGAAGGTGATGTGTGGAATTTACTGCTGCAAAAGATCACGGAGTTGATTCACATAACTGAACAAAAAATAGAGGAGGTAATTGTATGACTGCTAATAACCAAGCCATACAATATCCTGAAGATGCAGCATTCATTATTCAGGTCATGCAGGATATTGTATAGGATGACTGAAAGACGAGAAATTCTTCTGTCGCTTCCCCACTTTCGTATTTCACAAAAGGGAATGGCAGATTGGTCACTGCTTAAGACAAGACAGCAGACTCAACGTATGAGAAATAACACTAGCAAATCCTAAAGCCAAAGCAGTTTTTAAGACATGGTAAAGTTACAATATACAATAATGAAGAGAGCACCTGAAATCATACCTCTAGCTGGAAAGCTTAATTGCTGCAGTGTGGCTGCATTTACACAGTAGCCGATCTGTGACTTCTCTGAAATGTCTCCCAGACAGGCATTCCAGTCCTCTACACTATAAATTGGGCAGTCCTGTAGACTAGTGACAATATCTCCCACAAAAAGCCCTCTTGGTCCATTGGCAGGAGAATCCTGAGAAGAGACATTGAAGTCAGTCAGTTAAAACTACAAGGATCCGTTTACACTGGAACGGATGCTGAGCATCCATGAAATGTTTAGGTCAAGGCACAACTTTCAGAGAAACAGAAAATCTGAGGCTTCACTAGAACTCATTATTTTCACTGATAACAGAGCATTACAAAAACAACACACTCTACAAAGAATAATTTATAGAGTATGGAGGAAAAAAAAGGGGGTGAGTCTCCAAGCACCTCTTCAAATCTGAGCAATTACTTTCATCCAAGTGAATACATTCTGTTTTTTCCTATCATTTTAAGTTGAAGAAGATTAAATCAATACCCTAAATATTCCAACAATGCAAGTTATTCCTACACTGCCACAGGTTTAAAGCAGAATAAACGTCATTCTCCTCATGAGTTATATCTGTTCATTTTTAGATCCAAGAAAGACTGAATTCTTTCGGCTCTGCTTTTCTTCAACTGTGCTGTATTTCATTAAGTCAGAAAAAAAAAAAAAATCAGTCCTTTCCAGAAACTCAGCAGTCTGCCTTTTACTTTGCTTCCACCTGACCAAACAAGCACAAAAATCAAACTAATCTCTAACATTAAAAAGAGATAGCAGTAAGTAGATCAATAATGCAGTTTTGAGTAGATTAACCTGGTGCCAGTACAAAACTAAACAAAAAACCACACAGAAATAAGTCTGCAAACTCATCTCAAATACCTAAACAGTTTTAGAGGATGCCTGGTAGTCTGCGATTATTGATGGCA
Source organism: Alectura lathami (assembly GCA_013399715.1). Taxonomy (NCBI): domain Eukaryota; kingdom Metazoa; phylum Chordata; class Aves; order Galliformes; family Megapodiidae; genus Alectura; species Alectura lathami. The sequence continues at coordinate 384,866 of VXAV01010763.1, forward strand.
TGTTCATTCATCTACTAATGCAAAAACCATGAGACTGAGAAGCAGACTTCAAGCAGACAAAAAACACAATATGTTAGAGTACTGCACTGACCAAATTTAATTGTGATAATCACAGAATCACAGAATGTTAGAGATTGGAAGAGACCTCGAAAGATCTAGTCCAATCCCCCTGCCGAAGCAGGAACACCTAGGTCAGATTGCAATAATAAGAGACATAGGTACATTCAGACCACAAACCATGTAATACAAAAGCAGTAAAGAACTTTTCTTACCTCTGTTACCTCCGTGACAAGAGCCCCAACACCCGTGTAATAGAAAGGGAAAAGAATGGCTGGCAGCAGAAACAAAACCATGAAACTTACAACACCAAGAACAAAATTATGCCACACTCCTAAAAAGGAGGGAAAAAAAAAAAAAAAGTTCTAAATAAACAGTAACACTAATTACAGAAAGGTGATTTTCAAAACGCGAGATTTTAGTTAACTTCTAACTAGCTTTCCTGAAACAATTACTGCAAGAATGGATGAAAAATTAAGTCCTGGCAGAACATCCAGAAGAAAAATACGGGCTTCTGAATCAATTTTTAAATTATGGTTTCTATCCATAGAGTTGTCATAAATCATAAATATTTTTTAAATGGAGGAAAGAAATATATTACTTGTCACCTTCTACAACAATAAACCCTTGAATTGACGAATTTTAATAAATGGGCTTATATATGCATAAATACTGGTTGTCCTAGTCAGCAGAAGTAGGAAATCCAGTTGCAATTTGGTATTTTTCCTGGTTATCTACATTGTATCAATAAAAATAACTACATGTGTATGTGCCAAACAAGACTAGAAAATTGTTTCAACAAAGGCTTCTTTAACAAGACTGGGGGCCTAAAACCACACCATGAAACTAAGCTGCCCAGTCAGCATTTCCTAACATTACTTTGGGCAACATATTTGTAACAGCAATCTTCACAGTACCTTGCTCTCCATAGGATGACACAAATCTCTGAAAGACACATTTGCCTTCCTTCAAGGTCTAGCACCATGCAACATTTTTCTTTCTATCTGTGCTCTTGGACATACATTTTGTATGACTAGTGCAGGAAAGCTTTTCAATGCTGAAGACTCCTTATTTCCTTCTTATAGTGCATCATCTTGTTAAGAGGGTTTGATTCAAGTCTATATTTATAGTACAACGTTTCTGAGGCTGCAGAAATGAGAAACGTTTAAAGCACACGGAGCATGGGACAGTCTGCAGAGGAGGCTCAGGGGAGCCCTTACTGCTCTCCGCAACTGCCTGAAAGGAGGCTGGAGTGAGGTGGGGGTCAGCCTCTTCTCCCAGGTAACAGTGACAGGATGAGAGGTAACAGCCTGAAGCTGCACCAGGGGAGATTCAGGTTGGATGTTAGGAAAATCTTCTTCTCTGAGAGAGCAGTCAGGCATCGGAACAGGCTGCCCAGGGAGGTGGTGGGGTCTCCTTCCCTGGAGGTGTTCAAGAAAAGTGTAGATGTGGCACTGAGGGACATGGTTTAGTGGGCATGGTGGTGCTGGCTTGGCAGTTGGACTGGACGATCCTAGGGGTCTTTTCCAACCTCATTGATTCTATGATTCTATGACACACGAGTACTCTAGCTAAGAGTTTGTTGCCACTTCCAGACGTTTCTTGACGTATTTTCTACTTCTGTGAGTTTTCAATCATATCTCACTGAAAGATACTCAGAGACAGCACTCACTTCCTTTTACCAAACACACATAGCTATATGTGCACGCACACACAAATGCAACAAAAGAAATATTAAGTAAATATTCTAACTTAATTGTTTTAACCTTTTTATCTTAAAAATAAACTTTATTTTCTCCAGCTTAAGAAAGTGTAAAAATCTAAGACAGAAGCAAAACTGCTTTATAACTGTGGCCATTGGAGTGTAAACTGGAGGAAAGAAAAATAGGGGAAAAAAAAAAAAAGAGGTCATGGAAGTGCTGGAAAGTGACCAGAAATGCTTTCCAAATGCTAGGAAAACCTAGGCCTTAATACAATAATCTACACAGATTGCTGTGTGGAATATAGCAGAAAGTCTAAAACAAAAAGGCTTCAAGTTCTTCCCAGGTGGTCTCTAGAAAAATAAACAGCCTCAAAATGAGAACACCTCTAGAGGGGCACTGACCATCAGTTTCATTTTGCTAGAACAGCATCATCCTTGGATACTTAATTCTTCATATTTAAAAAGGCACACTTTACACAACCCTTAAAATACCTTCAAATAATACTTTAAAAAAATCTTTAACTCCTTTTTTTTTTTTTTTTGTTACAGGCAAGACAAAAATAAAAAAATACATGTATCTGAGCTACCTGTAAGCAAGTACTGCACAGCAGCACTTGTTAGTTATTAGGCATGGCATGAATGTTAGAAACACCACAGCTCTCACAAGAAAGCCTATTCACTATTCTTGAGCTCATGATGCCATCTGCTGGACAACAAACATATTCTTTGAACTCCAGAGTATAGGTGGACTACAAAGGGAACATTCAGCGGGGTTCTCTGCTCCAGCTCTGCTATTTAGCTACCATACAAAAGCTTGCCTGTAAATGCAGGTCTTCAGAATACTGAAGATCTGATAATAGGTTTGTTCAACTGCTCTGACAATTAAGAAAAAACTGAGTCAAGTTTAACAAACATCATATTTTAACACCATCAAGCATCCTAGTGATGAAACAAACGTACACACCACTAACTGTAGAATACTGCACATATTTGTTACACCAAACTGATAACAAGCTGTTGTTGCTAAGCAGCCTTGCTAAGTGTTTGTTCCTACCTTGTACTACCCTATTTCAGGTTTCTCAAAAATTATTATAGGTGATTATTTGTCACCAAAGCTATGCAAGCAATTCTTTTCTACTGCAGCTTATAAACTCAATTTTCTAGATCATTTTCCAGGAATATAAAAACCCATTTTGAAAGCTATTATTTATTCTCTTTCAGTTCTGTTCACACTAGCTGAAAATGGAAATTGATTAATTTGAGAAAAAGGGCTTAATGAAAGTTAACCTATTGCAGCAAATGGTTTTGGCACATTAGGGTATTTGGAACATAGGTATCGTTACTTACCTAACATTTATCATTGTTCACCTGATCTGTGAAAATTCACAATTTTCACAGATATACTTTGCTAAGAGCTTCTGTATGCCCAGTCTAAAACCCCTGTTATAAAGCTTTAGAGTTACACTTCTCAATAAACAGTGTTAGTATGCACACAGTACAACAGGCTGGCTGCTTTCTGATGCTCCCTGCAACAGAAAATTATCAGAACTAAACCACAAGGTTAAATTTTCTATCTTTATTTTTGATAGGGATCTTCCTTGTCTCTAGAAGTCAATAATCTGAGCAACTGGAGTGTAACACAGCTCAGTATAACTTTCCACAGCAATGATGCTCTACTTTCCAGCACCCAGCGATTTCTCTTTGGGACAAAAAACATTGCATCAAGACCATTTGGAAGGTTATCTGGAGCCATAAGCTGTGATTCCCTTTGGATGTTTGTGGTCACCTATGTAATTACATAACTCACACTTTGTTGAAAACTACTCAAGCCGCTACTGAAAATCCCGTAACAGATTGCTCCTCAAGGCTCTTCACCTGTGACCGCAAATCACATTTCTGGCAGAGTGTTTTCCAGTTTGTGTGCTCCAGCGTTTCACTATTTAGACTATACGATGTGAAAAACCTTACACCTGGGCTGGTGTAAGGTTATGCTAGTGGGAGAGGATGACCAGAAACTACATTTTTTTTCCCCAACCACATGCACAACTGTTCTAAACCAAATCTTGGACGTCTTTCAAGGCATGAAATGGTACTCATTTAAGCTCCTAGGAACAGAACTATCTCCCTCAGAAAACAGCATGCTATGGACAGCAGTGATCAAAATCATTTTCTGACAGCACACTTCAGGTTCACAACAGAGTGATCATCCTTCCAGAAAGAGAAGCTTTCATGCTTCTTCACTTCAAACGTTCAGTCACCAAATCACAGAATTGTAGGGGTTGGAAGGGACCTCAGGAGATCATCTAGTCCAGCCCTGCCCTCTACCAATGACTTACAAATGATACCTGTAGACTAAAAGTAAGTGTGCTAAGCAAAGATTTAATAAAAGAGCACAACCTATTACCTGCACAAAATATCCTTAATTGCTGGACTGGTGATATCAGTTGCAAGTNGGGGGTTATTGCACAACTAACAAATGAAAAAATGGAAGATTCTGAATAGCACATGTATTTTTGACTATAAGAATAATGAAAATTATAACTATAAAACTAAATTGTTTTTGATAACATGAAGGATAGAAAGATAATAAAACTAGAGGGTATTTTCTGCAGTAATTGCTACTTGTAAGCAATACGTATTATGAGCCCAGTAAAAAACAAACACCAAGTTCAACTTCTTTTCTGCCTCCTGGTAACACTAACACATGAAATACTTTTTAAAAAACCCACTTTCAAGTAATATATACTCTAACACATATTTTAACATTAGGGGGTTCTTTTAAGTAAAAAATGGTGACCCTTACATCTCAATTTCAAAATAATCCACAAAAAACTATTTGGAAAAGCAATGTCTTTAACAACAACACTTTCAAAGGGCACTTTTTGGTGTAACCATGTGAAGGTTTTGTGAAGCTAGATGTTTTATACGGGATGTGCAGAGCCATGGCGACTATATTCCAAGACAACTGCTGCAAACCAGGCATCAAACAGCTAATCCCTTATTTTTTCTGCAACAGTACTCTGGGCACAGCATTATCTTTAGTCACTTTTCATACAATCTCAGATGTAAGATTGAAGCACATATACAGTAAAAGAAGACACAGAGTTATGAGAAGACATAATGAATCAGAGAGAAGCAGTGCATGCATTCCCTGCAGCTAACTCCTCAGATCTACCCTTACTACTAATCAGAAATCTGCGCTCTCCTACCCATTTTGTATTTCATTACTTGTGTAGAAGATGGAGAGGAAAGTAAAAAAGGCTCTTTTGGCATGAGCTTTGACTAAGGTAAGACTCAAATACTTTAAGCTTTTGTAGTCCACAGCCAATACTATCTTGAACTGGAGCTGGTTAAAGTGTGTAGTAGATTTCAGAGACTCAAAGTGATTTGCCTGGAAACATTATTATTATCACATACAATAATAATAATAACTCATGAAATTCTCCCACAGTACAGCTATTTAGTAAAGCCTGAGGACTGTAACAGTGCTGTAGAGCCAACTGGTACTAGAAGGAAAAAAGAAAAAAAGAAAGGGAGAAAACAGCAGCAGCAACAGCAATGTAAGTGAAAAAAATCTTAATTCTTCCAAATCTTAACTGATAGCAATTTTACATTCGACAATCGAATTTGTTCTCCTTGAGATAGATGGGAATCAATTTTTAACAAAAACATAAACAAAAGCCGAATATTCAGAGCCATTGCCCCAGATCTTGAGTGAAAGTATCACACCAATAAGGTGTACGAATGACTAATTGTGGTTATGAACAGCTCTGTAGTTACTCCTGAATTCTCTGCAGTTAACCAGCAGCACAAGAAGGCATTGTAAGAGAAATTTTCTTGGCTCTTCCTGTTGTGGGATGAGCAAGGGCAAGTGCTTCTTCCTCCAAAGAGAAACATTGGACAAACAGATTACAGGATACACGCAGAGTCCCACACCACACCTTTGACTGAGAACCTTCAGGACTATGAAACAGTAACCAGTTTAGATGCAGTCATGGCCTGTGCTCAAGAAAATCAGTGAAACGACTTAGGGCTTCATGCCCACAGGTCAGATAATGTCTATGATGTCCAGGAGAAACGAGGAGGACACATAAATACCAGCTCCAGTAAGCACCACTTAACCCACCTGTGCTGGAGTGTCATTTAAGGGTAATGACTAACCACCTCACACACCTTGTGCAGTAATCATCACAGTCAAGTGACATTAAAAAATCTCATCTGTGATCAAAAATTAACGCACTGCTGGGATTAACAGGGGCAAATCACATTTGACTGAGTTACTGCTTCAGCCTCTTTGGATGCTACTTCACGAGCTAAAATTAATTTTCAATCTATTTTGAAGTACCATGGTACAATAGCATGTAAGTCCTCTTCAAATGCCACAGATGCAGAAGTGTAATTACTGTGTGAAAAACAGAATCACTTAAAAGCAGAATTATTTTAAACCTGATGCAGTGTGGTATATTTACAAAGCAGAAGTCCTGTCTCACGAGCTGTAGAACACATGCTATTAAAACTCTCTCCTTTGTTGTACATCCTTTGAAACTTAAGATCTAAGGAAGTTATGAAATACAGAATTAATGGACTCTCTAGATAAACTGAAGAAATGCTAACAACGTTCCCCTGTAATTAAATGCTCTGGAAAATTAGGCTTTGTTGGCATATAGTAAGAGAAAAGTAACTTGTATTACCGAATAGCTGCCACCCCATGGCCGACTTCATGTATCACACCACTGATGAGGATTGCAGAGAAGAAATAGGTCAGCTGGCTGACAGGCAAATTTACACCAGGCACCTGTTCATGTGGGCATGACAACAAAACAAAACACACTAGGAAACCAAGAGGTACAAAGACAAATCATTCTGCCTCTAACCTTGCTGCTCTCACTCAGCTTCCTCAGCCCACCAACACAACAGAAGCCACTCACACAGCACTATGGTCTGTACTTCTTCTCTCAGTTTATTCAAAATATTTTAAAGCACACTGAATATTTATTCTTTTGTTGAAGGTTGAAAAGCTCTTCAAGCAAAAAAGCTGTCTCCCTCCCTACTCAGGTCCCACAACCATGACGGAGTGTGTCCTACTCTATATTAAGCTCCAGAAGTTTATAAGAACACACACAGCTTTCAGCTCTAATGAGACAGGCTTGGCACTGTGAGGAGTAGTTTGCGTTGTCCCGCAGGTAGTCATGTGGCTGCTGAGATCCACTCTTCAGAAAAAAAAAAGTGTATTGCACTTAAAACATAGGAGACCTAAAAGTTCAAAAACTCAGCCTACAACTGGAATTGTCTCTCTCTGTGTAGAACATGAGACCAAAAGATCAAAAAAAGGCTAAGTTCTGCCTACTGTTCAAGTTTTGGCAGTCTACTTATGGCAAGTTAACATTAAAAAAAAAAAAGGCACCTGCAATGGAGATATTATTTTAATGAAGATTATAATGTGCACACCCCCATTCCTCCTGTTGCTGTGGATTCCCACCACCTCTCAGCTCCTCTCTGCACCAGCTACAAGACCCCATCTCCTTCCAGCCAGGCTCCAAAGCAGGCACAAGTCAGAGGAGGAGGAACCATCTCGTATCTCTGTGGGAGAGAAGGTTGCTCAGCTCCCAGCTCCTCTCACCTGTCGCGGCTGCAGCAGGAAGACCTGGCCACCTGTGCTGCTAACACAGGGACAATTGTCCTGCCGGCCCTGCTGCTCTCCGTGGCAAAGAGCACTCTGGTACTGGCAGGTGCTGCGCACATGGCAGGAGTTGTGATCCAGCGGCAGAAAAGAGATGCTACAGGGAAAAATTCCTCACCTGCTTGTAAGACTTTAAATGACCTCGTGTGACACAAAAAGCTGCAGCTCCTGGCTGCTGTTCTCCTGGCAGCAGATCCAACTCAGCAGATCCTACCCACATTCAGTCCTCCCCACCCCTCGATTTTGTGCATTCAGCTATCCAAGCAGAACCCTGCAACAGCTTGATGAGACCATCTAGCTAAAATAAAGCCTTCATAGGACTGTTTTCACTAGCGTTATACTGACTCCTTTCAACAATTCTGTTCAGACTGTGATTGTGACCAAGACACGTATCTTAACTGGCAGGAGGATCGCACCCCGCTGTCTGAAGACAGCCGCTCTTCACTCATTAAGCACCCATTGCTGCTAGTAAAGCATCAGCTGGTGCCACTAATGGATCAGTTACCTGGTGTTCTCAGTGCCCCTCTGCTTTGGGTACATGGGAGGATAGACAGCAACAGCAGAAGTTGCCATCTTAATACCACCGTGATGGTGGCATATTAGAAAACAGCACCAATAGCTGCCAGTGCTCACGTCAGAGAAGATAGTTTAAGATGCACCTAAAACGGAAGATACTTCTCACGAAGGATTCATGCAGTGTTACGTTAGTAGGCATTGCCATCTTGTATTTGATGGCCTTCTGAGAACGTCTTTAGTAAAAGAAGATCCTTTTCCGATAACCGATCTGCTTCTTCCCCACTGTTGGTAACAGGCAGCACAAGAGGGGGCAGCTAAAGAAAGACAACTCAGTTACCTACAGATGGATATTTTAAACAAAGTACAGGACTGAAAAAAAAGAGGAAGGGTGCAAAAATCGGAATCAATAAAATGTAAGCAGAACTGTAGCTCCCCTCCTCTCAAGCTGAATGCTAAAGGCTAAGCAGATCCCTGCCAAAGGATAAAACATAGTTAACTATTTTTATTTTTTTGTTTAAAAAAAACTAACTCTCTCTCTTCCAAGAGAGTAAATGAATTACGAAACATATGGATAACAAGGGTGAGAAGGTCCTCCCCACTTGTTCGTTACTTCTTTGCAACTTCTTTGGGTCACTTTTTAGCGTCCACTTATGCTACCACGTTCCCCTCAAACAGAATACTGAAACTCTTTAAAGGCAGAATTATACAGTTGTGCATGATTTCATTTCAGAAATGAAAGAATAGGGTATGAAAGAAAGAGAACTACAAGTCAACTTAGGAGAGGAGTAATCTTATCCCCATACATGACTTTACATTATCCCTACACATTCCACCCTTTTCAGTACTAATCTGCCCCTGGTTTGAGTGCAGTGCTGCTGCCAATACGCAGTTTCTGAGGAATCCATTCCACATTGAAATTGTTAATATCATGCTAGACTTCTGCTTCATAGCTACTGTTCACACCAGATTACTTCCAAAGGCTGATCTTTACTCCACTTTCTCTGAAGAGCAGAGTATTGCAAATGACCAGTTTACTCTGGTCTCACAGAAGTGGACAGATCCATAGAATCACAGAATGCCTTGGGTTGGAGGGACCTTAAAGCCCACCTAGTTCCAATCCCCTGCCGTGAGCACGGTTGCCACCCACTAGATCAGGAAATGACCTCAAAAAATATAAAGGAGGTTTTTCTTGTTCTGGAATGTAATAGACATATACACTTATCAGGATCGAGCCTGTTGGCAGGTAAGCAAGAACTCTTTCTCACACTCAATTTGTGCTCTGTGGGACATACAGCACGCCACCAAGACTTCCCACCCACTCCCACCTGCTTCTGGAGGTAACTCAGGAGCAGGCTGTGGACCAGGTGACCCCAGTGGCAGGACCAGCAGTCCTCTCCTGGGTTGCCTGCTTTTGCCAACACACACTGCATTTGCTAGATGCACCCTAGACGTGTGAAACAAATCCAGACCATCCCAAAAGCACTGAGTTTGCAGCACATGCTGACTGTCAGGCGTCCTGCACTGATGCAATGCTTTGAGTCTAGCAGCACGCAGGCAGTTTAACACTTCTGGGAAGGTCTATCGTGGCAGCACCCAGTTCCCAGCTTCTGTTCACTAGACTAGCCGCGTCGTAAACGGCTGGGCACCCCTGCTCTAAGCCATACAGTCGAAGGCAGAGCAGTCTTTGGCTGTACATTCTGACCAGACAGCATTCTTGGAGAAATAAGGCTGGCTCTGAATCTTTCCAGGCTAAGACCCTTCTAAGTGCAATCTCATTTTTTCCATTACTGCCTTACACTATTTTCATGCAAGACTTAAAAAATACAGTACTTGCAATCTCTTCCATTCTATAAATTACATTCCTTTCTAAAACAACACAATACATTGCCCATCATCAGAAATCCACAAAAAATATCAAACAGATTATTATTAAGCCTTTGACAAACAGCAGATACCTGCCAGAAACAGAACCTCCAGTTCACACTGTACATTAGGCAGAGATCCTTGCACAATCCAAAAATATGCCATCTCCTCACTAACAAATCTTTGCTTCCACAAGAACAGCAAGCTCTTTACGTTTCTTTCTTTATCCACTGATGTTTTGTACTGTAATAAATGAAAGAAAAATCCTCTCTTCTTGTGGATTATGGATTTGTTTTGCAAACTTCAGGGCCACCACTGCCTGTACACTGCATGGCTCAGAGAAGGCAAATTCCTTAGTACCATGATAATTTAAGGCTTTTCAAAATCACTAGCCAGTTCTCACTGCTGAGGATATTTAATACAAACTCTTCCACCTGTTTGCCTTTATTTGTCTTCCTTTCTGTTACTACCTCCATTCCTCATTTTTAAGGCTGATAATTAACCAGCAAATTTTTATTTAAATGAGTATCAACAGTTAGGTTATCCTTGCATGGGAGGATTTAAGTATCACATACCCCATTAAGAAGATGGTTAGTATCAGTCCATAGCCCTCAAGTGAAGACCTGAGGAGAGAACGCTTACCACAACTTGCAGCATACGATCGTTCTGGGCTTTTGGTGCCTCAGTCAGCATCTGCGCCAGTGTCTGCATCAGTGTCTTTGTGAGAAGAATCACAGAGCCAAACATGGCAGCTATACCAAACGCCATTCCCACGCTGAACCTACAAAGACAGGCAGACAGTCAAGCAACGCACAGGCACAAGAAGACAGCGCAGACTGTCTGGACACTGAACCACATCAGCACAACTTAGCACACAAAAGTAGGAGGGCAAAACTTACCCAGTGCTACCACTACTTATGCATCAACAATGCAGTACAAAACTACGAGCTAAAGGAAACAAACTGCTCTAATAACATTTATCAGTAACACTCACTTATATATTTTCCTTATTTAATAAATGTTTGACATCCAAATTACATCCTGATCCATTCTCAAACATTTTAATGCTATTCTTTTCTATTCTATTTTTTATTCAGTCACCCAATACAAGTAACTTGCCATTAGCTATGAATAAAAACAGAACTTCGCAATGTATAATTTAGCATGTTGCACCACAATATCACACATTTAGGGATCTGGATCAAGTGCTGGGATGGCATACATACATTAGGTAAGCTTTTTCAATAAATTTTGCATGTTCCTCATCAGCAATAAAAAGCACTAAAGAACAATAAATGAGACTCAGACTACTTTAAAGAAGAAAAATTAGAAGAAGAAAAATTACAAATGCAAGACCAGATTAAAATCAACTACTTTAAAGACACTTTTCTTCCCACCCATTTATATTAAAATCAGCGTTGAAAACCATTTCAGTTTACAGCAGTCCATTTAATAGTGAATTTTTATTCATCATTTTTATTATTCTACACTACTACAATAGTTGAAGGATGTGACGAAGTTTATTTTCTAGCTAAAACATCAATTCACTACCAGTGCTTCTCCCGCTCGCAACAGCGTAATCGTTCTTTGACCATCCTTAATAAGGCTTACTGGAAATCGGCAAATTTATGTTAAGCAATATGTACTTGTAGTGTTAATGAAAGAGACTAGTGGAAACATACTGCAGTAAATCATACACATTAAAAAATTGTGATTGGTATAGAACCATTTAAAATCAAAGCAGAACCACTAGATGAGGGACAGAGTGAGAGCAGCATGCTTCTGAGAGGTATAGCTGCTGAACATCTGGGAAATGATTGGCAGCAGGGGCATGATCAGGGGAGAGCTCGGTGTACGGCGATGGGCAGATCTAGGATATGAGAACGTGCCTTCAGAGCTACCTCTCTATACAGTACCGCATGTAATAGCTCTGTATGTAAGAACCATGAACGGCTCAAGCCAAAGGAAGAAACAGTTTGCAGATTTCTACTTTCATAGCATCTCCATACATAACCTCGCTACGTGTTTTCTAGCAGAGGATACAGACTTCTGCGGGCACAGTACATTCCTGGCAACCACGTCTACAGAAAAAACCACCTCTACCCATTCTACTTCTAAGGAGGAAAGGCACAGATGTGATGATAGCTGCTGCCTCTGTATTTGACAGAAAAAACATCCTGAGCGTATACCATAAATACAGAAATCTGGGTTTCCATCTGCCCCAGCTGTAGAACTGGCGGTTGAAGAGAGCTGTCTGCCATCGCATGTGAAAAGGGGAGACGTTCAGGCCGTACGTCAGCAACCAGTCTTCGTAAGAAGCCTTCAGAGAGCTGGACGACTGCAAAACAGTGGAAAGTCAGGTTAAACCAAAGCTTCCAGGAACATTCTGTGTTGTGTGACCAAGCCATAAATCGGAGCCATCTATATACGACGACAGACACGTAAGTGCAGGTGAATGTCCTTGCGTTATTGGTATTATGACATAGACGCGTGGCATGGGATGCAAAACCCTATGCCACTGTTTGATGTAAATCTCAACACTTCTAGGACCGTGAGAGAGATCACCTCAGGGGTTAAAGAGGAATCTGCAGCTGAGGAAAAGCGTATCAGAGCTTTGAGCCTTCTGACGTTGGGCTGCTCCCAAGGCAGGCGTGTGTCTGACATAACCCCGACCGGCCTTCGGAGCTGTCTGAGCTACAGCACCGCTCCTGAACCTCCCTGTGAGCAGCAGCAGCTACTGAAGATGTCAGGAATGCGTAGCTCACAAGAGGCTCCCCTCTGCCCCCCAGAAGGAACTCCACAAGTTCTGGCTGTCTTCCACGGTTCTTGGAACAAATTTAGACCTTGCCAAGCTCTTTGCATTCCTCATGTCCTACCGCAGTGGTGGTGGGGGAACGAGCAGAGCACCCTACACACCCACATTTGTAGCTTTTCTCATTTTGTTGAATTAATTACAATTTGAACTAAAATTTACTAAAACCAAACTGAAAGTTTAGTAACAGCCCTCCAGGAAGGGAGACCATTTACTCAGGTTGTTGTTCATTTATTACCTATCGCACCATTTTGCCCTTTCTACCCATGTATTTCTGGCTAACTTCCTTCTACAACTTACTGATTCAGTCAAATTTTTGTTCGGTCAGCTGAGGACAACAACTCAAATTTTTGTAATGCATCCCCCAGTCAACAGGGGTCATTCCCTATAAGACTGCTAAGCTCACTGTCCACGACCAGATCAGCATTTGCTAGCCTCTTCTATCACAGAGGAGATCCCAAAGGATATTGCACTTGTACAAATCACACTTCAGCCAGAGAAACAGAGAAAAATGCCCACCCACATAACCTACCCAATAATGAAGAATAAAAATCTGCATGACATCAAGTGCATCCGACAAGAGAAATAGTCTTTTGGGAATTCAGTACATACAGATATCCTATTCACTTCACACAGGATCCAAAAAAAGTCCCCCAAAACTAACCAAATAAAAAGCAACCAACCCCCAAAAAAGCCTCCACAAATTAAACAAGTATTATAATGGGAAATAGACATCTGGTACTTCAAAAACATCTGTTCTCTTAACCACATACAAAAAAAAAAAAAATCAACCATTTTTCCCCTAGACTTTCCACAAATGCATCCCTTCAAATTCATTCCGACCACATCACAGCCCCCCTGTATTAGCAAGGTATAAACAAAAATGCAGTTCTGAATGAGAAATGTGGGATTCCTGACAAACATGTTTGCCATAAGGCACCAAAAAAAGCAATTTTTCTTTTGGATTTTGGAGTGAATGGTATTCATAATCACTAAATGACAGCATCGCATTTGTGTTTAAAGAAGTGACTGCATTCCTCTGCAAAATGCTTTAAAAAGCTCTACGCAAACTTTTGCTCCTTCTGTTCCAAGCCCAACAGGACCACAGCATTACGACGTGCACCGCTGCGCCCTGGCAGGAGGTACGCTGGTACGCTGTGTTTCATCTCAGGCTCCCTCCACACAGACTTGGGCTCCGCGCCTTTAACTTGGATTCTATGTGATCTTTGCTACATTAGCTTTACTATCAAAGCAACGCCCTTTTTACTTATGCGAGCTTTCAAAGTGCTGAACACCTACTGAATACTCCAGCAGCTCCACAAATACCTGCCAGCAAGCAGGAGCCCTGAACATTCTTTCGTGCTGACAACATCCGTACAAGAGCCCCACACCATTGCAGCTTCCTGACCTTAAAAGCTGAAGGCTAACCCTGACGGACTGTGCCTACAGCATCTTTTGTTTCTGGCAGCAGAAGGAAGGCCAACCTTCTGCCCTCCAGGCAGAATGAAATGGGATGGCCTAGCAGGCTGGGGAGCAGGAATTCAGGGCTGTGCCTCAGCGATTCCTTTTATTAAGAGCCAGGCTTCACTGGCAAAGTTTCAGTGGCTCAATGAAGAGCAACAAGAGGGAATTAAAATTCCAAGTTCCAGCCCGATTCATTGGTGGCTTGCTAACACAAATGTACCCTGCACTTCAAGCGTCTCACCCAGGAGCACGCTCTTCTTGCATTCAGCCGATCCTCCAATGCGTTCCAAAACAACATCACTCGTTACCAAACACCTAAATAGAGTCGGTGTAATCTAATTTGAAACTTCTTCAGATAAACTATTGCGGGTTTTGTCATTTGCATCCTTAGAATGTACGGATTAATACCCGACAACTAACAGCTCTCACCACGCGCTGAGCCGTGTTTGCTCTGCGACAACCCGCAGCAGGGGGAGCTCCTCATTCTCCCAGGTTTCCCCCTCAGCTAAAACGTAGCTTTCCTTGTTTTTCCCAGTGTCAAAATGAACGTTTTTTTACTCTGAAATTGCTAGGCCCTACCTGCACCTGGCAAAAGCAGACGCAGCTCCTACACTGCGTTAATTTTAAAAAGCAAGGCAAGTACGGGTTGAACCTTTTCCCATCTTCCTCGTGTTTCTCTAAGCAGCACACGTCCTGTTTGGAGCACACAGCCGGCCACCCCAACCGCCTCAGCGCCGGGCCCCGCGGCTCCGCTCCAACCCCCCCCGCCACAGCCG
>VXAV01010766.1:7122-28065 GCA_013399715.1 Alectura lathami
CGCCGCCCAGCGAGAGGCCCCCGCCACCCGTCCGGGACCCCCCGAGCCGAGCAGGTAGGGGCCGGGGCCGCTGCTCGCAGGGGACCCTGCGGGTGAAAGGGAGGGCCCGTGGGCATCGCGGCGGCTCCTGCCTTGCTGCTAACTCGCACGCGCTTTAGCAGACCTTGGCGGGTTTTGCTAGGTTGCTGTCGTAAGGAAGGGGCTGTAAGCAGGGGGCTGCCCATGGGCTTCTGTTCGCCTTCCTGAGTCAGCCAGAGTGCTGTCGTCACGAGTAGAGGTTTGCAGAGCTGGGCCTTCTACGTGTCGGGAGGCACGAACGCTCACAGCAAAGCACAAATTACTTTAATAGAAGACCGATCTGACAGGCGTCAAATAGGAGGCAGCTGTTACAGCGTGACTAACCCTCATTACTTGCTATATGCAGATTTCAAGCGAGACTGAAAATAGCGTTGTCTCCGTCAGGTTACTTCATCACATGTTTTGTCCTCTGACGATCACTGTCCGTAACTTTTAAGGAGTTGCACATCGTGACTCTTAATGCCTGAGGGCTTTCCTTCTGAGATGGGGAGCTGGGACACAAACAGCCAGGCCCCGTAGCACCAGGAATCTGCGTGTCAGCCCGCTCGCCGAAGCGTAGCACGTGGCAGCATGGCCTGCCTGGCAGCAGGAATCGTGTCCTGTTTGATGGGCAGCATGGACC
Source organism: Alectura lathami (assembly GCA_013399715.1). Taxonomy (NCBI): domain Eukaryota; kingdom Metazoa; phylum Chordata; class Aves; order Galliformes; family Megapodiidae; genus Alectura; species Alectura lathami. Next base: position 7,823 of record VXAV01010766.1, read on the forward strand.
AGCGCTGGAGAGAGCGGCTGTGACTGTTCAGACGCTGCAGGAACTTCTCCTGTGACGGCTTCCGCTTCAGCAGGAGGCTCCTGTTTGGCTCTTTCCTGATGCAGATTTTAGTGAATCTGCACTACCTTTCTGCTGACTTAGTAAGAAAAAGGAAGCTATAGCTATAAATTATGAATGTAAATACTGTTCTGCAATGGTTCGAGATAGATGATACGTTTTAGGAAGGTTTAGAGAGAAGGTGAAACTATCCTGGAATTTTTTCAAAATGCATGTCTGTAACTAGATTTCATCAGAACAAGGAAGCATGTCATGAAAATGAACATAATTATCAGTTGCCCAACTGTGCCGAGCAGAGGTAGCGAGACCTTTGGCTGCACACAGCCCTACACACCCTCTGCTCAGCCTCCTCCCGCCCCAGCTGTGGGTTCCTCTCTCCTGCCCTAATTTTCTGGCTGCTCGGGGAGCATCACCTTTCCCTGCCTGTGTGGGCTGTGTCAGCCGACCCAGTGCACGGGCGCTGGAAATGCATGTCTCTGTGTGAGGTCTGCTTCTTGCTCTCGGGCGGTGGATGTGCTCCAACTGCAGGAACAGCCTGTCGTGCAGCACAGGTGTTTGTAAACGAGAGCACTGTTGCCTTGCTGCATAACACAGCTGCTCCAGGCCAGGTCGCCCATGTCACTGCAGCGCTGGCTGTGACACCCTGGGGACCGCCCCGATGGGGATGGAGCTAGTGGAGGTAGCAGAGCTCTTCTGCTCCACCTCGCACTGTGAAAGCACGTGGGGAGGCAATGGGGTACCATTTGGGCCCCCCAGTCCCCTGGGTTCCAGCTGTAACTCCTGCTTGCTGGGACAGATGTTATTTGGGGTGGTTTCAAAGCAGCCTCGAGGGCCAGCACCTCTAGGGAGCTATTGCGGCTGAGGGAGACGGGAATATGGGCGCTGGGGTGCATTTGTGCTTAGACACAGCCTGTTCCTCTGACCTCAGCAAGATGCTGTGAGCTGCCCATAGAGCTCTGGGGAGCAGGGAGGTGGGTCTGGGGACCACTCGTCCCCAGGGCCCAAACCAACGTGTGCTCTGTTAGCTGGGGGCCATGGGACGTGGGCAGCAGCGTAGCGCCACAGAACAATCCTCAGTGCAAACGTTTGTCTGCTCATCTCTGTTCTCGCTCCAGGCCCCCTCCCGCCACCTCCTCCCATCAGCAGGAATGGAAGCACCTCGAGGGCCTTGCCCGCCGCTCCCCAGCTGCCTTCCAGGGCTGGGCTGGAGAACCAAAGGGGGGGCCCCAGGCCACCGCTCCCCCCCGACCGGCCAGGAGCAGGCGCACCTCCACCACCGCCACCGCCCTCGTCAGCGCTCCGGAACGGCTTCCAGGATGCAGGCGATGGTAAGCCCTGCTCCCAGCTGCTTGCCCTTGGTAGAGACTGCATGCTTTTCGCCTTAACGTGGCAAAAAGACACGGGGCAGAGGCTTTGTTCTAAAGCAGGCCTTTAATTTCTGATCAGCAGAGGTATCATTTGGGTCTCAGAAGAATGGAGTAAATATGCCATGTGTAGGGCAGGACTGCAAAGCTGTCAGTATAGGTTCAAAAATAACCCTTTGAAAAATAGCCTGAAAAAAAAAAAAAAAAAAAAAAGTCGCGTTCACCATGCTCAGCTTAGCTACAATGCATAAAGAAGGCCTAGGGGGATTGTTCTGGCTGCAGTATGAATTCAAGATATAGCTACACTAAGACTCCTTGTAAGTCAGAGCAAGTTAGGTGGTGACTTAAAAACTGAAAGCTGAAAGACAGAAGAGGGAGAAGATTGTCAGAATGCTGCAGAAGGTGTCAATTTTTTCCCTTTTTGCTGGTGTTTGTTGAAGATGTGAGGTCCGAGATAGTTTAGTTTTACAGATTCATCCTGCTTTTCAGTTGGTTTCTATTTGTGAAGGACAAATAGTTTTTGGCTAATTATGGAAGGCCAAAATTGGTATTTCTGAAATTTGTGAAGTTAGAAAGAGCAAGCAGAAAATTAAACTGTAACTCATGCTTTTGAACCATCTTTGCACACCAGAAAGGTAGGTGAGTCTCAAAACCATTTTTTCCTGCCAAAGTTGTTTGCAGGGTTCAGAACCTGCAGCCCCTTTAACACGCTGGTTTCTGATTGCTGCCATTGGTAGCAAACATGGAAAAACTGGATCCCAGCAAACAACCACATGTACAAATGCTGGGAAAAGCTTACTCAGCTGTTCATTACATTGTGCAATAAAATAAAACAATATCGCAAGAAACTTGCGGTTGCAAAGTCCTGAAGCAACCAAGTGAAGAAATGACAGCATTTAAGATGGCCCACACGTGGGCATCCAAGTTCAGGTACAGATCAGCGCCACATAAGCACACTTTTCCTGTTGTTCCAGTGGAGAAGGTGAGCAGTTTCATTTGCTCTTGAGAGTCCTGTAGAGTCAGTGAGTATATTGGTGGAGTCCCACTAGTTTCAAGAGATACTGATGTATTTTGCCGGTTTTGACACTACTTTCTTTATCACCGTTGATTCTATTATAATAGCCCCAAATATATATTTTTTCTGTATAAAGGTAAAGAAATAAAAAACACTACTTGAAGGTTAATATGCTTTTAATTATGCTTTTGAGCTCTGTGTAACAACAAAGTGTGGATGTTAGAAAATGCTATACCCAGGAGCAAAGTACTGCTCTGAAGTAGGAGGCACGGTGCATTTCCTGTAACACATGTGTATGTGTACATGTGTGTGTATGAAAAAAATAAGCTCTGTTATGCATGGAAGGGAATGCAGCACTCATTTCAGTGGAATTGTGGCCATTTTCCTGGTCTGTGTTTTTTACATTAAATTAGCTAAGTGATCAGTTACAGTTAGTTAAGAATTTTCTTCCTCAAACTCACCAAAAGCATCTTCTTCTCTGCCTTCCTAACAGGATGCTGGTTCAATACTCAGCTGTCAAAGCATTTTGCAATATATCAGTTGATTTGTCTGGAGCTGTGTCACACAACTGACCAGCAAAATGCATGTTGTTTTGGTTTGGTTTTTACAGATGAATGGGAAAGCAGATTTTCTTTTCATCCTATATCTGATTTGCCACCTCCAGAGCCATATGTACCCATGAATCGAAGTTATCCCAGCAAATTAGCAAGAAACGAAAGCAGAGGTGAGTTTGTTCCACCTCTGGTGTTGGAATTTCAGCGTTTCCTTCTAGAAGCAGTGTGGGTGGGGAAGAGATTGGGTCCTGAGATTTCAAAGCTTCTCCAACAGCCTGTTCCCCCTTCCCCACCAGACAGAAAAAGCTAAATACAGATTCACAGGCACAAGCCCTCTTACACTTGCACATTGGGGTGGGATGGGTGGAGGATTGTTTGGCTTCTAAGTTGTAACCTGTATTGTGAGAGACCACTTTTACCACTGTGTTCAGCCCCCTTCTGCTACAGGCAGCCAGAGCCGCAGAATCCCAGCTTCACCTTTGATTTCTGTTTGGCTGGTTTTGACCCTGTTACTCCTCAGGGAACGCTGTTCTAGGACTTCTTTCTCCTTCCCCATCTAAATCCATGCATGACTCATATATCTGTGTGCCAGCATCATCCTTGAGTTTAAGTTTAGTTATCTTCCCTCCTTGGTGTGTTACGCCCCTGCTATTTTTTTAGGACAAGTCTACCCTCAGCTTTTGGTTTGCTGAGCTGATGAAATCAGGATGTACTGCGCTCTTCTTCCAAGCTAAACTCTCTGCTTCTCTGCTCCTTGGTGTTGCTTCTGTATTAATTTCAGTTTGATTTTGTTTTTTTCCAGTCAGTGTTACATGCTGTTCCAGTTGAGGTCTCAACCGTTCCATTAGTTACCACCATCAGTGGTATTTGGCCTGATACACCCAAGGATTAATTTTCTTCTTTCATAACTGGTCACATCAGTGGCTCATAGTTATCCTGTAATCATCCGTACACTCACATTTCTCTGTCTCTCCTGTTTCCAAATTACGAGGTTTTGGTGTGGAGTAGAAATTCCTGTTAGTCTCTGATCCTTCACTTCTGCTCTTACCTTTCTTCCAATTCCTATTACTCCGCAATGAGAGGTAGAGAAATGTGTGCTTTTTAAAATTTGTTTTCATGAGTTTGTAATGAAAATCTTCATTTTAGGAAATATATGAAGAACTTTGAAACGTTACTACACTTAGAGCTTGCTGCTTTCACTGAAATCCACGTGTTGTGCAAGTAGCACTGAGACCACACGCATTTAGACAGAACAGTGAGGTTAACAAGAGTGACTGATCTGTTCTGAGAAGGGGGTGAAGGACTGAAATACAGGTGCTTTCTAGGCATTTGGAGATAATGTTTGTTTAAAACTTTATTTTACGCTGTTTGAAGCTCTGACATTGTTTTGTAAACTAACCAGAAACGCTACAAAGATCCTTTTTTAAATGGTGAGACAAGGAAAGGAGTAGATCTTCACCTGTTACTGAAGTAATGGCTTGGGTGTAAGCTCCCAATATAAAAGGAAACCAGGGGTAACACAGAGAACTTTCTTTCTCTTCCAGGTGGCTCTAGTCGAAAAGAAAGAGGTGTGCCCCCGCTTCCGCCTATACCAAGGTGAAGTGGCTTCTGGCCCAGCTTTGGGCGCCTGTTTTACAAGGTTTCCTTTGGGTCAGCTCTCCTGCCCACATCGTTGGAAAGTTGTCTGTTTTGCTTTATTTCCACTTTTGGCTTGTCAGCTGGAATAAACTTCAGTCTCTGTTGCAGCAGTAATAGAGGCAGCTTATGAACTGTAGTTGCTCAAAGCTATGAATTCCGTGTGCTTACACTGCAGGCTGTACTGAAAGGCATCTGGTGGACCACGCGCAACATACATGCATCGTGCTCACGGGGTCCAGCCCTGTCCCCTTGCGAGCTCCACAGGAGGTCTGGCTTTGAACGTAACAAGAGCTGGGGCAAAGCTCTTTCATTCCTGTGGGGCACAGTGGCTGGTGATTTGAACCATCAAGTACAATCTGTTTGCTGTTCGAAAACCGATTGCCAGGGAATACCGTGTAGCTGAGAGTCCCCTGGATCCTTCTTCACGTGCCTGGCCTGGCATTTCTACTTCTGCGAGCTACAAGCCCAACTACATGGGGACCAAAAGTTCATCTTAAATCTTCTCACCTCAGCTTAGCCGAGCAAACTGTGTTTCATGCAATAGATGGCTCATCCTGCCCTGAGGATGGAGTGTCTTGTTTTCATCTGCGAAGAATCTTCCAAAGAAAAGCACAAGCGAAGAATTCAGCAGCATAAAAAAGTCTTCCCATCTTTTTCCTTGTTTTGTAAGAACATTACGCTTCCAGTCACTTCATGCTTTTCTGCTTTGCTGTGGACCAACCCATGGCCTGCCGCGTCCTGGATTATTGTCAAGCATTCTGCACTACCTGCAGAGAGTCCCCTGCAAGTGGTCTTAGCGGAAAAGCCGCGGTATTGTAGTTACTTGCTCTTTCTGTAAAGCACCGCTAACACCAGTGCTCCACAGACTGCTTTCCAGTTGTTTCTTTGGTACAATTAAATGATGGGTTTTTAACTTTAAAAGCTTCCTGGGGCTTAGGTCACAGTCTCAGAGAGGCTGTGTTTGACTCACGTAACAGCAGAGCAGCTGAGGTCAAAAATGCGCTTAAGTGAAAGCTCTTTGATGTAGTGAAGGAGGTCTGGGGTCTGTGCATTCAAGGGGGAGCACGAGCTCCAAAATTTGCTGTCTGCGCTGGTTCAAGAGGAATGGGAAGATCTGGCCTCCTGAGTTTACCATGGAGCCTGTCCTTTCAACCCTTGCTGAAAGGAGTCTCAGCAGAGAGCTGCAAGGCTCGCGCTAAGAGAAGAGGGTGAAGTACTCTGACGTTGTGACAATTGGTTGATACGTTTAATGGCTTTTGGGTTCTGTGTTTGAGAAGAGTTCAATGAGTGGGTGTGTTTTATACATGGATGTAATGCACGTAAAGTGCCTTTAGAAATTAGAGGAAGATCGTAATTCTGAATCTGAATTACTGCCAAATAATAGCTCTTTGTTAACTGGACTTCTGAAGATTAGCCCTGAAAAATTTCTCCTCTACCTCCTCAACAGTTTTTTCTGCAGCATAATTCTTGGGACCCCTACCAAGCCTGTATCAGCAGCCATGTTTCACAGGGTATTGCTCAAAAAAAAAAAAAAAAAAAAAAGGAAAAAAAAGAAAAAAAAGAAAAGGAAAAAAAAAAAAAAAAAAAAAAAAAGGAAAAAATAGCAAATAGTCACGTAGGTTAAGAAAATGTTTCTCTAGTGTGAGAGATGTGATCCTAAGTACGTGCTGGAACAAGGTTCGTCCTAGGAAATCCAGGGAATGTAGCTGAAGAGAGTTTGAACCCCACTGAAGTGTTTGGGCTCCTTGCCCCGTCAGTGGGCACGGAGGGCAGAACCCCTCTGCCCTGGGCAGCCCCCGGAGGCCAGGCTGGATGTGGCCACATCAACATGACTGGGCCTTTCTGGTGTTTGTTTACAAAACCTCGTTAGCTGTGATAGCGTTTTCTTGCCTACCGGTTTTTACATTTTGTATCTGATACATGTTTTAAGTTACTGTCTATGGTCTTGAACCTGCAATTCAATGCGCAGGCGCAGGGATGTATCTACATCGAGTTGCAGGGTCGTGGCTGTAAGCGTTTCTTAAAGAAATGTTTCTGGGACCTCCGTGTGACAGGTGCACCTTGGGATCAAGCCTAGCTCCGTGCTGAATTTGTATGTATTTTATGGGTGTCACTTAAACATATGCACTATGCAACGTGCCTGTCTCTTTGGCATATTTTTATGTGAATAGAAGTCCAAATAAGATTTTTAGGATAATAACTTAAAGAATAAATTATTGTATTCGTGTTATTAAACTGAAGCACTTATGACTTTGAGGAACAACATTTTAAAGTTAAGAATACAGTATTTTCAATACATTGACCTGCCAAATCCTTAGTAATACCCGAACAGCTATGCAGCCAAAAAACGTGAAAAAAAAATCAAAAAGCTGTACTGTTTTTTGTAACTTACCTGCTTCCAGCACACCTGTTGTACTTCCAGTCAAAGAAAATGCTGCTCATTGTTCTGCCAACCCCCTGTGCCATTCAGAATATCCCGCATTTGATCTTTTCAGCAAGGTTTGCTGTCCAGGAAGCCTGGGCCTTGACCAAAGCCTTGGCAAGTCAGCTGCATTCTCACTTCAAATGCGCTGCCCGAAAGCCCTCAGTCAACGAGCCAAGGAACCTGAGATGCTTGGTTTGAGCACTTTGTTGTACTGTAGAAACCTCCTCAGAACAGCTCTTTGGCATATACGTAAAGTACCTTAAATAAGAGGTATTTTTTCACCTAGCAACAACTTCCCTATTTGTATCTTTTGCTGTAGAATTCCCTAGACGTATTCCAGAACAATGCAGCATTTTATCTTCAGTATATCACTTCATGTATCAGTAGCTTTTTACAGTATGATCACTATTAAGGTATTTATTTCACTATGAAGTCTTAAAACAAAAGAATACAGAACAGGTTGCTCCAGTCAGTGGTGCCTTACGACTTTTTTGGTCAACGTTTCTGTGTCTCACAAGAGAAACGAACAGGCGTTGTTCCTCCACGTCCTGCTGTGAGCGGTGCTGATGGTAGCATTACCCAGAGCGTGCGCCAAGTCCTGCTGTTGTCATGTGCTTGGGCCGCTGGCTCCAGCATGAGCTGGGTGTGTGGGGAGACTTGGGTCAGCCTCGAGGTGGGATGGAGGTGGTGCTGGCTGCACAGGGCACAGCCCGCTGCTGCCCAAACCAGCGCCTCGCTCCACTTCCAGACAGCCCCGCTGCCTGCAGCGTGCTTGCACAGGTTTAAAGGGCTGGGCTGGATTCACTGCTTGCATCTAAGGTTTACCGCGTTTGTTTTAATGGCATTGTGTTATAAACATTCGCACCTCCAAGCTTTTTATGTCGTCATCAAGGCTTGCATTGCGTGACAATGGCCAAGGATGTTCATTTTTGTTTAATTCAACTAAGTAAATAAAATGGGAATAACTTTTGTACCATGCAACAGTAGTTTCTGCTCAGATTTCTGTACGAAAAGCACACGCTGTGTCTGCTCTGACTTTCTGCAGCAGCTGCTGGGAGAAGAGGTCACGGTGATTCATGTTCAGGGTAGTTAAAGGAAGCCCAGCCTGGTGTTGGGGAAGCGTGTGGTTCTGTAGGTGAGCTACTTCTTGAATGAGGCTGCAAGGTTCTTGTTTAGAAGGCAGCATTTCCCAACACTAAAATAATCATACTTATTTTTTTCTGTAAGAAAAGAAGTTCTTCGAATGGCCATGCAAGAGTGGGCAGCAGTTTGTCCTTGCAGCGACGACTGTTTACATGTCACTTGCAGAAGTAGGTCTCTGTTGGGGAACGAAACTGCTGTCGTGGTTCACACACTGCAGGACAACATTTTTCTGTGCAGAAGTACACAAACAGGAAGGGTACCTTTTCCCTTGGATGCAAAAAGTGTTGCTGGATGATCGGAGTGGGGTTGTTTCAAGCAGGACATCAGATGCCAGGAGAGGGGAGAAGGCCCCACAGCTGCAGGACGCTGCAGGGAGAGGTCTCATGGAAGAAAAACTGGCTGAGCATGGGCACCCATGCGAGGGTACAGGCCAAGGTGTGACCTGTGCGAGGGTGAGGTGGGACATGGTGGTGGGAGCACTGCTGTCTCAGTCAGTCGCACACAGCCTGTTGCAGCGGTACGTTGGCTGCGGTACACGGTGTATGGGCGTTAATCCTTCAGATTGCGCTCACCAGAAAGTGAGGAGAATCTCTGACCCAAGCTCCTAAGTAACACATGGAGTGTGGCTGGTTGTGGGAAGTCCCTCCATGTCCCTTAGAGGAAGCGGGGTGGCTTACCCTGGGAGGTGGTGCTGCCCGATCAGTTCGGTTCGTTGGGAATGCAGCGCGAGGGGCCAGCAGGGTGTGCGGCGGGGGTGGCTACGGGAGCTGCACAGCCGTGCGCTGCCAATCGCAAGCAGTTTGTCTGTGATAGAAGTTCTGTGGCATAAGCTCGTATGTGATAAGGAAAGCACATAAGTTTGGACTTCCAAAGCCACACAAGACTGAAAGAGAAAAGTAACTTCAAACTTGGGCTGAGCAGAAAGGAATGTGTTTTCATCAGACGCTTACAGTTTGACCTTTTTATAAAATATTAACCTGGTTCTGTGACTGTTTTTCTGCTTGACATTTATTTTGTATGTGATTTCTTCCTCTATTTTTCTATGCTATGCCAAATAAATTTTACTTTTATTTACTTGCTCGTGCGGCCTGTTGCATTGAGAACACCACGCTGCTCCCTGGGCGGGTGCGCAGCTCAGCCCCAGCACGGCACAGCCCTGGGGGGCTCTGGGCCTCCACACGGGGAAGGCTGGGCACTTGCAGATAAAGGGAAGGCAGAGATCGGTTTGGCATAGAGAATATCAGAAAAAAATGTGGTCAGTGACTCTGTACTTGTATGTAGCTTTTGCTTTTGTCATTATTTGGTGAGCAGAATTTACAGGCACTGGTTCTTGGCTAGGCAAGCCAGACTCTTGCTGTGGGGAGATGGTATGGAAAACGCAGCACTCGGTTACCCACAGAATTTTGTTATCTCCACTCACTTGGCAAGAGGCTTCCAGAAAATATCATGTATTTTCAAACAAATGAAACCTTTCTTCTGATTTTAGAGTCTTGATTTTGGTTGTTGAACTTTTCAGGTGATTCGGACCAGGTTCTGTACAGGAAGGCCCTTCGACAGAAGTCCAGTGAAGGCTCCAATTCAGGCTGCACTTCCAGTGTCTCTTCCAAAAAGCCATTTAGAACCCTGATCTAAAAAGCTCCATGCTTCCATAAACTCCTCAGGTTTATTCTCACACAGGCGGTGGGTCCTTTGGCAGCCATGAGGACCACTTGCTGACTCCACGGACTGGCTTGGGACAGAGGCTTCTGCCTTCTGCAGTGGCCGCAGAAGCCCGCTGGTGCCGGTGCTCTGTGGGTAGCAGGGCCATGAAGGAGGGCTGCAGAGGAGCTGGCTCAGCAGGCTGAGACCTCTGCTGCAGAGCTTGGTGGTGGCAGCCTTGAACCAGGACCCAGAGGTGTCAAGCCAGGGACTGGCTGGCAGGACTGCCTCCTTTGGGCTTGGTCAGAGGAAACGTGCTTCCTTCTGGGTTTTGAAGAAAGTAAGTAAATGATTTGCTTGGCTCGGGAAGAAGAACTGAACAGAGCGTAGTCTGACACAGCTATAACCACAGCATAGTCCTTCTTCCATTTAACTCTAAAAAATAGTGTTGCTTTAAAAAAAAAAAAAAAAATTGTAAAACTTCAGAGTGCTCTCAGGAGTTGCAGGAAGGGTGACGTGCTGCGTGCAGCAGGCAGAAATGGCACCCTCCTTTGATCGTGGTTCTGCTCGCAGTGACCTCCCTGCCCTGTGTGCACAGGCTGCTCCCGCCTGTCCTCGTACAGTCTGCCTCCACTTTGCACCGCAGTTAGTAAATTGGTCCTGGCTAATTATCGATTTAGGGGGTAAATATCAGCCCATACATGCCTGTACAACGATTAATGTGTTATTTAGGTTAACTAATAAAATAGCCTTCAGGACAGGGTTTTCTCTGGCTAATAGCAAGTGTAACGAGTGACCCTTAGCAGCTGCTTCAGCCATCTTATGGTTCTCAGAAAAGTAACCAAATATGTAACATGATGTGAGCTTGATTCCAAGATGTGTAGTTTTCAGCTGCACTCTTAGAGAGCCTACAAGTGTTATTTTATACATAATGAAACTGTTTTACACTTTTAAGAGAGCTTATCTTTTAAGTTGCTAAATAGGGCTCTGTAATCCCCCTGAGAAGTTTCTGGATACTCTTCCAAGCTTTGAGGGGTTGCTGCACACGCAGGCTTGCCAACTTTAAAACCAAGTAAGTTCTTATTTTATGAACCAAGATGTTTCTCCCTGTGGGCATTATCTGCTGTCTGCAAACAGAGCTGTGCCTGTGCTCCACTCCCTCTTGCAGAGACATCAGAAGAAAAAAAATTGCAGAGCAAACTGGGCTCTGAGTAACCTTTTCTGTAACTTGTTGCCTATTATGCCTTTGTGATGTCTGTGCTGTCTGTTCTGTGGACGTTCCCACAAACACAGACTGCTGATCATAAACTCTGGTGAAGCACAAAGACAAACAGAACGGCACTTTGTCTCCAGACTGTAGGCTTTGCAAAAAGCAACACAGATAATTTCTGCCACTGATGTGGGCCAGTGAAAGCCTCTCAGCACAGAGACTACGTCCACTGACTCGTGTACAGGCCTGAAGGACACCTTGGAGCACAGTGGCTGCTTCACACTGTAGGAGGACGGAGCAGTTTGTTGGCACATAACTTCGTCAGGTGTGGCTTGTCTTCTCTGTAACTTACCATTAAGTTAAGCTGCCATACATCTCAGAAGATGCTTGTTTGAGGTCTCCCTCCCATTGCCTGTCTGGTGCATAAGAAATCCTCTAGCACAACCTCCATCAGTCCGGTCATCAGCAGCCCAGCAATGTCTGTGCGCTCCTCCCGTGTCAGACCCATGCTAGGCAGCGCTTTTGTTACTTCCCCAAGCGAGGCAAACTGCCCACTGTCTGTTGTATAGCCCCACCGGCTGCAAGTGGCAGCTGAATGGAAAGAAAATGTCTCAGCTCTGTTAATCCGTCAGTTTTGATGGTCAAAACTCTCTGTGAAAGAATGTGTAATGGATTCCCTCTGTAACGGATGGAAAAATCCACCTCAATTTTTCAAATCAAAAAAAAAAAAAAAAAAAAAAAAAAACGNAAAAAAAAAGCAGCTACATGTTTATTTTGGTTTTTTATGGCTGATGGAAGCAGATAATTCAATGCTAATTTTTCATGCCTAAAGCTATTCATTTCTGCAGAACTAGAGCACAACCGTTTGAAGCAGTTATGATACTGTACTTTTTTTTTTTCTTTTTTTTTTTTTTTCCTGCATTCACAGTTGGGCTCAACATACCTAACACTTTCAACAGCAACCAGGTGCAGAAATAATCTTGAACAAAGGATGACTGCCACAAAATCTAAAACATAGAGAATGTTATGTGGCTGCTGCCAATGCTGTCTGCATCTAGTGTCAGTCTGTCCACTGTACGAAACGGTCACAGTAGATAGACAGTAGCACTTCACAGAACATAGCAGATAACTGCTGCTTTAATCTTAAAACACTTTGTGGCCTAAGATACAGCTTCTGCAGAAGCTACATTAAAAATGTAAAGCAGAAATGAGAAACAATCTCATTTGGAATATGGAACTGTTCTTATCTGTCTTTTTTTTTTTTTTTTCCCAAGAATACAGCAGATTAGAAACTAAGTCTCTGCCTATAAGCCTCTAAGATAAGGGCTGACGCAAGCGTGAGGCACAAGGGCTGTTTGCTGCTGCTCCCCTTCGCCACAACAGGAACCGCGGGTGCTCCCTGCAGCTGGGGCCGTGCCTTATCGCTGCGGGGCTCCATGTTCCGATCCCTTCCGTGCACAAAGGGGCACGCTTTGACTACGTTCTACTATAAAGTGTTCACTTTGTGGGACCGTTGCCCTCCTGACAGTGCTTCGCGTTCACTCAGGGGTGGGTGTTTAAGCAGCTGTCCCACAGCCTACCCCTCTCCAAATAAGCCCTGCGAAAATGGGTTGTTCCTCATTCCAACAGAAGGCCTTTCACAGAAGCGGAGCCACCACCGGGCAGCTGCAGCCGTGCTGCCAGAGAGCAGGGAGAGGCTGGGGCTGAGAGCCTGGGCTGAAGGCCCTGCAGCTGTGCCTGTGGGCAGCGGCCGCCTGCCCCTCGCTCAGGCAGGCTGTGTCCGGCTGCAGAGCCCAGCGCTGCTTCCGTGCTGCCTCAGAGCCCAACCTGCTGCTGGCTGCTGAAATCCTCGCGTCGCCTTTCTTGCCTTCTCCCTGTTTGAATTAGCAGTTTTCACTTCTCCTGTTTTGCCAGTTGCTTGGGTCCCTGCTGAAAGTGGGGACCTTTGTTTGAAAGCATCATGCTGGAATATGTGGCTTATTTTCCTCAATTGCACCTGCAGGGCTGCTGCTGCGCCTTCATCTACATGACTTTTAAATATGCTTTTATCGTGTTTATTCCAGGATATTGTTGAAAACAGGAATGGAGGCTTGTGCTGTAGGGGGATCCCCACGCGCCTGGTTGCTGGGACCTTCATCCTCCTCCCTGCAGAGGCGAAAACTGCAGACGCGTTTCTTTCAAGCTGCAAGCAATTTTCAATACAATTCCAAGTCCAAGCACACAATCAAATGAGAAGCCTTATCGGCTTGTGCTTGCTTGCAGGTGCTAGACAGGCGGCAAAGCCCTGATGCAGCCGCCGAGCTTCTCTGCGCTGAGAACTGCCCAGCGGGGCGCAGGAGCAGCACCGCACCGCGCCGCTTGCCCGAGCACCCACGGCTTGGCTGCGTTTCGCAAAACCTGCGGCGAGGCTATGGGCTGGCCCGCTCACCAGCTGGTCGCCTCTTCCTCCTCCGCCGGCTCCGAGTCTCCTCCGCCCGCTCGCAGCCCGCCCGCAGCCCGCGGGCGGCCGGCTCGGCCGGGCGCTAGGTGGCACTTCGGGCCCGGCTGACGCCGCACTTCGGGGCGAGGAGGGCGGCTCTGACCTCAGTGCCAGAACTCGGGCGTTGTGCCCGTGCAAACCGCTTTACGCCTGCCTCGCTGCTGGTGGGATGAGCAGCTCCCAGGTGCCAAGCTGCGGTCCTGTTATTCAGCTGCCGAAAAGTTTGGTTGTGGGTTTTCTGCCGTGGTCCGTCGCTTCAGGGGCACTGCATGCTTTGTGACTCTTGGAGCAGGAGCTTGTTTACTCAGGATGTATACGGCCTCATTCCGCGTGCGGTTACACAACTCTTGGGCAAGTAAAATTCCAGCATTGGCATAAAAATGATGCAAGAGAATAGCATGTATGACTCTGCCTTGTTTCAGTTCAACTCCAAAGCAGCATGCTATTAGGGCTAGACAAAGTCTGTAACTGCAGCTGCAGAAGGTGGTAAGAATCAGAACCAAAGAACTTTTTTTTTAATTAAAAAAGTTATGTGGAAATAGCAGGTAGGAAGGCCACTCTGACAATATCTCAGTCTCAAAACAAGAATTTCCTCAAATATTTTGAAGAAATTCCTTCTCATTGTGAACCAAAGAAATAGAAAACACAATCAAGTTGAGATCTCCACAAACGTGAGAACGAAATATTGGCCATGAAGGTAAATAAAATGCCAAACTGCTGAACACAATCAGGAAAAGGTATGAGGAAGAAACAGCTTCAGGGAAGAATCTGTAAATTACAGAGACACAAGTACAGAAACAGAGCAGAGGAAAAAATGCATACAGTAGCTGAAGAGCTCAGCAGGGAGAAGGTTTACCAACCCCAGCCTGTGGCAAAGGAACAGAAAAGGTAAAATGCTGTAGCAGAGATGAAATAAAGAAGAAGTAAGAGAACAAAAAACCTATTGGATTTCTACCAAAGGAGATAGTACGCTGCAATCAATATATATTTTTGGATAATGTTTAAACTGTGTTTGTACAGGTGGGATATGATGTGATCACAGGTGGAAACTCAGTGGGGAAACTTTGGGGTCATATTCTGAAAATATTTCCAGAGCTCCTACCTTGTGCTGCAACGATCAGGTTTGCCCCCTACCCCAATCAATTACTTACTGAATAACCAACAGGTGCAGCAGGTTGCACACCAGAAGCAGCTGATCTACTCAGTGCAGCCTGCTTTAACAAAGTTTTCCTGAGCAAAGAAGCATTTACGTTTGCTTGTGTGCATACTGATAACGCTTCAATTTTTTTTTTTTCTTCCTTTGAAAGAATCCAGCTGAACTTGCATGTATTATAGAGACTGAGCAGTAAGTGTCCTGAGAATATTTAACAGGCTTCACGGGTCAAAAAGAGCTCTTACGCCCTGTTTTTAATAATTTCACCACCTACTCTTAGTCTTGCAGGTATATAAAATGTAAGATTCTGTGTACGGTAGACATATTTCTAGCCATAATACGAAGCAAATGAACAAGACTTAATAATTATTTTCCAGATAAAGCAATCAAAAACACTATGTTAACACAGTGATTTTCTTTTGCTTGACATGTGATACTCTCATTAGTTTTCTCCTGACTGATTACGTTGTTAGCTCTTCTGTGAGTACTTGCATTTGACTTCAGCAAATTTACCTTCTGATTGAGTCAATCCACCAGCCAGTGATCAAATGTGTACATGTAGGATGTCTCTGCTTTCAGGGGAGACAATATAATCCAATTTCAGAAAACAAACAAACAAACCATCTCTTGCTATTGAAATCAGCAAGAGCTATTCTGAGTTCCATTGCACTCAGCGGGATCTAATTTGAACTTTTGTTTTCTGCTTTTTGCTTTAGCAAGGTGAGTTTCACTCTGCATGGTGTTTATTTCACTTGCTGACAAGAAACAAGTCTGTTTCACCGGGCCTGAAGGTAAGCATTGCTGAAGTTCTAGTGTGACATTCTGCAAGCTGGCTGTGTTAGCTTCGTGGGCTGTCTTTTGTCAGATATGGTGCTGGGAAGGGTGCGGCTGCACCCACAGCCGTTTGAGGTGCCGGTAACAGGTGCTCGTATCTCAGCTGCAGAACCAAGGGACGTGGACAGAGTGCAGTGAAGGTGGGTTTGCAAGACCAACTCTAATGCACGTATTGTTGTACAAAAGGTACTGTGCCAAAAATATCACTTAAACTCTCATAACAAATGCAGGTAAGGAAGCATACTGCTGCAAAAGGGTACGCGAGTGAATAAACAGGTTTCTCAAGAAGGAATACGTTTTACGAAAGTGTTCCAAGGTAACTGCTGTGACTGTAAACATCCCGTGCACCCTCCTCACCTCTGTGGTGATGAGATTTGGGCTTTTGTGTAGCAGCGCTCGGTGCAGCGTTCTCCTGGACTCTGGGCCGGATTGCTGTCAGACCAGGGAGGCTGGGCTGGTCAAGGTGTTTAAGCCTCAGAAGTCTGGGAACTTCTCCTCTAGGGGGCTGTTAAGCCATTTCCCCTGACACCTCCCTCAAAGAAGAACTCCAGGTGCCTATTCTCCATCTACGGACTGATTTTTCTTAGGTTTCCCTTGTTGCTTAACAACCTCTCCAAACACACACACTTTGTAAGCTGTGGTTTATTTTGCAGTAACCGTGTGAGTCAGCAGAAGCGATCAGACAGTCTAGATGCAGGTAAGTGCTTTGGGTTGTTCTTGAGCATCCCACACACAACTGCAAGAGGGCAGACACTAGAAAACAACAGGCTTTGAGTCCTGAGCTAGCACATCAGCTGTAGGCATGCTGCCAATTTTCACACAAACTTTGGCTGTTTCCCGAAATCCAAGAGTATTGAGTAAGTATTCTTCCTGTAATTCAATATAAGGAGATGACATAAGAAGTGCTCGCCTCTCCGCCCATTGTTGTTGTAATTGCTGTTCAGACATTTCTGTGCTGTTGAAAACCAGGTGCACAGCTGTCTGGAAATGGCACTGAGGTTGTACTTGTACATTTGCAGATATATGTATTTGCTTATAGTAAATTCTAAGGGCTTTTCTTCAAAATACTCCAGCATTTCCAGCTTGAAAAAAGCACTTAGAATTTACCAGCAAAGCAGCCTTTGCATCAAGCACAAAGATGCATTTGTGGTCCCCTGAAAATCTGCCTAAATTGGCTCAGCTGTGTATCTTTGAAAATATGTTTGCGTGTGGCCACTGCTAGACCTTGAAAGCTAAATTCCCCTAAGCCTGCTCTCCCTGAGAGGGCTAAGCCTCTTGCAGACCCGGTGCGGGGCCAGACGTGTTACTGTCTGGGGGGAATGCCTGTGATGAGGGCTGCAGGTCAGCAGGGCAGCTCACATAGCGGCTGCTCCTGGTTGTTTTTCACTCCCTGGGCTGTCGCCCAGATCTAAAAGGAGGCAATGGCTCTCCCACACAAGAAAAGCTGACTACTTTGATGGCATGTAAATGGATGGAAACATCTAATTTGAGTGAGAACGGGACAAAAATCAAAGGGAAAGAGGTTCACAATTATGTAATGGATGGTACGGGAATGCTCAAGAGGATCAAGTGGAGATTTTGGGGATAACTTTCAGCCTTAACTTTACTTCATAGCTATTGGAAAGCCTGGCTTTGCATCCCTAATAACAGGGTCTTCTCTGACCTGCAGTTAAACTGTGGAAGTCTTGTTGCCAGTGGTGTAGGACAGCTGCGACGGACTTCATAGAATCATAAGGGTTGGAGAAGACCTCTGAGATCTTCTGGTCCAACTGTCAGCCCAACACCACCATGCCCACTAAACCATGTCCCCAAGTGCCACATCTACACGTTTCTTGAACACCTCCAGGGAAGGAGACTCCACCAGCTCCCTGGGCAGCCTGTTCCACCTCTCAGAGAAGTTTTTCCTGAGAGGACGTATAAAAGTTCTCTCAGTAGTTTGTAGAGAAAAACCTTGCCTCTCCCATACATTAGTCCTCTTATTATAGCTATGGTCATTGCCAGTCACATTTAATTTTTTTTTTTTAATCTTTTTATTAAGGCAAGAGGGCTTTTTGATATTTCTATGAGTTGGGTGAAGTTCTGTGGGAACTGGTGTCACCCTTAGTTTATCAACCCCTTAACAGGAAAAGGAAAGCCATGTCATAATATAACCAGGGTGCTGGAACAAAAAGAGGCTCCAACCAAAACAAAGTTATATTTGAGGCCAGAGGAGAACTTGTGGCTCAAAGAAGAAGTCTAGAGGGCTTTGATTAGGCACCATGGGAGTGGGGAGAGAGCGCTGAACTGTCCTCTGCTCTTCTTTGAAGTGGGACTCCGAACAGTCTTCAGGGACGTGCAGCAGTATCTTATGTATTCAGCGCGGCATTAGAGAGAGCTCTTGACTCCAATGCCAAGGCCGCATTGCTAACCATGCCGGTCAAAAGGTGCTGGCAAACCGCCTTCCTGAAAGACTCCGACTCAGTGGAGAACTGGTCCCGTAGTCCAGTGTCTTAGTTACTCGTGCTGCTGTTGCGGTGGTGCAGTCTGTTTAACGATGATTTCGTGTTTCTTAACAGGTTGTGGGCTCTAACCCTTCTGCTCTCTGTTCATTGCAGAAGTGGCTACATAAATTGCTAGACTGCTTATAATCTGTTTTAAAAATAACAATAAAAAACTTCAAGAGGAGATGTGCTATATTAAATCCTTCTTATTTATTTCTTTGCACATTCTCTTCCCTTACTATTTCTCAGGCACTGGCCATCATTCATACAGCTTTCTTTAAATAATTCATCTGAGCTCCAAATAGAATGCTATTGCATTTTTGTTTTTCATCTCACCATGTGCCTTGTGTATTACAAAACTTTTGCGTATGTCCATTCCTCAGTGTTCCCCAGAGGAAACAACCAGACCCAGGCCAAGTGCACTTTCCTCATCCACAGCGCGTATGTGGCCCCTGAGATGGAAACAGCCCAGCTTCCCGTAGCTGCTCCCGCCCCGGAGAAGAATCGTGCTGGTGGTTGACGGTATCAGCCGCAATCAGTGAGCAGTTGTTCAGGCAAACTCATGTTTTTGTACATAATAATGTCCTGAAGGGTGATCATATTTAAAATACCTCATTAAATTCTGAATTGTTAGTGATCTTTTACGGGGAGGAGAACAGAAGGCATAATTTCTTATCAAGACTCCTTACTACAGTCTGGCAAGCCTGCCTTGCTGCTTCCCAGAGCTTGCCCCTCCAAGGCATGGCATTTCCAGAGGGAAGAGTGCTAGGCAGAAAGCCAACAAATCTGAAAGACCTCATTATACTTGGTACTTCTGAAAACGAATCCAGATCTATTTCAGTAGTCTTTGTGTGGTGCCAAACCGACCAAAACTTAACAGCAAACAAATTAACAAACGTGTCTCCTGATCAGTGTTGCACCAAAAACTCTCACCCTAAAGTTACGGAGGTGGGTGCTACCCAAATGGCTTTACCACCTTGCAGCGATGAACGTGCATTTGTTGGCCTGGCCGTTGCACAGCCCTGGCTGGTCTTTTGGATGGGCTGTGCGGGCTGAACCGAGGGGGTGGGGAGGGAGTGGGAGAGAGGGGCAGAGAAGGGCCAGGCACTGACTTCCAAGCACTGAATGTCGGTCTGGGCCCGTATTAACAGACTACACTTGTAATGCAGCAACACAAAAATTAACTCATTCATCATTAGTGCATTGATGTATTTATTTATTTTCAATTTCTACACATTTAAATACCTGCCCTCATGGTTTATGGAGTTTTCTTTAGCCCTTCCCTGGCATCTTATTTATTTCCCTCAAATACAGCTGTATACATAGCTGTTGCTACTATTGATGCTGTAAATATATACTGTCTGATTTGTTTCTGGTAAGGTTCCTGTAAGTATTTTGACTACAGACCTTGTAAACTGAATCCGTCAGTACTTTGGGGTTAAGATAGCTGTCCCTCCCCCTTTGTTTTATTTTCTCTGGATGTTGCTTGAAAGGGGAAGAAGAATGGTTCTTTTTCACTTGAAGTTCCTAGTTTGGCAGTGACATCACCCAGCGTGCAGACTCTGAGGGCATTACATCTGTCTGACAGCCTCACTTCCTCCAGCTAGCACACCTACTGGCATCCGCAAGCTGGTTTGGGCCAAATCAGCAATGGAAGAAGGTAGGCAATACACCGAATTGCGCGCTTGCCCTCCTTGTGGCAGCAGTATTTGGCTGAATTCCTAGAAAATGGGCAGCTCCAACTGCTGCCTCCTCAACCACATTAGAAATGGGAAGCCACAAGAAAGCTGGATCCTCTTTTTTTTTTTTTTTTCAGCAAGAAAACCCTTGACTATTACCAGATTTTAGTTTTCACTTAGGAAATAGTTAACTGTCTGACCCGCATTGCGGAACGGATGCCGTGTGGAAAATCAGGCTGCTTTTGTTTCTAAGCAGGACAACTGCTGCAGCTGAAATTACCGCAGGAAACTCAGAAAGCTGACATGAACTTCTGAGAGTCCCAAAGGGGAAACTGGCTGCGACTGGATCCTATACTGACATATGGCGAACATATTTGTGTCGCTTTTTGTAACATGCTTAGAAACACAGAAGAACCAGGGTGCTAAACGTGTCCACAGAAGCATGGCTCTCCGTCTCCAGCAGCGCACGTCCAGCATCGCCCCCTCCACGCTCGGGTCCTGGTGTGGCTGCAGCCGCGGGCCCGGCCCAGCCAGGCCTGGCGCGAGGGCGGGTGCGCGCTGTCCGGGGGGGGCA
>VXAV01010766.1:29844-54232 GCA_013399715.1 Alectura lathami
AAAAAAAAAAAAAAAAAGACAGCTTCTCTACTTTGGTACTCAGTGAGGAGCCTGATGTTGCTCAACTCACAGCTGCTGCAGAACTGAGTTTCTGCTCTGGTGAATTTTAACACTTTGCAAATATTGACAGCCTACAGGAGACACAGGCAAACATCAGTGCTCCAGTTTGTTTCAAGGGAATTGCAGCTGCACTGGTTCCTTGCTGTCTGTCTGTTGTCAGTCCCCATGCCAGGCTTCCTCTCGTGATGCCTGGACTGGTGGCGGGCTGCAGGCACAGTCTGTAGCAGATGAGGCAGCATTATTCCTAAAAGCTCCATGTTTATTGGCCAGCGGTTCCCAGCAATGCAGCCCTGACTGAGCTTTCAAGGATGCAAATCTTAATCTTCAGTCCTCGAACTGAAAATGATGCATCTTATGCAGCCAAAGCCAAGCTCTTGCCTTTGGGATTGTTATGTTTGCTCATGTTAGTGTAATTTGACTAGTTAATTTGTTTTGTGTGCTGTGAGACATAATTCTGTGTGGAATACACGAGGCTGTGGTTTTGCATCAGCTCAGCAGCATTGATTTCATTTAAAAACTGTGAACTGAAGATATTTTTGCTCACATGAGAAGCCAGTTTGAATTCAGCCCTGGGTGTTATAGGTCTGTATGCCAAATCTGTGATTAGTCATTATGTGACGCCATGGCAGTTATGTAAATGCATGTATCTTACAGAGCAAGCAGGACCGAAGGAAATACTTGCTGTGATAAGCAGCCCACTGTGCAAGAGCCTGCATTTCTGGAATATACCCAGCGCTCAGCAAGAGGCAGTCTGTGGTGTGAATGTTTTGGGGGGGGTGTGCACATCTCTGGAGCTGAAGGGATGACTCATGCCCCAGCCCTCTGCAGAGTGCCAGCAGCAGCTTTGCCATGGTGCAGTTTCTCTCTTTGAAACTCGTGTGGTTCACCAAAAATTGTGCCTGGCTGACCTTACAGGGGCCCTTGGAATGAAGTTCACGGTGAAGATAGCCTGCAGGAAAGCTGCGGGAATATTTGGCACTCTACAAAAGATGGTTGTAGGCTGTGCGGGTGTGTATCCGTGTTAGTTTTGATCTGGTGAGGGAGATAGGGAATTTAACATGTGCTGCTGCCTGACACAGCTAGAGTCAGCCTGCTGCGTGCTTGTTTGGGTGAGTTCTGAATTATAAAACGGGGGCAATCCCATATTTCATTCACAGCGATTTTTAAGAGGAGAAATGGTAACCCCAATAGAGAGGGAAGAGATGTGTTTGGTCAGTTCTGGTTTTGGTTTGAAAGTATTTGCTTGTGGAGCTACATTGGTAAACCTGTCTGTGAATGCCTGGTCTGTGCGAGCAAACCACTTCTCAGGAGAGAGAGAGAGGAAGAAATTCTAGCTGCAAAGTTTTTCATGCTATATAACCGCATGAGGCTATGTCTTTTGTGAGTAAAAATTTTGGAAAATAAATTTTGTCATTATTATCGACAGCGTAATAAGAGCTACAGCCCTGGGTAGGGATGACAGGACCCAGGGATAGCCACAGACAGGAGAATATACTTCCACCACAGATCAGATCTTTCATGAGTTTTTTTTTTTTTTTTAAAAAAAAAAACTTCAGGTTTATCGTATTGTTGGAAGAGAAGCCTACAGAGTCCGTAGGAGTCTGAACACGTTGCACTGCAGAGAGCCTTACCTCTGTGCAGTGCTGCAAGCTTGGGAATTTGGGGCAGGGCTGCACCAAGCCAACTGCTGTTCACCCTGCAGCTCATGTAGAACGTGGCTGGTTTCCATCAGGAATTCAATGCTGGAAACCTGTATCTTGATGTGACCAAACATCTTTGGGACATTTTGCAACTCCCAACTGCTTGCTAGTAGAAGTGGTTTGTTATCCGTTTTATGTATTGCAAGTTTTTCCATTGTTCTCTAGCAGATAATTATTTGAGCTGCTGTCCTAAATAAATCTGTGTGAATGCATCTTCTACAACATTTTTTTTAAAATACATTTACAGTAACTCCTACTTGGAGTGAGACTCATTTTCCGTGGAAGAAGAGGTGGCCAAGGCTGCTGGGCACATTCGAATGCTGCAGCTGCTCAGTCCAGATGAATTACTACAGCATCGTAGTGTTTACTGAAAGCTTTCGGCGTGGATACAAGTCAAAGTGTTTGTGTTACTCGGGAATGTGTGTGTGCTGGATGCCAGGGTGTGAAGCTAGGGCATAGGAGATCTCATCTTTGCTCTGACTTGTTTTTTTTGCTTATTTCCCTGGCTGTTGCCTGCTCTCTGTTCCCTGAGGACAGGAACAAGGGGGCTGGGGAGGCTGCTAAGCCAGCTGGGGGTGTGCACACATTGCTCCACAGTGCTGTCTGAGGCACTGGTTTGGGAACTGGGAATCTCAGCTCTGCCACTGGTGTGACCGATTACTTACGGCAAAACAGCTTGCCTTTCCCTTAGCTTCTGTCTCCACCAAATGGGAGAAGTTGTCTTGACTCCCTTTCCAGAGTACTTTAGGACTTAGTTGTGTCAAGAATTAATATGTAGAGTTAGCAGCAGTGTGCAGAATTGGATCATTGGCCACTGTGTCAGATTTGGGTCCCTCATTAACTGGAAGGGGCATCATCAGCACAGGATACTGGAAAACTGCGAGAGGTCAAAGTTGCACAAAGCAAGGTGCAAGCCTGGAGGGTGCTGAGATGACCTGTTTCCTATGCATCTTTCTTGAAGGTAGGGAGTGCCTTGCCAAATGTTTTGTGAGGCTGTGGGGAAGCTACAGTCTGTGGTCAAATTGATCTGCCTTGCCAAACACGCAGTTCTTGTAAGGGCTATTCCTTCTGCATCTGTTGTAAGGAAAAACAGGAATGGTAAGAGATGTGTGGACTGCCGCCCAGTGGCGTTATGAGGAGGCATATGGCCACTTTCCTGGAGCAGGTGACAAAGTTCTCATCAATGAGGTGTGTCTTACACTGATGCAAGCCCAGTTACGTTAGTGTGGAGGCTTGGGGTAAGCTGGACAACTCCCCGCATCCATGTAACTGCCCTGGACATCATAGCCTTCGGAGATGAGAGGTAACTCTACATTGGAGCAAGTCACAGAAGTAATGCTCCTGTGGGTGCATCTGGACTGGAAGGTTCTTACCTAGCCTGTGCTGGTCCCCCAGTGCCCCAGGGCTAGCTCTCGGTCTGAACACGGGGCTTCTTTCCGAGAGAAGCTGCGCGTAACCCAGCTGGCAAACCTAACGGGGCAGCAGGAGTGGAGCCTGCAGGCAGCGTATTAGCTCCATAAATGCTGTTCTGTTTATGGGTGTCAAAACTAAAAAAGATTCCAGCATTGGTTAGAAGTAAGGAAGTGGGGCAGTGTTACTGAGTCTTTTGATGAGCTGCTTTTAAACATTCGCATCTGCATGCGAAAAGGCGCAAAAGTAATTGAAAAACAGTGCCATGTTCTTTCCTGGCTGAACAGCACTGGGAAAAGAGCTCGTGTTACTCCGTGATAGATGGAGGGCATACAGCTTGGGCTGTAAGAGAATATGGAAACAAATTGTTGTTTGGTGGCTTAGTGTTTTGACGTGTGAAGAATGAGTCTGTAGAAGGATGTACAAAGGAAGAGCTGGTACTGATGGACTATGAAAATTTTCCCTGCAACAGTGTTGTAGATGAATATGGGTTCAGTAAGTTTGCGTTTCTCCCAAAGTAGAGGATTTTGTAGCTTTCACCTCTAGCACCTCTAGCAAAATAGATGCATAGCCCAGAGTAACTGAGGGAGTGTCTTTTGGGGAGAGAAGGAAAACTGTTTCAGGCTTGATTGGACTTGAACTGACAGCGGGATGTTCACACAAAAATCTTGGAAACAGGCTGAAATGATAGGCCTGGATTGGAGCAGGAGACCTGTGGGTCATCTCTTTATGATTGAATAAGTGCTTATGAAAGTATGGGGGCAGAGGATGTAGGGAGAGAAAAGAGGAACAAGGAAGGAGCCCTATCGGTACCCACAGAAATTTTGAGGGATCCTCCCATGTAAGTGCTGCAGGGACCGGTAGAGATGGGAGGAGAAGTAGGAGGAGCTCTGGTTACAAAAGGTATGGGAAGGGCAAGATCAAGAAGAGGGTGATCAGGCTGTGTGATGGTCACAAAGGGTGAAGTTCTGAACGTTTAAGAAGATGGTTCTCTGAGGTTTGTGGTAAGAGCTGTTTCAGGGGGAGAACCTTGGGTTAAATGGGATCTGAAGAGGGAGGTGAAGGAGGACTCCTGACCGTGCTTGGAGCTGTGTGTATGGAAGTGAAGATGAAATAGCAGGAGCTGAGGGGAAATCAAGGGTAGGATTTCAATGTTGGAAGTTTAAAATGTATTTTTATTGCAAAGGAAAAGGAAGCAAGTAAGACACGGTTTAGGGTAATAAGATGTCATAGGGCTAACAAAGGGAGTTAGAAAAGAAAATTAACAATTTGATAGTTGAAAGCAGAAAGAATGTGAGGCTGCAACTGGGAATTGACAGTGAGCTGAGGAGGTAAGTAAGGTTACGAGTTGCTAATGAGCACGGGAAGATTCTTGTGCTGTCCTGATGGAGCCTTAAGTAGGCTTCTAATCCAGCTAGGTAGGGAATGTGCACCAAGAACTTAGCAGTTGCTGTTTTCTGACGGGAAGGGGCTGAAGGGCTGTGATTCATCTCAATGACGTTTAGAGCCTAGAATAAGAACAACAAAAAAAAATCCTTAGGTTATATCTCCTCCCAACAGATTTTTTGCTTTTTGATTTCCCAGACTATGTTTATTTTCAATATTTCATGTTATAAGTGTTATCCTTCAGTTTCAAGTTGAGATCTTCAGGGATTTTTGGCCTCTATCAATTGCCTAGTCGGGTTGTGTTAACTTGTGAGAGGAACGTGTGAGAACAGAATGATTTGTCAGCTGTCTTCTTGCTCAGATTTGTTTCTCAATAGCTACTTATTAGTCCCATTGTTTATTTTTCATGCACTAGTAAGTGTACACTCTTACAAGATAAGCAAGCCAGATATCATTTTTCAACATTCGCAAACAGGTTTCAGAAGTTAAGGAATATTTCTGTTTGTTTTGCAGATGAGATCATCGCATGCGCTTTTTTTGGAAGAGGTGGTCAGAGGAAATGGATAGCTATTCCAGCGTCAGTGCAGAGAACCTCTCATCATCAGCTAACATGTCTGTTTCTTTGCCTGGACAAGCTGGACTCAATGCCACCGGTGGTCCTCCTTCTATGTCAATAAGCAGGCTTTTCCCAGCCCTGTTAGAATGCTTTGGGATAATTCTTTGCGGCTACATAGCCGGAAGAGCCAACATTATCACATCGACTCAGGCCAAAGGACTGGGAAATTTTGTCTCCCGTTTTGCACTCCCAGCTCTGCTGTTCAAAAACATGGTGGTGCTTAACTTTTCTAATGTGAACTGGTCCTTCCTGTACAGCATCTTAGTTGCCAAAGCTGCTGTGTTTCTCTTAGTCTGCGTTTTAACGTTGTTGGTAGCCAGTCCTGAGAATCGATTTAGCAAAGCAGGTTTGTTTCCTATTTTTGCTACACAGAGCAATGACTTCGCACTGGGATACCCTATAGGTAAGTAGTTCCTTACGCTTTCTTATTCAAAATTATTTTTTAGTGTTCTAGACATTTTTGCTTTCTGTTATTTGAAATTGACTTCAGGACTGAATTTATGAGCTACCTAAACCATTTCTCAATTTACATTTCTTGAGGGAATGAATTCGTTTAGAAAAAAAAGTTAATCCTCAGATCATGTACTTTTTAGTAAGTGGGGGGCAAAGCTGTCAGCCTGTATGAATGAAACAATTTAAAGCAATCCAGCTCCTGTTGTCTAGCACTATGCGATCTTACTTGAGGAAAAAAAAAAAAAAAAGAATTAAAATATTTGAAAGTGGCTACAGGTTACCCTGCATGTAATGCAAGTTAAGAATATCCTTATGGGAAATTGTCAGTTACCCTCAAGAACAAAAATCATTGCTTTGCAAAGGACAAGCCTATACCTGTAGCCTCTGAAACGGTTGTAGTGGGGTTTTGTGCTAATTTGGCATTAACTCTTGGTCTACCTCAAAGAAAACACATAGCCAGAATGTTGGTGGCTGCCGGTTGTGAAGTGTGTCTGACAAACTTTAATCTGTTTCTCGAACAAACTTCTCATTCTTGTGTTAATTTCTGTAACCAATCCAGTTCTATCCCTTAATCTTTGTTTTCTCACAACCCATGGATGTGCCTTAGGGTATGATCTTGAAAGATGTCAGAGGTTTAAGAGGAAGATTACTGTGTGATTTTTGGTAATTTGCATTTGTGTGTCTCAAATTGGAATTTTATGCAGCCATGATACCTTTATGTGTGACTAACTGCCGGTCCAGGGGAGCTAAACAAAACAAAACAAAAACACCACCAACAACAAAGGGTGGGGGACAAAGAGGCAAGCAGTGCATAACTTGTATAGCTGTGTACTCTTGTTCTTGTAAACCTATATTTGGAATTCCAAGCAATATCAGTTATTAAACTTGATTTTTTATCCAAATCTGCATGACTATTATTTTCTTCCCGTTTCGTAAGCAACATATTTTTTTTCCTTTCTGTAGGTTTTTTTAAGAGCATATTAATATGCTTTTTAGTCATATGTGCTATGATGCTTGGGAAGAGACCTGGAGCTGTAGCAGGCTTCTCCCACCTGTGCCTGCCTGACATGCCGTGCTTTTTACCTGCCTGGGAGAGGCTCCTTGTGCCAAGGCAGCTTTCAGTGCTGCCTCTCCCCAGGCTGACCTGAAGGCCGGTGCAGAAAGCACACTGCAGGTATCAGGAGCTTCAAGGCATGCCTTGAGTGGATGGCATTTGGAGAGGGTGGCTGGATTCAGCTGTGTTTGTTTGCTGCTCCCTGGAGAGGAGGTACTCTGTGCCTCTTAAATTCTCTTGAGATCACTCAAGGTTAAGAACAACAAAATAAAGAAATAATTTTTTTTTCTAGCAAAGGAAAAAGCAAGATTGAAAATAGGATACAGAAGAAAAGCTTAAACGTTCAATTCCAGATTATATGTAGCAACAAGTAGCTCCATGTTTTAGGTAACTTGAAGAGCTGGTGGTTTCATTCATCCAATTCCAGGCAGCATGCTCAAGAGAATCTTGAGTCTTTATTTTTTTCAGATTTGCTGGATGTATATGAAATACAGACAAATGCGATTGCAACCTTTTCCTTCCCTAGGTGAAAATACCATTTCCCTCGGTTGCACCTCCTGAGACAGCACAGAGTACCTTGCTTATTTCTTTTTACTTGCAGTGATAGGCAGTGTTTTGAGCAAAACCTGATCTTCTGTATTTTACATCTCTGCTGCAGATCAGAATTTGGTGGAAATGTTGACATGTTCAAAAACCTCGGGTCCTGCAAATGTGCTTGTAGTGCTCCATGACACTCACATGTTTCTGAGGAGAAAAGCAATTCAGCAAAAAAAAAAAAAAAGGGTTGTTCAGCATTTGGGATGACTCAAAGGACACATGGAATTATTTTTGTTGTTTCTTTTCTCTGCAGATGTTGAATATCTGTGGAACCATTAAACAGTTAATGTTTGGGCTTTAATGTGTTCATTACGTGACTGTGGCCCAGTGGTGATGGGATGTACTTTTCTTAATGTGTCGCCTTGTATCAGTTGTAAATTCTGTTACTTCTGAAGGGTAAAGAAATATCTTCTCTAGTATTCAGGCAACAGAAATTAATTTCAATATTAATGTAATTTTGTACATTAATAAATATTATTGTAATAAATATTATCTCTCACCACTTTTCATTTCCTGTCTTCTAGTTGAAGCTCTGTACCAATCCACTTACCCGGAGTACCTCCAGTACATCTACCTAGTGGCTCCAATATCTCTTATGATGCTAAACCCTCTGGGGTTTATCTTCTGTGAAATCCAGAAGTGGAGGGATAATCGCACTGTGTCCCACAACAAAATCAAAATAGTGGGCCTAGCACTCCTTCGAGTTTTGCAGAACCCGATCGTATTCATGGTCTTCATAGGAATTGCCTCAAACTTTATTCTTGGCCAGAAAATTCCTGAATACCTTGAAAATTTCCTTGATGGACTGGGCAGTTCATTTTCTGGCTCTGCACTTTTTTACCTTGGATTAACTATGGTGGGACAAACAAAAAAACTGACAAAGGGTATGTTTGTTTCACTGATCCTTCTCATCACAGCAAAACTGTAAGTTCGATTTATGTACTTTTATAACTTTGTTCTGCTAAGTGTTCCCTTGCAGCTTTTCTCTCAAATATTTCACCTAAATATTTTATTTGCTGCAGAGCTACAATTAGCGTAGTAGAAATATTGTTTGTTGATTACATAAACGTAATTTGTGATGATATGATTACGACTGCGAAATTTGAAGACACATTGGAATATCACTGCAGTGAACTAGCAAACCTAAAGGCTTAACCTAAAACCAGCTCAGTGATAAGTTTTGTAACAACAGGAGAAAAATAGGTGGTTGTTACTGTTACCGCCCTGCTTTGCTGGTGAGCTGAAGGCAAACAGAGGAGGGTCAGTGGCGTTTTTTTGCTGGGCAAAACTTTTAGTGTGCGATACAGAAGCTTGCACCCTTGTTCCCTGCCAGACGGTTCACACAGAGGTGGTCTGATTTCAAAGGTTGCTGACTGCTTACTGCTACCATTACTTTATCAGTTGAAAATCGAGCTTTGCTTTTATGTTTTGCCTTTCTAAATTTGAAACTATAGAAAGAAAGGTTCTGCACAAGTGTACAGAAAGTGTGTTGATGCCCCAGCGATTGATGTAATTTTAAACATTTTTTGTGTATATGCTGTTTAACTTGTGACAAGAAATTTTGAAGTAGCTGGTAAATGTCGTGGTTCCTTTTCTGGGTAAAGAAGAGTCTATTATTCTTTGAATGATTTTATTTATTTTCCCTCTCTTTTCAGGCTTATGATGCCATTTCTCTGTAGAGAAATGGTGGAACTCCTGGACAAGGGTAGCAGCGCAGTCAACCACACCAGTTTATCCAACTATGCGTTTCTTTATGGAGTTTTTCCAGCAGCGCCTGGCGTTGCAATATTTGCAACTCAATTTAATATGGAAGTAGGAATTGTATGTAGTTAGTTTTTTTTTTCCAGACTTGCTTTAACTTTGGGTTGTTTTTGTTGATGAAATACTTTTAAATAAGTAGGCTTGTTGAAATTACTTTTCTGAAGTACTTAGTACTTTTTTTTTTTTTTTTCCACTTGAAGACACTGAAAGTAAAGCATTACAGGGTAGAATATTGTGCCCAACAAACTCAGGAAATCTCTTTGAAGCAGAGATCTGAAGTGTGAGTAGAAACTCACACTTCCATCACTGCAAATTCTAGAAGGCAGAAAGACAATGAGAAGCCAAAATAGGAATAATTTACATGTAAATATATACGACTTCTTGTCATGAATTTGTACATATGGCTGCTAACAGAACTACATGTTTGCTTCTTTATTTGTGGTGTGAATCTTTGCATCCAGAAGTNAAGAATTTGCAGTGGGGAGCTCTGTATTCCTGCTATTTCAGAAGCTTGTTGAAACTTTCTGTTTAACTGTGTGTATAAAATGGATACTTCCTGGCTCTAAGTCTAACTCATATGTCATAGAAACAACTCAATTATTTGTTTAAAGCTCTGTGTTTAAGGTGTGGTTAGGTATGATTTTGCTAGTGGTTGTATTCCTTTTTTAAAAAAAACAAATACTATTTAACTTGAGATCTGCTTAACTCTGTTCGTGTTTCTGTTTGACCCTTTGCAGATTACCTCAGGCATGGTGATAAGCACTTTTGTGTCTGCACCCATCATGTATGTTTCTGCATGGCTGTTGACCATTCCGTCTATGGATCCCAACCCGCTGGCATCTGCACTCCAGAGCGTTAGCTTTGACATCAGTATTGTCAGCCTCGTTTCTCTGGTAGGTGGTGGCAAAGTGAATGACAGCAGCACGCTGTAATGCCAGGGAAGCTGTAGTACACGAGCAGCAAATCAAGTTATGATAGAAGCTGAGACTGACATTTTGTCGTTGGATCCTGGATATCACAGTAATGGACGCTATGTAAAAATTTTCCACGCTGGAGGGAGCTGAAAGCCTATGAACTTGTCACAAAACTCTGCCTGAAGGGAAGCCACAAGTGAAAGCTGCCTCTTGCCATCACAAGTCTTGTTGGGGCGTTCAGACAGGATGGGGTGAAGACACTCTTAAATTCCAGACTTCCAGGCTATTCTATGGTCACTTATGTCCTGGGGAACAACGAGGCTTCAGCACATGATAGGTAGACCCTTGGTACTGCCTGGAAATATCTCACCCTCATGAGAACACAACGATGCATTGCTCTTTCTGAGGATACAGATTGGCAGCAGGCAGTGTCGAGCTATGTGTGGCAGTCATGTTGCTAAGAAACTTGCCAAGAACATTTGCTGTGTATTTAATTTTGCCGTACTTTGCCAGAATATTCATCTTACTCCTGTATTGTTTTTGTTGTGTTTTTTGTTGTTGTTGTTTTTGTTTCGTGTTAGTCTTAAATTCAATTTTATCTTGTCTGTTACAGATTTGGTCTCTTATTGTTGTTCTGCTGAGTAAGAAATACAGGCAGCTTCCTCATATGATTACAACAAATCTACTTGTTGCTCAGGTCAGTAGTAAGGAGTATGCTTTCTTTCTTTCTTTGTGTCTTATTTTTAACATTTTTGCAAATCAGGTTTCTACAGTGTTATCTTTCTAGTCATCTAAGGTGAGCAGGGGAATCTAACGTGTGCCTTGTGTGAACAGTTTCTGTGACTGAGGACATACCCTTGGAGAAAATGATAAGATGACAGTTTCTGCTGGTAGCGCAGCTCTCAAAAAAGCAGTGTCTCAAACAGATCTATAAGCAATCAGAATGGCAGATGGCTTCTGCAGTATATTTTTAGCATTATAAGTTACTGCCAAATAGCACTGAGCACACATCCAAGTCAGTGTATTCCAGTCTGAAGCCAGCAATGCCATGGTCAGCAGCAGTGTGTGCCTGACTGTGCTGACCAGACTTGAGGAGTTAAGTAGGAAACAAGTGCTGGTTTAGCTCCCTGAAGTGACTCAGGGAGGGATCAGACAGGAGGCAGTGCTGACACAAGGAAGGGGTGTGGGAATGCGTGGCTGGTGGCTAGGGAGCAGCAGGCTCTGACTTGGAGTAATTTTAATTGTTATTTAAGCTGAGAGAAAACTAGACATGTTCCTTCTTTCCTTGAAGCCAACTGCACAACTGTTACCTTCAGTGAGTGCATTAAGTCTGTGCAGTAGATGCTTTCTGGAGTGTCCTGCAGTGTTGTTGGTTTTTTGTTGTTGTGGTTTGTTTGTTTTTAAATAATAAAAGTAAACTGAGGTCTGATCACAGTTACATTCTGGAGAAGGAAATCAGGCTTGAGAGATGCAGGTGCTTTTGTCTATAACAGCATAAAGTTAGCTTTAATTTAAGAATATTTTTGAGCCCTTGTATTAGTATTTCCATAATATTTCAGCCTACTTTTTCACATTCCTTCAGTATTAAAACTCTCACACGAGGCTGAAAACTTGTATAATTCTTGGCTGAACAAAAATCTGTTGACCTCAGCTTCATGTCCAAATCATTTCAGACAAATGGTTTGTAGTTGACAAGAGCTTTGCATCTTCATTTGATCTTTATATATCTTACCATAGTTCTATACTTTTTTTTTTTTTCTGACTTGTCTTACTTCCAGTTTATCTGAGCTACACAATTGCTGTCNGCTTTTTTTTGATGATTTTTGTTGTTTGTTTGTTTGTTTCCTGTCATCCTGCTTTCCAAATTTAAATGATAGCATCTTCACTTTCTTTTCAGTTTATTGCTTGCGTTGGAATGGTGATATGGAATTTCATTGTTAAACAGAAAGACGTCACCGTGCAGATCCTAGTATTTATATTTCTCTACAGCTCACTTTATAGCACCTACCTGTGGACAGGTACGATTTTTCTAGGGAGAACTAGGTAATGTAATAAAAGATTGGGGTACTGAAATAATTTGATTTTGTTCTTCCGAATAATTGTTCCTTTCACTTGCATGTAATTCCGCAAACACACACACTTGTACACTGTGCCAAGCGGAAGCTCTAGCAATGCAGGGCTAAAGTGCTGCTTCTGCTGTTTGAAGCTTATATGTGGGCCAGTCTGGCTTCTCTTTGCTAGGTATAGTACAAGCCTTGCTGCCTTGTAACAGAAGTCAAGAACCTGCTCTCAAGGCAGAAGCAATTACAAACAGGGTGAATGGTGATGGGTTGCCCTTCAGCAGGTCGAAAGCTTACTGACAGTTTTTAATTAATGCAGTATTTAAGATTTAAATTTATTCAGCATTAAGGAGATCTTAAAACCTTATGCCTCAAAAGAGCAGGAAAACAGAATGAAGGGAAATACCAAAGGAGGTCTAACATTTCTTTCCCTTGGCGGTTGCAATTTCTAAAAACGATGTGTGTGTTCTGCTTGTGTGGATGATTAATTAAGAGATTAGCTGAAGTCGGCAGAGTTGAAAGATGCATCAAGGAACTTGGAGAACCATTCAGATGTGGTTAAAACAAAGACTTCATGTACCATTCCTGAGTCCAGAAGTCAAAAGGTTTAATTCCTGTGGTGTTATTGTGGAGTAGGTTGTGTTTATGTTTAGCTGAGATAGGTAGATGGCTCATGATTAGTGCAGCCTAACATAAACACTAGCTTTGCTTCAACAAGGAGAACACTGCTGAGCTTCTGAGGCAGTCCCCGAAGATACCCCCATGTATAGTTAGTTATGGAAAAACGTGAAACTTTTGTGAAACTTAGCATCAACTTTGTAAAGGAGTAATCTTTTGTAACATTAATCAATTAGTTATTTGTGTGCTAAATATTCTTATGGCACCTTGTGAACACTTGTAAGCCTTTCTAAGCATGTATATGTGGAACCAATAAGAAGTCTGACGGAACTTCTTCAAAGTCACACTACTCTTTTTTTTTTTTTTTTTTTAAAGATAGATGTTTCTATTTTACTTTTCTGAGAATCTAACTAGGAAAAAAAAATGGAATATTCAAGGTCTGAGAAGAACATCTTAGTTACTAAGCAGGTCACGCTGTAGATTGTCTAGATTCTGTAATTTTTAGTTCTTTTTTTAATAATAAACAAGGCATTTCTTTTGTTCTTCATAGGTTTTCTATCTTTCTCTTTGTTTCTGTTGAGGAAGAGAGAAACAGTAAAGATTCCCATTGGGTTTATTATCATAGCTGGATGGGGGTAAGTTAGTACAGACATCTCCCTGCAGGACTAGTGGGAGCATGCTGAATATGTTACTTTGTTTGCATTCTGCTCTTTCAGAGTCCCAACGCTTCTGGTGGGAATCTTGTTAATAGTCGGTGAACACAACAACGCTAGCATTGACTCTGCCTTTTTCTATGGGAAACATCAGGTATGAATATGTTCTGTCCTTGCCCCTTCTGACTTCTGCCCTATCCAGGATGTTATTGAGAACAGTAGCGTTATAGAATGCTGACAGATTGATATAAAACTACTTCTGTAATGAAACATTAGAAAAACTTGTTTGAACAATGGCCTTCAAGTTTAGGCAGCTATGACTAACTAAAAGAGGGAGTAGGCTTCCAAAAGAAAAGTCTTAGGAGTGGTAATGAGTTGCAGAGCCCTTTTCCTGGTGACTAATTTGTAGTCTAGCTTGATAATTATCTAAAATTGACACCATCCAGTAGCTAATTAATGTTTTTTAGCCTGTAGCAGATAGGATCTGTGTTACATTTGTAGCAGTGACTGCTTGCGCTGTGGGAGATTTTCTGTACAACCAGGGGTTGAAAGTCCCTGAGCCTGAAATAGCATTTTACCAGTAAGCTGTTTGTCTGTGCTAGAGTATGCGATGTGCACGAGGGTGGGTAGCTGTCTTGTTTTCCCTCTGCCTTTCTTATGGATAGGGAGACTATGAGTTACTCAGGATTATTCATGTGGTGCTTTCACAAGTAACAAAATAGCTTCACAGTGGACTGTAGGTATTGGTAGCAGGTGGTTAGAAGGTTAATTAATGGGATGGTCCCCATTGGAGAAAGCATGGAAATTAGAGCTGTGCTGGAGGGTGACAAGAGCACATTCCTCTTTGGAATTAAAAGGTACCTAAACAGAACTTTAAATGAAACACTGATGGTCCTGAGGGGAAAGGAGATAATGATGAGAGGATGTTCTTGGATTCATGGGAAATAGGACTCCCCGTTAAAAACAGGAGAGGAGGGGAAAAAAAGAAAGGGGGGACAAAAAGGAGGAAATAATGATTTAAAAAAATGGAGCAAGGTTACTCATTCAAAGAAAACTGGTCGGATGTACTAATTGCTCCTTCAATGCCACAAGATACAAGAGCAGTAAATTTATAGGAAAGTGTCTATTTGCAGGTGCAGTTGTTAGCATATTTAGGAAGCTGCAGAAGTTAGAAAGGCAGATATATGCAACTATTTCCCTTTATTTCATTTAGGTGTACTTTGTTTTCTCTCTTAACAGATAATCACCACAGCAGTGGTCCTGTTTATCAGCATATTGATGTCAGGCGTCTCACTGATGTGCATGAACAGAAATAGGCAGGAGTCGAGCTATGAAGTTCTGAACCCATATTCGCCTTGTAGCCAAATGAATGGGAATGAGGGGAATCAAGTTTCAGCCACTCCACCTCAACCTTCTGCAGGGTCTCCTGCACAGCCTTCTGCGCAGCTATCTGCAGATAGAGGTACAGAAAGTGGGTTTGTAAAAATGTATAAATAGATGGCTTGGGATACAAAAGCAAACGAAGCAACTAAACAAAACTAATTTCATTCTGACCTGGGAAGGATTGTTATAAACAACTTCAAATGTGAAGGTAGTGAGAAAGAAAATCTAGATATAGCTGTCCAAAAACTTAGGTTTATGTTTCTAAGGGTGGTTGTATTATTATCACTGTAGGGTGGGGGAAGTGAGCAGGAAAAAAAGCATGTATATGTTTTTTTTTGTAAGTAGTGGTGTCTTGATAAGCATGTGATAGATGCAGTGCAGTAGGTGTCGTAGGATGCTGGCACACTGACCTGTCTCTGAGAATGAATTATATGCCTGTAACATTGCTACTCCTTGTTTGTGTTTGGTTTTCTTACTCATTCCCTTTTGCTTTTCCTCTAGCTAAAAGCACCTGTGTTATTTCCATGGTGGTGCTGCTGTGTTAAATATTTCTATGTATCTGTAATGTAACACATAGGCAAATTGGAAGAATGGTCTGCTTTCCCCTTTCAGGTTATTTGTGATCATAATAGTTAGAACTGTATAGCATGTGTTGTTATACTTGGAAAAGAAATTGTGGTGGTGAAGGAAACTAACTGTCCTGCTACTGTATATGCTTAATAGGTTGCTGTTCTTGTGAAACAACAAATGGGGAATTATCCTGTGCTAAAGAGAGCAAAGCAGTGCCAAATGCTGTTGAAAGCAACGTTCCTTCCATTGAGACAGGTAAAACGGTTGTGTGTGATTGTTTAGGTATTAGAAACTAGAACAGATTGCCCAGAGAAGCTGCGGATGCCCCGTCCCTGTCAGTGTTCAAGGCCAGGTTGGATGCGGCTTTGAGCAACCTGGTCTGGAGGAAGATCTCCCTGCCCTTGGCAGGAGGATGTGGTGGTTTTACACCAATGGCCAGCTGAACTCCACCACACCACTCTCTCACTCCCCCTCCTGAAAGGAAGAGGCTGTTCAGGAGGACAGATGTTTTCATGACAGGAGCTGCTCCTTCCCTTTCCCAAACCTTTGTGTCATGCTGATTGACACTCTTCCTCAGCATTTGTGTGTGTTGCGCTCACAACCAAACTGTTCTCTCGGCTGTTGTCGAGAGCTCTAAGCTCTACCTGGATAACTTACATTTCATGTTAAATTCAGGTGTTGGCATGTATGTTAGGGTATTTGTTCTGTTCTGCTTGATATTCATTAGGAGTCTTTCACTGCTCAAGCCTGACAGTTTTGTGCGTGTTTGATAGGGTTGGGGTTTTTTTTGTGGTGTGATTTTTTTTTTTTTTCAGGTCTCTTTTTTTTTTTTTTTTTTNTTTTTTTTTTTTCCCCCTCAACCTCAGTGCCCTTGAAGTAAAAAAACAGCTAAAATTGAGGCAAAGTAGGACTCTTATTCACATCTTATTCCCCCCCCCCAAAAAAAAAACCCTTTAAAGCTTTTATTGTAATTGTGTACAGGTTTTGAATAAGAAACTTTGCATCTGGAGGGGCAAGCACTTACTGCAGACTAGATCAGATGTCCGTGCAGCTGTAATATCCATGTCCAGGGGAGAGAAAATGGACTAAGGGGGCCTTAGGAGTCACTGTTCAGCACCTGCTGGAAAATGCCATGCTCAGCCCATTCCCATCATACATCACTTTCAACAAGGAAAGCTGTTTGCAGAGCAACCTACCTTTCTTTTTTTTTTTAATTTTTTTTTCCCATCTTTAACAAGGAAGTTCTGCCCATTTGCTTTGTTTGGATACAGCATAGCTTCCAACAAATCTAGATAGTTCAAGCTCAACCATACTTTGCCGCATCTCCTTTCACAGTCTGTAGCTTTCTACTTATTGCCAACTATTTTTTTCTATGAAGTAATTCAGACAAACATCATAAGAGAGTCTTCCAAAGATAGGGAAAGGCCAGTGTAATTTTCTTATGCCAAAGGATAAGATATTTTGTATTTTATGATGAAGTGGGATTATTTTACTGACTACTGAGTGAACACTTCAAAACTATGAATCCTTAAAAGCAAGCTGTAATGAATTCACTTGTGTAACTGGCTGCAGTCATTACTAATCCTTCTGTTATCCCACTGAGCTATGACAGGTATCTTGTGTAAATTCCTTGATATGTCCCTGCCAGGAAGTTTTTCACTGCCATCTAGAGGAAGTAGCTCAGAACTCCTAGGAACTTTAGCTGGAAGAAAAGCATCCATTCTCTGTGTACTTGGCTCTTTTGATTAATAGAGTTCTGGCAGTTGTCTGATGCACCATGTTAGAAATACAGTAGCAGAAATGAAACAAATGTGGTTGATTTTCTGATGTAGCAAAACCAAGATACAGAGTAAGAACACTGCAGCTGACAGTATACTTGAAATATTTATTCCATTCAGAGTTTAAAAATTGTTCTGAGGAACTGCTAACTTTTCTTTATCTCTAGTAGTAATTTCTACTGTTAACTACAGCTTATGTTTCTATTGAATATTTGAAGGAAGACTTCGGTTGCAAAAAGTTTCTTCATGTCAGGAGCACATGTAAACTGTTCCATCTGAGAATGGATGTCTGAACAATGTCTGGTTGTTGTCAAGACCGTTACTACACTGTGTGTGTAGGACTTCTCTACGGCTACTTACAAAATAATTTAGCTCAGCACATTGCACTAACAACTGTGCTCAGGGATTTAGAGATGCTTTGCAAGTTAGAAGCCTAATGAAAACTTCTGGTTTGTTTTTCAGCTGATCAGTGTGTGAGGCAATGCAGTGCTCAGACCTGCGTACTGGCTCAAGAAGAGCAGCTCCTGCAGACTGGAGACAAACAGCTGGCCAGACACGTGCTGCTGTGCTTGCTGCTTGTTGTGGGCCTGCTCGCTGTAAATACTTTTTCTCCCCTTGTTGTTTATCTCATTGAGGTAGAATGACTTTTAGGAAAGCAATGTAGACAGTCCAGTAAAAACCTTCCAATTCCTTGTTTTTATAGCAAGACATTAAATAAATCAGAGGTTTTATTTTGGTCTCCTATTGTAAGAGGTATATCGTAAGATTAATTTGTCTGTGCCACACAGTAAAGACAGCAGTGTTAGTGAGCAAGTGTCAGTGGAGAGCCCCAAAGGGACAGGAGAAATCGGAATCATGTAATGGGGTAATTAATTCATCACTTACCAGCACTCTTTCCATTTTTTCTCCAGAGCTAGTTTTCTTCCCTAGACCTCAATTAAAGCTAAAAGTGAATTCTGCTTCCGAAAGAGACTGCAAAAAATGTTCCGCTTGATCATGCTATAATTCAGACTTCAGTGAGATATTTTAGTAATGAAGGTGATGTAAGACATGATTTGAAATGGGAGAGTGCAGTTTTGTTCCTTTTCACAGTGATTTGGTGACAAGGTAACCAAGATGGTATTGCCTATTAAATTAAAAAAAAAAAAAGGAAGCGTTCTCTGAGACCTGCAGTATCAAATATTCCACTCCAATGTATTTTTTACATTTTCTGTATTACAGGGGCATCCCAGATTTTAGCCTCTGTTTTCAGCTGAATCTGAATGAATACTGAGATACTATGAAAGGAGACCAATGACGTCAGTTCAGTAACCTTACAGCCAAAGGCGTTAACTTGGAAGGGTTTTTCTCCTTTCATGGGTATCTAAAATAGCTGAAGTGGTGTGTACTTCAGCTTGACACAATCTTAACTATGTAGAAAATGTGTGGAAAGCCCTGGTCTCAGCTAAACAGGCCTAAAGACAAATACTGCAAGTGTGTCTGGGCTGCTGTTGTCTGTGTTACCGCGAATACCCCAAATTGCTTAAAGCAAGTTCCTTATGTACACGTGGGGAGGGGAGGACCTCTGCACTGGTAGGTTTTCCATTATTTTCTTTAAAAACAAGCAAGCTCCTTTTTTTTTTTTTTTTTTCCTCCTTGATATTAAACCTGTCTAAAACGATGTTTTAAGTGTTTATTCCCTCTTATTTGTCTTCATCTGAATTATTTGTTGAATAAGGGCAGTGAAAATTGTGCATGAATATATTAGAGGTGAAGAGTAAGAAAGTGCTTTTGGTTTTAACAGGCTTGGTCAGTGGTTGTTTGTTGTTTTTTAACAGAATCTTTCCAGTTGTTTATGGTGGCTGTTCAATCAGGAGCCTGGAAGACTGTATGTGGAACTGCAGTTCTTTTGTGCTGTGTTCAATTTTGGTCAGGTACTTATTGATGTTTATTCTGAAAATAACTTTGGTGGTGGAGATTGCAGCTCGTACTGTTACAAGCACTGGAAGATAAAGTCCTCAAATAATGCTGAAGACACCAGCTCCTTATGTTGTTTTGGCTTTTTTCCCAAGCATTTTTCCTTTGATAACTTTCCTACCATAATGCAACTGGTTTGTGTGCAGGAACACTTTGAAAGATGCAAACGGCAACTGTGTGCCACATGCTGATGGAGACTGAGTAGGGATTTCACTTATTTGGGGCAGGAAATTTCACTGGTGTGGCTTCTGTGGAATTGTATCAGTACAGCTGAATACAGCAAGTTAGCTACATGGCTGTGAGGCTTCCAGCTATTACCTCTTCATTTTCAGTTACTGCACTTTGCAATCACACCTGGCAGTGAGGTGTGGAAATGTCACCGCTGCACTTCGCCTAGTTCAGTGCGAAGTGGCACGTTAGCTTTGTCTCTGAAGATGAGAGCAAGGCAGGGTTAACACACTTACCAGAGGAATGCTCCACAGATCTGCAGGCAGGTGCGCCTCTGAGAGGCAGTGCGGTATCGGGTAACAATATGCTAGCTTTGATACAAAAGCAGCACAAAAAACTAGATAACAGGGCGAGCGTGTGAGTTGTGATCAGTTGTTTTCTTGTCATTAACAAAGACAGATCGAAATAACTGGCTACGCAGACATTTTGTTGATCAGCTAGCTTGTTCGCTGAACTGTGTCTTTGAGACCTTCTTTGGCAGAATCTGTCAAATCTGTTCATCTGTCTTTTTACGGACCAGATAAAAAAAAATCAGAGCAGAAACAAAATGAATTTCAAATAGTGTCTAGGAAAGAGATGTACTCATGGTCTGTGTTTTGGCAATGAGTTTTTAACATTCTGTTAAAATAGTTCTGTTCTCTAGAAACCAAAGGTTTTTGCTTAATCTTGCTTTTTCCGTGTTTTTCCTTTAGGGCTTCATTTCCTTTGGTATTTTTGGCCTAGATAAGCATTTAATCATTCTGCCATTCAAGCGCAGGTGAGTGGGATGTTCACCTTATATGTAGAAGCTTAATAATTATCAGTAATCATTGTTAGGGGGGGTTGAGTGTTCCGTGCCATAGCATTCCATTTCCTATTTGCTTTGTTTTTCAAATTTCTTCTCTCCCATTTGTGGAGAGCTAATTGCAGTTCTCTATACATGCATTCTTACTGCTGCCCTGATGACACTCACACAGACAAAAATCCCACAGGCTCCCTATGGACAAAACCATTGTCCAGTGATGGTGAAGCATGTGGTTGGGTCAGCGAGATGGTGGATCATCAGAAATAATTTCAGCTGATGAATACAAACTTAGACATGA
The DNA here is from genome assembly GCA_013399715.1 of Alectura lathami. Classification (NCBI taxonomy): domain Eukaryota; kingdom Metazoa; phylum Chordata; class Aves; order Galliformes; family Megapodiidae; genus Alectura; species Alectura lathami. The sequence goes on from VXAV01010766.1 coordinate 50,124, forward strand.
ATGCTGGACCAGATTCTGTCATCACTGTTTTAAAGTCCTGTGTTCATTAGCTCGTGCAGGTTCTTTGTGCAGATGGGGGCTTTTGCTGGTACCTCTCTGTTGGAAGGAAGCTGTACAAAGCCATCTTTAAAGTAGAGCTGGCTGTGGTGTGAATCCAGCCCCTAAAGCTGGCTCCCAGCTACTCTCTGTCCTTCTTTCTGCCTGAGCCCAGAATAAAAGTAATCACATTCAAAGGGCATACAGGTATATTAAGAAGATTATATAAAAAATTACTGGGCAGTAAAACAGTTGTGATCAGCTTCCTACAAGTTCCATTCTATTGCCAGTTTCCTTGAAAGTGCCTTTTGTTGATTTTCTTTTTTGCTGTTCTTCCTATCCACTACCCCTCCAGACTTGAATTTCTCTGGGGAGGCAGAGAAGCAGCAGGGCATACAGATCCCACTCTACCTGAGGAAATCAGGATGACCTGTCAACAGTTTGTTCGTTACCATAGAGATCACTGTGTCAAAAGCATCGTGAAAGGCAGGAGGTAAGGTTTTCCCCCTCACACATAACCTGCTACAAAGCTCATCGCTCACCCTTTGGAAATAACGAAATGCAATGTAGCCATTGTGTGGGTGATTTCTGTTGTGGTGTACTTACTCAAACCTCAGGGTGAGGGATTAAGGATTTAGCAGTAACCAATAGAAGTATTTCTAGTCTAAAACTGAAACATTGAGGTACAGATTCTCATATTATCCCATCTAGGTTTTAGGGTAGCCAAAGTTTTGTAACACCTCGTTAAGACCTGTCCCCAGTTCTTGCATTTAGCAGGAGCTGAGGAGGCAAAATCTTTCTGAAGAAGTGCGTGTGATAATGCCTGTAGCAGCGTGCATGTGTTTGTGACGTTTTGTCAATCGTGAGACGCTTCATTTTTGTCTCCCGATCAAGGTGTTGGTAGAGTAGAAAATATTGCTAATAGCTACTGCAGGCGGCAAAACCACTGAGCAGAGGCCACTTGCCATGTGAGTTTGTAGTGACTTCTACACCTTTGGAATTCTGCACTTTCTTTGCTAATTCCTCTCCTGATGGCTGCACCTCAATTTGTGAGATTTGCCAAAGTTTGCAGACCCAAGTTACGATGCCTGGCTCGAAGGTTATGTGTTCAGGTGTGTGCAGGTGGATGAGAAAAGAAATGCAGACAGCAGCAGGAGTGGGAGAAAGGTTCTTGGCGCATTTATGTATTTCCTGTATGAAGCAGAGACATGAAGAATTGTTTGAACAGGGCACTCTTACTTTTCTTGATGTGGGAACTTTCAAGTAGGAGTAGTTTTGCAGGGAAGTTTCAGTTGTCAAATAATCTGAAACCACATTCCAGAATGATTTTTTGGCGGTAATGTTCCAGAAGAGATAAAATCTTCAGGGGACAATAAAATCTGCAGGGACAACTTCATTAATTTAGGAAAAACGAACCGTGACAGTGCAAGGACTTGCCACGCAACATTTGGTTGGTTTTAGTGTTCGGTTGGTTGTTTTCCATTTAATTACATATCATCTGAGAATCCGTCGAAATCTGGCATTCATTGCTTCACTGTTCTAATACTATGTTTGTGCAGAGCAGGTTTCATGTCTTATTTCTCCTTCTGGGTTAAAATTAAGCATTTATTATGTTCCTGTAACTTGATCCTGTCCTCATTGATTTAAACATACTGGAAATGAGATCTTGTGATCATGGATTTTTACTTATTTTGGATTTTTTTTTTTCCTCTGCTAAGATTTTAACACTTGCTTTATGCTACTGCTGCCCTCAACTTTAAAAAAAAAAAAAAAAAAAAAAAGGAGGGGGGGGGGGGGGGAGGGAAAAGTATGGTTTTTGCTATCTTGTGCAGTTGTTAATCATCTTCAGAAACCCTGCTCTTGGGTTCCGTAGAGTAGATTTTCGATAAGCAGAAACGTTCATTGCTGCAGGTCAATTTCTGAACGGTGTTTTTACTGCAGCTAGGCTAGAGTGAGTGGAATTGCTTCATAAATATGTAAAAGAAAACTAGTTTAGTCTTGTTGTAAATGTTTTGTTTATTCCTAGTACTGCCTGCTGTAGTAAATGTTTAACATGATCTGCAAGGTAAATGGTTTTTGTTTACAATATATGTAAGCAGTTGTTGTCTGCTTAAAGCAGTGGAGGAATTATAAAGTGGTGTTAAAGTGCAGACTGAGGGCCTGCTGCTGCAGGCGTGCTGCACTCAAATCATATTTTGTTGCAGAAAAGGTCGTGCTAATGAGTACATGGGCAGTAAGTATCCAGTAAATACACTTGCATTGTGTGTGTTTGTAGGAAAACTGCTGCTTATGTGCAAGTTTATGAAGTTTATTTACGCAGGCCTAAATAACTTTGTGTGTAAATTGTGTTTCTCATTGAGTGTCTGTACGGAAAGGTAGCGAACGTTGGCATGTCCCTGAAATGCAAAACTTGCAAGTTCTCCTCTAACGTGCTCTTAACTATCATGATGTCTCTCCTTGTTTCCTGCTGTTTTTCCTGCCCTTCCCCATCGTGCAGGGGTGACACCAGGTTTACAGAACATGTGGGTGAATCATTCCTTTGACATACAGGTGTGGTGCCAAGATCTCCACGGGCATCTTCTTTGGCTGTGACCTGGTGAACTGGCTCATCCAAGTGGGCCTCGCCTCTGACCGCGGGGAGGCCGTGATGTATGGAGACAGACTGATGAAGGGGGGCGTCCTCCAGCACATCACCGACGAGTTTGAGTTTCGGGATGAGTATCTGTACTACCGCTTCATCCAGAGGAGAGCAGCCGTGGCTGAGAGCCGCTGACCGATGCGCGGGGGCAGAGGGCGGGCAGGTAGGGGCACACGCGACCGTCATCTCTGGGTTTGCTGCTGGAACTGGGAGTGTTTCTCAGGGAGCCATGGTACTCTCTCCTGGAAAGCGAAGAAATGTGGCTCTGCTTCTGTCTGTTCTGAGGAAAATGGTAGCAAGTGATGCTCTCGGTGAGCGTTCAGACCAGAAGGCAACAGAACAAAACAAGGTACAACAAGGTTTGGAGCACTTTTTCCGTTGTCAGCAAAACAAATAGTAAAATAACGTGTGTCGCTGACGTATTCTAGATGCTCTGTAACAGCAACTTCAGTGACTGGGGCCACAATCGAAAAAACATAAATGAGGGGAATGTTTCAAGTTGCTGTACATTTTTAGTACTTCAGTGTGATGCAATCTTCATCCTTGTTTAAGGTCAGGCTCCCTCGAACCTCACAGAAATAGAATTTCTTCCATCATGCCCCAGTTTTTACTGCCACGTACTCCTGTCTAACACCAGAACCTTTTTCTGGCTGTTTACACCTCAGATCAGGCAGTTTGTTTCCCCCTTTAAGATAAAATCCTCCACCTGTAAGAGTAGGGTTGTTGTGAAGATGCTTACGATGTCATAGAACTAAAGCTGGGAAAATGAGTGGAATAAAAAAATGGTTTTGTACAAAGGTACCATAAAAACATATAAAAATAAACCCCACTCCCCAGATTAAGAAACAATATAGTGGGTTTTCACATGAACAGCTGGTTCTGAAGTTTTGCCCTTTGGTGGTAGGAACAGCTTTGTCAAGAGAGGATTTGCACCTTCTGAGGTAAGCTTCTCCATTTTGATTCAGAAGAGCCAGCCTCAGATCAAGTGTTATGGACCATGTCTAGGAAACCTGTACAGGTGAAGACCAAAAATTTTATTGAACCAGAAAACCTTTTCAATGACATGAAACGACTTCTAAATCTATTCTATAAACAGTCCTAACAGAACATCCAAGTTAAGGTTTAGAAAAGCTGAAGATCCTAAAGTGTTGTTATGGGGCGCATAGCAAAGTTTTCAGTAGACCTCAGATATCCCTCTCCGATGTTAAGTAGTTAATCCAGAGTCATTCAGAGTCCTGAGCACTAGCAGAATCTGAGAATCTGTGCATCTTCAGCAGGGTTTTGAAGAGGCTGAAGACAAACTGGAGTATCTGACAACCATTACACTGCTAGGAAAAGCAGCTCTAACACTGCAGGAATGGCATTTATTTGTCTATATAAAGTTTTATATAGTGAGGGAAAGGAACCCACGTATTCAAAAAAAAAAAAAAAAAAA
>VXAV01010766.1:64849-87785 GCA_013399715.1 Alectura lathami
GGCGCTGGAAGCCGCCGTGGCCCCCGGGGTGAGGCCGCTGGGCGCGGTGGGGCAGCGTGGCTGGCGGTGCTCCGTGCTGACCGTCGTCCGTCCCGCCTTACCTCGGCGGAGCAGCGCGTAAAGCCCTCATGCGGGGAGGCGGTTCCACACGGGCCCTGCTGCGGGGCTCTGGGAGACGCACGCTCCGCTTCGTTTCCCGTGCCGATGGCTGACGCTGCGGGCAGCTGTGCCTTGGACGCGGCAACATGCCAAAGCCTTGCACCGAGCGGGGGGAAACCGCGCCCGGGTGCCTCGGGTCAGATTTGCCGGTGGGATCAGCGCTGTCGGAGCACGAAGGAGGAACGGGCTCGGGAAGGGGGCTGGCGGCTGCCCGGTGCGCGGTCACAAGGGGCCCTCGGCACGCGAGGGCTCGTCCGGTTTAAACCGGGTGTGAATCTGAGATTCCGCAGGTATTGATGCCCTGCTTTTTTTCTGGAATAGTCTGATTTTGTAATAAGTCTCTCTGTTGGCATAAGCTAACCTGTATTGGGAATGCCATCCTTGAGTGGTTCATTTTGATTTAGAAAAACGAATATTAATAAATAAGGGGAGGAAGAGGCACGAAAAAAAGTTTCATTAAAAAGGAAAAATGTTTCTCAAATGATGTTGAAGTTTTAGCTGATCAAAATTATTTTTAATGCAAAGCTAGTTTTCAGTAGACTAAATGAGTAAAGTAGCTATATATAGGTGCGTTTTACAGTAGGTTCTTATTTGCTTAAAGTAGAAACTTGCTTTTTTTAACTAGGTATGGATGGCAGAGCAGAAAATTTCGTATGATAAGAAGAAACAAGAAGAATTAATGCAGCAGTATCTTAAAGAACAGGAATCCTATGATAACAGGTGAGCGCTGGCGTTCTGTCACATGCCTCTTCCTACCATCTGCTCTTTTCATGGCAGTGAAGTCATCTCATCGTGAGCTACCTGAAATACTGTCTCACGCTGAGCATGGTAGTGGACGAGGACAGTGACTTGAAAATTGGTGTCCGATTAAGCAGAAGTCACAAGAACTGTGTGTTCACATGGTTTGTGTGGGTTGTCCATTTCAAAATATGCTACGTGGAACAAAATAGCAGGTGACCTTGTACAGCAACATTCTGATCGCACACGCGTCTGTCTTCTGTGATGCTGGGGGTGCAGAATTGTGTTTCAGTTGTGATTGAGGTGAGTGATCTTTGGTATCAGTGGAGTGTGCAGAAGTGTTGGCTGGGCTCTCAGGCTTTTTGATATTCAACTTTTGGAACGGAGATTAACAAACGAAAAAATTCCAGTTGTTATCACAACTTTCTGCAGCATGTTTCATTTTTTTTTTCTTTTTTTGAATAATTGACACCAACGTGAATGTGAAAAACTCTGTCCTTCCCATTTAGATTGCTTATGGGTGACGAGCGTGTGAAGAATGGTCTGAACTTCATGTATGAGGCCCCACCCGGAGCAAAGAAAGGTACTTGGGTGTCCTGTTCGTGAGCAGGCAGTGTGGCAAAGCTGAAAGCACTCTGAAGAACGTGTCTCTTATTTTAAAATAACGTGCTCGTAGTGGGGCAGTGGCAGAAGGCAGAGCTTTTAGATCTTCCTGTGGGAATGTGCAGAGATGTGTAGCGTGTAATAATTCCGATCTCACAATGCTTCAGTTTCTCCCAATATGGAGGAATACTTTTAAGCAGAAGTCAGCGTGAAGGGACGATAAAGATAAAATACCTGTGGCAACAGCAGAGATTCTGTCCTTGACCAGAGGTGTTTCTTCAGCCGATTATAAAGCCACTGGATGAGGAAGAGCATACCTTACCAGCACAGGGACTCGGACAGCACAAACTGTGCTTTGGCCGACTCCTTAGGAACAGCAAGGTTGCTTTTGCTTAAAAGTTCTGCCCAAAATTCAGCTTGATCCATGTCAGGCGTGGGAGGCAGCAAGGCAAGAAGCTGGTTAGCTGAAGATCTGTAAATATCGAACAGTGGCTGACCCAGCTCTGGTGGGTCTGGCTGTGGCTGTGTTTAGTAGGTTCATACACAGGAGCTACTAAATACCTGGTGGATACATTCACATTGCTAAAATTTAGTGGCTGGTAAGAGTAAGTGCAGAACTGAGAAAACGTAGACCTTTTGTAAGAGTGTCTCCTGTACAGTACACGTTTCCTGTTTGAACTAAACCCCTTGGCAGTGCTTGGATGGGCTCATTGTAGAGTAAATTTGGCAGTTACTAAACTTTAAAAACTGTCAAGGTACTCTCTTAAGCTCAGAGCAGATGTAATCTTACACCAGTGACTTTTGCTAAGACATCTTTTGTTCAGGTTTTAAAACTAAGTGTGGTTGCTACTTCCATAAAAAGGTAAAACCAAGCTGTCCTGTCGCTGACCTGCTGAGGCAGGAGGAATTGCTAAACCCAGTATGCGGCCCAGGCTCTCTTTGCTGCCCGTGGCAGTGAGGAGGCTCCCCAGTGGTGTTGCAAAGCCTGGCTGACCTGCTGGGGGGGCTCGCCTTCTGTTCCCTTCCCCCATGGCCAGCAATACCATCTCTACCAAACTGAAATTTTATTTTTGTTTTTTTTTTTTCTATTAAACATACAAAACATATAGCAGAAATGGTTTGTTGTCTTTCCCTGAAATGTTTTTAAAACATGAAACCATGCTGAGAAGCGTGGGCCTGTGGGGCTGACACAGAGAATGTCACGGTAGTTTTTATGAAGCAGTTTTTACGGCATCTTTTGAGATCCTGCTAACCAAAGGGTTACATTTAATATAAATGGAACTTGCTTTGTAGTAAGCTTGTGCCTGCTAGGAATTACATTGCACCTTGTGAGAGGAAAGCCCTTCATAAATTGCGATTTCCATTTCATGAATTAGCTAGTGAAAAAACACATTTTAACAGAGTTCTGCACTCTAGGAGGCACTTACTTACTTTGGGAAATATGAGTTAGATTTCTTTACTAGCCTTCATCATTACGTTCTCAGTGGGTATATTTATGAAATTAATGGTGACCTACTAACGGGGCGACTCCCTCTGTAACCACTAGGACAGATGAAGCGACTATGAAAAGCGTTGTAGCTCTCTGAAAAGCAAAGAGAACGTTGCAGCATTCCTGTCCAGCCCCAGGATGTTCCTGCTGTCCATTGCACAATGTTTCCTCTACGAGCTTTTAACATTGGTCATACCTGTATATCAAAGCAATCTAGTTTTAAAAGATGATTTGGTTCCAAAGGATTTGCAGCTGCATACACTAGATGTTGATTATTTATTAGTGTTCTCTATTTGGCACTAATACGCAGGAAGGAACTTAATTTATTATATTAGTTTTGTTTTCAGGTCAGGCACCAGCTGCATTTTACATGTATAGTGATGAATTGTCTCTTCTCTTTTCATGATTTCTGAAACTCTGAAGAGGAAGCTAAAGAGGTATTTCATTCCATCATTTCTTTGTGTTTTCTACCTGCTTGCTTGAAATGTATTGAAAAAACTCAGACTTGCCATGTTTTCTGTCCTACAGCAAGAAGGAGAGACTGAATACAAATTTGAATGGCAAAAAGTCGCCCCTCGAGAAAAGTAAGGTGTCTGGATTTTATCCAAAGAAAACATTTTTGTTTCTTACTTACCTTCCGTAACCTTTTATTTTTCTTCTTTCTTTTTTGTTATTTTCATTTTTACCAGGTCATTTGTGTAATCCTTTCATGTCCTTGCAGTTAATTAGTAAAACCTGTAAACCTGGAACCATTTCCTTGATCAGCTTAGGTTTTGTTTGAATTTTACATCCATATTTGAAAATATATTAAAGCTAATGTTTTCCAGAAGTATATCTCTGAAATGGGTACACCAAGCAATAACAGGGCTCAAAGTAGTTTTGTATGTGGTGGTTTAAAAAAAAGTGAATTTACTATGTGTTTGCTTCTTGTGTTTGTGTAACAGATATGCCAAGGACGATATGAATATCAGAGATCAGCCATTTGGCATCCAGGCAAGTTGCATAAATTTCACTCTGTGGATGTCTGGGGTATATTTCAAATCCTGTCTAACTGCAGAACATCCACATGGACTCTCTTAATTTTATCACCTGTTTCTCAGTGAGTTTAAAAGCTTTGCTTACACCTAATAACATACTCGTTTCTGTAAATACAATGAAGTTGCACTGTTAACTAAGTGATGCCAATGTTGTTTGTTTTTCCACCTTTGAGGTGCGGAATGTGAGGTGCATTAAGTGCCACAAGTGGGGTCACGTAAACACCGATCGCGAATGCCCTCTCTTCGGCCTCTCGGGAATTAACGCGAGTTCGGTCTCCAGCGATGGTTCAGGTAGGCAGCGAGCGCCTTCCTAAGGGGCTGGAATCGGAGGAAATTCTTCACCTTTCATTTTGGAAGCTTTACATTTATCTTCTTTCAAAGATTTGGCGAAATGGGGAAGAGGTTTCTTTATTTCAAATGTGCTGTCCACAATTCCAAATTATTTCATTTTATATTATTTCATAATAATTTTCTAATTAGTAATGCATTTTTAAAAGAATCTGTGAACCCTGTTGCCTTTGATTCTGCCTTTGACAAAAATTCAGAAGCTGCAGTGAAATTGTTTATATTAGAATGAAAATTGTCTGTCACCAAACAAAAAAAAAAAATCATGGAATATATTGTCAGAGACTGTCCGAGTTCAGGTTCAGGCAAGCTGCTCAGAAAAGCTGTGATGTATTGGTATATTTTCTTTAATCATTGGGAAACAAGGAGAGTTGTTTTTTAATAAATGTAACTGTGCTTCCATAGATGGACAAGTAATTGGAACCCAGCTTTGCAAACGCCTGGCTTCCTTTCAGCCAGCTTCTGGTTTCTTCGTGAACTCTTTTTTGATTGTTATTAGTAGTAGTATTTCTGTTAGCATTAGATGTGATTTCAAGAAGGGGATATAAACATTCAGCATTCAAATTAGGTGTTGTTTGCCCACAGTACTTTGTTTTCTGTGAGTTGACTCCGGTTTGTAATGCCGTCAATATTTTTAAAATCCTGGTGTGTTAAGAAACCCCTGATAGCATGGGCGAGTCTGCAGACTCGCTATTGCACGCTGAGGTCATGGGCCGTGTGTGTTCAGCTTTGCAGGGATACCACTACAGCCACACGCTAGGTAACATCTGTTTTTCTTCTGTTTCTCCTCAGGTTATCTGTTTTATGCAGTAGCTCTTAGTTTCATTGCATGTTTAGCCTACCAGCAGTTATGCCTTTCAGAATTAGAGCACCAAGATGTGTCATTTCTCTGAGATGAGGCGTAGAAGACTCAGGTTAAAGGAAGCAGTGCCTCTAACACTCCTCTGCTTTTAGGCTTTGTCTGCTGATTATACCGTTGTATTAGCAATCCTGCAGTTGACATGCTCAGCTTTAATATTTAATAGGTTATAACATTAAATCATTTTCTTACCTCATTCTTTTCTTAGACAAATTTGTGCTTGGAGTGTGTGGTGGTGGAATTATACAGTGCAGCTGTTACATGTCAGATATGCTTTCAGGCTGCAGAACTGGTTTTTTTCTTCAGTTCAAATGATGTGGGTAATTTTTAGAGTGCTTGGCTGGGAAATTTGAAAATATTTATGCATGCCTGCACAAACTTGAACATGGACTCAACATCAGTAACAGCATAATATGGACACTTGGCAGTGTTGGTGTGAGACTAACTGCTTGCTTCAAGCCCCACAGAACTTAGTGTCTGGATGCAGAAGTTTGAATGCTGCATGTTTTCTGCTGAGAGAGATGCTCTCCAGGTGGCTTTCCAAACAGTCACTCTAAGCCTGAGAGAGGGTCTTAACACACATGATGCATTTTGTAAGGAAGGAGATGTAAAACTATTTATATGTTCTCAGACTGCGTGAATGACCTCACATTTTCAACTCTGGAAGTCAGAAGGCAGTGTGCTGTGCAGCTCTTCAGCAGGCTGACAGGAGGGATTTCAGTGAGTAGGGGCGGGCTACAGATCAGGGTTTGTATATATAATTTGTGAGACACTGTGTTCCTGGATTTGAATAGTCAGCTGTAATGATACTACTACTTCCTCTTTCTTTCTTTCGGGAAAACTGTATGTGAAAACACTGGTGGTAAAATTTAACCCAGTTATAAGTTCTTCATTTAATGGCAGACAAAAGGCTTATAGGAAGTGGTGATATCATTAATTAGATCAGCAGTAAAAAGGTTGTCTGCTTTTTCTAACCTCAGGCATGCAATCCTTTCATCAACTTTTCAAATCTTCATCTGATTTAATAACAAGCTGAACTATGCTCCTCTGGGGACTTCTGGAGTTTCCATGAATGTAGATGAACTACACAGTGAAGTGAGAACACAAGTTATTGAATTCACTAATTCTCTTAAGACTCACAATTTCTGCCTGTGTCAGGTGAAACACGTGTCACATGTAAATATAATTCTTTGAACTAAACCCTGAAACCAGTCCCATATTGTCTGGGGTGGGACTAAGCAGTTGTCTTTGTATTGCTGGGAGTTCTACCCAGGTGTTCCTGCGCTGCGGATCTGCAGGCAGCTCTGTAAACTGAACCTAAACTGAGGGTAAGTCAGTTTGTCGACATAGAGTTTTCACATTTCCTAACAAGGCACTGCAATACTAAATAGCCAACTGCTGTTGTGTTCTGATCAGTACCACCCCAATGTAATCTTGCTTTGACCACGTCTCTTTTTTGCTCTGTGTCCTTTCACTCCATCTACCCAATGCATGTCATGAGCCCTAATGCTGAGTCAGGCTGCACCTCTGAGAACCTTCTTCTGTTCCTCTGTAAAACACACCTCTTCAGGTCCTGCTTCTTCCTGCTTCTCATTGCCAGTAACTGCATCCATTACTACTCCTAAGCTGCTTTTATGTCTGTAGACTAAATTCCTAATTTTTTTCTGATTATTTTGTAGTGCTTTGAAAATATGTGTTGCGATGCTGTTTTTACTTTGATTGGCTGCAACTGCAGAAAATACTGCTTAAAGCAAGTAATACTTTTAAAGGTCAGGAAGTAATTCCATATGGAGGAACTCCATTTTTGAAAGCTTGTTCCTACCTTGTGTGTTATGAAATGGAAATATATATATTGTCTCATAAATGAAGAGTACAACTATCTCAGAAACACAGACCTTGTCTCGTACTGCCCTGCCAATGAGGGGCTAGGGGGCACAGGGAGCTGGCAGGGGACAGAACCAGGATAGCTGACCTGAACTGGCCAAAGGGATGTTCCATAACGTGTGACATTATGTGGAACTGTAAAACTGGGGAGTTGGCCGAGGGCGCAGCGGCTGCTCGGCTGGCTGGGCATCAGTCAGTGAGTGATGTGCAATTGTTGTGCATCACTTGCTTTGTAAGTATATATATATATACTTATATATTATTTTCCCTTCCTTCTCTGTCTTAGTAAATTGTCTTTATCTCAACCCATGAGAGTTTTTTTACCCTGATTCTCTCCCCTGTCCCTCTGGGAGGGAGGGAGGGAGCGAAAGGCTGTGTGCTGCCTAGGGTTAAAGCACAACCATCCTTGTGGGGCCCCGCGGGGGGCCTGAAGACTTGAGGTAAGGACAGATCTGAGCAGGGGGTGTTAAAACAGAGTTGTTGTAAGTGTTACAGTAGTTTACCTGTAGCTGCTGATCACAAAGTTGATTCTGTTGTTCACAGTGTGGTATTAGCTGTTTTCAAGGTTGTTTTTCTTAACTCCAGTCGGGTTGTTTAACGTTGTTGGGGGCTGGCCGAGGTTTTTTTATGGTTGTGCCAGTTTGTATGCAGCATGTGCTCATGTTACACCAGTCATGGATTTAGTCTGGTACTGGTAGTTACACTCACCTAACTTTTAGGTTAGGATTCTTAAAACTCTGAAAATCCTTCTCCCTCGTTAGAACGTCCCACACGTCAGCACAATGTTGGAAGATGTTAGTCCACGTACTGCAAATCATCCTGGCTGGTAACAAATCCCAAAGCAGTCAGTGCTTGGGAGCCCTCAGCCTTGTGGTAAGTCTGATAATGACATGAACATTGACATCACTGATTTCCCTAGAAGTAGCTTTTAAGAAATGGTCTGGCTTCCCTGTAGGAGACTTTTAGAAGACGTGTTCTTGTGAACCTTGCTGTTCTGCTTTTGAGAAGCACACCTAATGCAGTGGAAGGAATGCTGTTCTCTTGCATTTATCCAAATGTGTTTCTGTCCACAGGACAGTAATGGTAGAAGCTTCATATACCATGATGTAAAGAAGGGCTGAAATATCTTATACACACACGTTGAGGAAACATATGAGAAGTTATTTAGATACTAATTCCATCATGTAATAACTTTGAGGCCTTTAAAAATCTCCAGTGTAGAAGGGCCACTGCTCTTGGGAGCATTACTAAAGAGAGTAAATACATCTGGAAAGGAAACAGTGGTAGTCACAGTGTGGCTACAAAATCTTGATGCATGTAGAAAGGATTGGCTCTTGCGTATTGGAGGGAAAATTTCTTTTTTTTCCTCGGTGAAAAGCAAAAGGTCTTCACAGAAAATGGTGAAATAGTTGTTTTATTAGGATAACCAATTACTGGGTTAAAAACTCCAGAAGCAGCCTGTCCCCATCCTTCCTTTTCTTTACCCAAATACTTCAGAGGCCTTCAAAGGTCTTTGTTGAATGGTGTCTTCAATTTAATAGAACACAGGGAGTAATGTGTATCTTTAAATGTCCAAACCAGCAAGTTTCAGTAGGTGTTAGACTCCTTATTAGAGTGAGGGGGAAAAAAAAAAAAAAATTCTAAGCAATGCAGAAACAAGTAGGTCATGTTAAAGGGAAAGAAGCAGCATGTGAACAGAACAGTGAATTGGTGCTTTGTGTGGTGACCTGCCAAAAAGCAGTCACCGCATTTCAACATTCTTGCATTTTTGGGGGTTTTGTTGCCAGAAGTTTTCCAGAGTAATCTGCAATGGGAACGTGCTTAAAAATAAATAAATAAATAAAAAATTCATACTTTATGCTTCTACTACAGATCTGAGAACTGTACACTTCACTTTTCATTGCCAGTATTGTTTCCTTTAACACTGTATAAAAAATGTATCTCAACACACAAAGGGAATACTGAAGAGCACTCAATACAAGTGCAGTAGGTGTTTTGTTCTAATTGCCTCCTCCTTCAGGAAGAGATCAAAATAAAATATCTTATTTGGGCTCAGGTGTTTTTTTCAGCCTTAGGAGAAATCTTTGAGGTAAAAATGAATGAAAATGGAACTTCTCAGATTTAGCTGCATCAGCTGCTGAAGTTCTTGCTCTTTTCCTCAGTGAGGAAAGAGTTACTAGCCTCTTACATACAATTCTCCAAACATCATGAATAACCACCAGTGTGTCCTTTCCCATAATTTCTGAGACCACGATTCTCTTAATTCAGCAGAAAGGTGCTTGTCTTTGTATCGTATGTGATGACTGCATTGTAATCTTCCTCTTTGCACGTAATCCAAAACAGCAATCGCTGAGCAGTCTCAATGCTGAGTATCTTGCGTGCAAGGACTGTTTGTTGACTCCAGTTTGCTGCAGGGCTGAAGCACGTTTGGCACAGAGCTCTGTGCTGTGAGAAAGAAGACCGCTCTCTTTCAAGATCTGAAAGACACTGCAGCACGCCAGCAAACAGAAAAATAATTACAATCAGCACCTTCGCCTCAGCTTGGTGGCTTGGTTATTTTGCTTCTGGGACCATTTTACTAATCTAGCTGGTAATTCGTAGTGGGAAAAAAAAAAATAAAAATCTTACCATTAGAAAAGTGCCTTTTGAATAATCTCTCACCAGTGAATAGAGATTATTTCTGCAATAAGGCAATTTCAGTGGATGTGGTTAGCATGGGATAATCACACCCCTGGGGTACAGCCTTGTCTGTAATCTCCCAGGAGTGTAATTATTTCATGATAACTGCACCCCCTGGTGTTGCATTATTTCCATTATGAAATTCTTAGTTTTAGATATAAAGTAACTTACTTTGATCACTGGAAACTGCGAAGTAGTGTTAGAATGCTCCAGCTGTGATGCTTACAGAGACCAACTTATAAGATTTACTTCTCCTTTACAAAGTTAAATTAGGCAATCAAAATGCTGCTTTGGGCTAAACTGCTTTACAATTTTTTTTACTGATAAAATCCTAACTTTCAAAGTTGAGACAAGATGAAAATATCTCTTGTGGTTCTGACTTTACGTGCAACTGTGCATGTACGTGTGTATGTGCATGTATAGAATATGCAATGTACAGCAGCAGCAGAACGTGTCACTGGCATCTAAAAGTTTGCCTGCACGCTCCTGTTTCAATTGTTAACCAGCAACATCTGTTGGGTTTTGTGCTTTTTGATATATTTTGTTTGTGAGGCCTGAAAAGCCTCTGACTTTATTAGAACAAAGACTTATAGGTTTTATGTGCAAAACCTGTTGAATTTAGTTAATTCCCTTCAACGCTGCCTGTAGCTGCCATGGTCAGGTGAACTAAATAATGATGAGGTAATTTTGTGAATGCTCTAGTTAGAAGAAGTGGGATGCTAAGATTAAAAAAAAAAAAAAGGTGGAAAAAAAAGTGTTATGCTCTTGGCCTAAGAAATCTAAGCTGGAGAGTGCTGGGCATCCTTCTCTGCTCTGCAGGGCTTTCAGCATTTTACGGTTAGCTGGCTCCATACATCATCTCTCCACTGAAATTACAGAGAAGAAAGCAAGTACTGAAAAATTATTTCCATGTTATGGAAAATTCAGGCAAATAATAGTAAAAGTGTCATTGAGTGACATGTATGCGTACCTAGTGTCTGACGGCATGCTAAGAGTTTTTTCATCTTGGCAGAACAATGCAAATGCAGCCTTCTAAAGACATCATCACCTCCTCGAGTTTGTGCCATTTCTCTGCATTACCTGAGTGTCCCCAAGCCAATTGTGGTTGTCTGTCACTTGCTGATCTTCAGCTTTTTGGGGGGATGAAATTCCCTTCCGTGGTGATCATCAAAATTACCGACCATACTGAGACAGGAAAAATGAAATCTCTATTTTATATTATGTTCAGAATCTCACTGCATTGTTTTCAGTGACAAGTACGTTACCATTTTGTTCTAAGTGTTCTCTTGAATCTATATTAACAAAGAAAAGGTATTTGAATATGCCAGCTGTGCCAATTTGTATAAATGGTCATCTGTAGAAATGCAGGGCGTATGAAACTTTCCTTTATGGTCTGCAGCTGAGACCTTTCTTTGTGAACAGTAGGAGCCCTAACAAAATCCTCACATAGTTCAGGAACTGTCACGTTTCAGAATAATCTTCCTTTTATGCTTCAGAAGCCTCTGTATTTGGTGTGAATGGCATTTGAGCAATAAATACAGATTCCTATAGCAGTTTGCGAATGTAAATGTTTTTTACAGCTTAAAAATTCAAGATTCTCTGAAATAGCCTGTGACAGCAGCATGGCAAAGTGTTGCATTCAGTAACATTCAGAATTAGCAAAGGCAACATGAACTTGCTGGGTTCTTCATGACCAGGACCACGATCACACGGTTATGATAACAGCTCTTTGTCCTTTAGATAAACAAGCAGTGTCTACTCTTACCTGTGCCACAGTCGCAATGAAAGTTCATAGAACATACAGTGTGGTTAGGCTCAGTCTGTAATTTGTTTCCATTTTTGTTCCATTCCTTTTAAGCCATCTGGAAAAGAACACATGAAACTGTGTGGAGAGCAGGAGAAGTGTATGGATATATTAATGACAAACCTGTCTAGTGCAATTTTAAGGCTAGGTTCTCATTTAAAGCAACACCTAAAAAGCCTGTATCCCAATGGCGTGCCTCACTACCACACAAAGTGATATCCTGATTTCGGTGTATGTTCACCTGTCTGTAATTGTGTGCTAAGCCAGAACCCAGCAGCAGCATGGTTTTCCAGCACTCATGGAATGTGAGAGAGCTGTTTGCAAACTTCCTGGGGTCTGCAGAACTACAGGACTCTGCCTTCAGATGCAGCAGTACCAGGCACTGTTTGCTTCCCTTACGTTGCGCTTTGGAAGCCCAGGCATGCAGTTCTGCTCCCCTCAGTCAGTGGAACTATCACTTGCGAGCTTACGTTGCATGGTTCATCTTTAATGGGTAATTCAATAAATTCCTGTGTGTTTTGCTTAAAGATCACTAATAAGGTGGTTTTAAAAGCTGAGTGGTAGTTGCCAGTTTGATTGATTGATTTATTCAGCAGCAGAGCACGGCGTTAATGTCGCTGTCACATAGGAAATCAAATTTCAATTTGGAAGAATTATGGCATCAT
This sequence comes from Alectura lathami, assembly GCA_013399715.1. Taxonomy (NCBI): domain Eukaryota; kingdom Metazoa; phylum Chordata; class Aves; order Galliformes; family Megapodiidae; genus Alectura; species Alectura lathami. Next base: position 77,112 of record VXAV01010766.1, read on the forward strand.
GCTGTCCAAGATGCACATAAGAAAGAATGATGACAACATGCTTAGGCCTACTTTGTTAACAAAAATTACATGGTAATAAGGGATAAGCCTTGAGAGTATCTTGTCCTGGATTTGTGACTTTTTACACGTTGACAGAGGGGAGTACGCTCAGGGTGAGGTGTACTGACGAACGGCCAGCAGGTACGCCAGTGCGTCCTCTGCATTTGTGTTCGCGTGAAGTGCACCTCCATTAGCAAATTAGCCAACTGGGAACGTGTTCTTGGCATGGAGAAGCTCTAGAAAAGCCCAGACATATTCTAAATGTTCTCTTTTGATGACACACAAAAGGAGCATTGGTTAAAATGAGGGTTAAAAAGTTGTGATTAGAATGGCACCAGGAAGAACCCACTGCCTTTCTCAGTATTTTTTGCATGGAATAGTCTATTTCACTTTGTAACGATATGTAACTGCATTTGCCCTGTCAGTGCAACTGGTTACTGTTACTCCCTCTCCCTCAGGTGGGATATTGGTTACAACGTCACTGCTTTTTCTCTCTTTGCTTTTAATGTGTATTCCATAATAATTATCTAGATAACTGATTGCCAAGAATAATTCAGTTTGCTTATCCGTACTGGTGAGAGCAGCGAAGCTTTTATCAATAAGTTGAGCAGATGCTGTCACGAGTGTGCCATCGCGAGCAGATATTCGTGTAAGTGCTGGTTTGGGGGATACTGGCGATCACAGTACTACGGTCTGTCCTTAGTGCCACTGAAACTGTTGTAGGAAAAGCGGTATTTAATCACAGTTGTTATGAAAAGAGGTTTTAACATCCTGTTCTCTGACATCAGACAATTTGAAAAATGTGCTTCAGACATTTTAATGGAGGTCTGCTGGATGGCGTGCTCCAGCTAGCATTGTTCTCCCAAGAGGAGGCCTTTGCCCATGCTCATTAGAGGAAACAGTCTGGCAGCACCAGTGTTACATACACTGTTTGCATTTGTGGCTTTGTGACAAGTAGGGAGAGAATTGAAAATGACAGTTTCAGCTATAGGTTTCTCTTGTTTCTGGGCTGAGAGTGGCGGTAATAATGTGGGGTGGGAGAGCTTGCTGTAAGCTTGGCATTTAGTAATTGAAATCCAGAACGATGTTGCCCCCCGGTTGTTTAATAGAGGCAGAACTGATTCTGTTAAATTGATCTCAGTTAAGTGCGAGGAGAGATTGGAGTGTTCTTTGTTATAAAAGCAAATTGACAAGATGTTTTAGAAATCTCATATGGTACCCTTCTGAAATCCAGCGTAATTGACGCTCACACGGGCTTCAGAAAATTCTATTTACAGCTCTTCTATTTATTTAATTGCATGAATATTACAGAGATGCACCAACAGCTGTCAAGCTAAGGTTGCACTCAGGTTGTACTTTGTGAAGACTCAAATCCTTCTTTCGAGTGACTCAGTTTCCAGATGTAATGCCCCAACTCTGAGTCGTGAACCATCTCATTTTTTTTTCCTTAAATACCATCTTAAACAGAAAATGAGATAGAATTATGACATTAAAGAACTTCTCTGAGGAGTAAGAAGCAAGAAGAAACAGTAGCCTATTTGCCTGAAAACATTATTTCTTGAGAATTAAAAGGGCTGTGGAAAAAATACTTTAAAAATCCTTTGGTGTGTCTTGATCTATGAGCCTCTTCTGTGCAAGCCCTCAATATAATTTTAAGTACCTGTAGCTGCAGAAACTTAACAACTTGTCTTACTGTACAAAAATAAGCATGATATCAGCATACAGTTAATTCCAGTATGTGATAAAAAGCTTTTCTGAGACTATGGATTTCACAAAAGATAAATGTTTTAGTTTTAAATAAGTGTCATCTGGAAAAGTTTTAGTTTTTTTTTTCCCTATCAGAATGTAAATTCCAGAAAATAAGCTTGACACAGTCATATTCAAAAATAGCAAGGTACTGTGTTTGACTTGCTTCAGAAAGAATAAGAAACAGATGATGAACCATTATAACTTTGAACTTATTTTTAGTTAGCTGATGGATGAATGCTGAGAGACTGGTTGTTAGAAGTCCCAGCAATCAGCTATTTTTGCAGGATTCCTACATTTAACTTGCTGTCAGCTTAAGACATAATGTCATTCCTGGACCTTTTCACCTGCATGAGATCATTCAGCTTCTTCACGGACAGTCTCACAAGTCCATAAGGAGCGCATATACGAGGACATCAGTTTGCACAGTACACAAATTATTCTTGTACCCTGATGTAGGAGTGACTGAAAGTCAATGGATGCCATCCAAGGAATACTCAGCTAGCATCGGTTCCCAAGATTTTAGCCAACGGAGAGCCTCAGCTCAATCTTGCCTTCTGTCCTTAACATGCACTTTGTGATGCAGTTGGCACTTAACCAAAGGAAGGTACATGTCCACAGGAGACTTAGTACCGCTTTGTCTGACGATCTTGGAGGGTGATGCCATAAGCCAAAGACAGGCTGAAGGGATTTACCATTTTGGCTGACCAAGGAAACAGTTTGATCACGCTGGGCACAGTCACATCTCCAGCGGGCCCTCTGCCAGAAAGCAGACAGGTGGCTCCACAGCATTAAGCTTCAGCTCCTAAGAAAGCCAAGGATGCTTCTGAGAAGCTGAACTGTTTTCAAATGTGTGTTAGGTGAAATTCAGAGTATTTATTTTTGTTTGTTTTTGTTTTTGTTCATTTGTTTTTACTGTTTTCATCTTCCTTGTTTGTATTAGCCAGGAGAAATCCCCTACTTAATTTTATAGTGCGGAAATGAGAGTGTGGTTGGTTGCTCATGCATTTAGAACCCACATCTTTTAAGACTGCCACAAAGCAGCCAGGCATGTTTGTCAAGCCCAGCTGGGGTCTGTGCATGAAGGGCTGTGAAACAGGACTGGTTTTTACAGTACTTTCATGTATAGATTAGGCTTATTTTCTAAGTCTCATTTGCAAGTGTTTTCTAAATCCTTTGGTTACAGAGAAATTAATGAATGTAAAAAAAGCTTTGTGGATGTTCTTGCATCTCCTCACAAGCTAGGTTGAACCCAAGTTAGTGTTTTTTTCCCCGCCATGATTAAAGGGAGACCAAATCAGAAATAATGTGATTCATAAACCACTTTAGTGTCAAGGTCCTGCAGGTGTGTTCGGTACAACTTGTGTGCATCCACCAAACAGGGGTAGCAGTGGTTCGTTGGCGGTCCTTGTTGAGGTAGTATCATGTTGCCACTAAACTGTTGCAGATGGAGCTATGAATGTGGCTTTCTCATGTCAGTAATAACTGTGGAAGCAGAACTCATTATAACTTCATTTATTTTCGCCTAGATTGCTTTCCTTTTAGGCATACCTAGCGTGTGTGTGTTTAGTTTTTAAACCTAGCGCTGATTTCACCTCTTAAAAAGCAGATGGAAGCTAACTCCTAAGTTTGTGAGTGGCTGTGCTGGATCCTGGCGTGAGCAGGCACTCTGACAGGCCCCTGTGCACTTGTGTTGATCTAAGCTTTACACCACAACTGCAGTCAGCTGGGCAGAAATGCACGAAAATCGGTAACATCATGCACTCATGATAAGCTTTTTACATAAAAGAGGAAATTACTTCGCTTAGCTCTTTCCAGTGTAGCTGAACAAAGAATGCCTGACAGGTTTGTTTCTAGAAAATAAGTTAACGGAAAAAATGTGCCGGGGAAAAAAATAAACCTCTACTTAATAGACCGTGTAAGCTCAAGGAAAGACTAAAAAGTATCTCATTAGGAAATTATTTTGCCTGGCAAAATTAAGAGACTTGTGAAGAAAGGCAAGGGCTCCTTCAACCATTTTCAGAGTTGTATCTCCTTCATTCTTGCTTTACAAAGAGGGCTGTTGTTTCTGCCAACAGTGTGTTACACAGGAGAACTAAGAAAAAGTTGAAACTGGGTTGTTTTTTTTTTTTGAGAAAGTGCTATTTTATGTTTTCTATAATAAAAATTTCCACTTTGTTAAAAACTTCTGAATTTTGTTCTCCACAAAGCAGGATCGATATGTGCCATAAGAGTAAACAAATTTTATCATTTACAATTAGTTTAGTGAAGTACTAGTAATCATCTGCTCCATGCTCCGTTCTACATGCCTTCTAATTTTACCTTGATTTGCCCTCTGCATAATTTACTTACACAGTCATTGACGGTAAGGTTGGTGAATGAACTGCTCTGGAGATTTACTGAAAGGGAGCTACCGAAAGAGTATGTTTAGGCTGAAGAGAAAGCATCCGCTTGGAGAACTGTATGAGGTTGTGATAATTTCAGTATTTAGATAAAGCAAAAGAGCAAGGTATGGGGTATGCAAGTTACAGCGAAGTCTGAACAATCCAAACAAAGCTATAGTGCCCAATCCCAAACGCCTACTTGCATGTTTTTGAAGCTGAAATGTGAGGGGACTTACAGTAACAGCCCAGAGACCCCGCACGTTTTGGGTCCCTAGAATGAGTAAGAACATAGCTGATTTTTTCATGTATTTATTTTCCATCTATATACCAAGTTTTTAATAATGATTACTTTCAATGCTTAAGTTCAAAAATTTGTGTCATTATGATGAAACATGCCCTATTAGCGGCATATTAGCAGTGCATTTTCCCATAGTTCTAGGGGAGAGGAGGCATGTAAAAGTCTTGGTTTATGTATTTTCTTTAGGTTTCCTGTGCTTTTTGTTCTATAGGAGAAATACACTTACCTAAATATATTGTTTTCAACATGACAAAGTTACATAAGAGAATCCCCTTGTACTTAAAGAAAAATGCAATTATTTTCTATTCTGAATCTTCAGACTGCTGGTTTAGAAAATCATATCTGATTATTTGCTCAGCAGAAGATTATTGAGTTGATTTAGCTGTGATTTTACTTAACAAAGCTTCAACTGAATTCCTACTGTGGAGTCCAAAAAAGGTAGAGAGATATAAATGATACATTCAAACTGTGATTTCTGTGAACAGGGCCATCAATGCACCCCTCGGAGCTAATAGCGGAGATGAGAAACAGTGGGTTTGCACTGAAACAAAATGTACTGGGGAGAAACTTGACCGCAAATGATCCATCACAGGTAATGATCTTTTTACCAGTAAGCTGAAAATGTCTATAAATCTAAATGTGATTGCTTGTGAATTGCTACTTAATGTTTTCCAATATGCATATCCATAGGAAAGCTGAAAAGCTGTACCAGGAGAAAATCTCCAGAAACTTACTGTGTTTTCCAGCTCTGCTTTAGTCAGAATGGTGAATCATAAGTTCCTTTTTTTAAAACCATACGTAATAAATCAAATACCTCCTTTGGGTGAAATGTAATTTTTTGTAAAGGGATGGTTACAGGTTTTGCCACGTACTTGTGGTGTGACACGAGCCTCTGGGCGAACGCCGGAGGAAGCATGCCCGAGCCGTTACTGCCAGCAGTGCTATCGCCAAAGATTTGTTTGCTTAGTTGAATATGGTTACGTCTGTTACTTCTGAGAGTGAAAATAGTTAATTGCCCTTATTTAGACTGCATAAGGTACGTTTCTAGTTGAGGTGCTTTGCTAACAATGTAATGTATGCATTATTTGAGTGAGCCACCTTTGCATTTGAAAAAGCTATATACCCCAGAAAAACAGTGGCGTGTGGGCACTCTTAAATGGATCACAGTGATACGAGTGCCTTTGCTGTATGACAGGTGTGGGTTTGGGGGTTTGGTTGTTGGCTTTTTATTTTCTATTGGAAGAGCTTTTCAAACTTTATTTCTTCTTTCCCCGCCTGAGTGTGGCTAAAATTAAAAACATTGCAGTGGAGAACTGTAGTGTGCCAGACGTGCGTAATCTGAGGAACTCAGGGCAAAAGCACAGTAGCTGTGCTTTGTTGATTGCGATACTGTATGCAGATTATATGGTCACAGTGTTTTGCATTGCTAGAGCACTTTATGAACATTTAAAGACTAACAGCACAGCAGTAAGGTAGATGTGCTAATACCTATTTTCCTAATGACTAACCTGAGACAGAAAAGTAATTTGCCTAAATTACTCTGGGTTTGAGCAGAACTAGCATCTTACCGATTCATCCAAGCATGGTAAAAATGAGGTGACTTATCCCAGGGAATCGTGGGCTCCCAAACCGGCGCAATTTTTATTCACTGTTTCAGAAATGTTTCTTTCCCCAGCAGTGATTTTTATGTTACTAATAACTTCTGTTGTACAACCCCCACATTACAGCACCTACTCAGCTTTGAGATAGAATGTGGGCGGATGGGTTTTTTCCTTACAGCAAGTATGTTGCTTTTTCCAAAGTCTTCAGTTGACTTGGTACTGCAAGTATATTTGTGTCTGTGCAAAAATAAGGTGCACACAGATGCATCACTTCTAATACAGCAGTCCTGGTGGAGAGGTTATCTTTACGCAGGGACTTAACGTCTTCCTACGTTTTTCTAGGAATTTGTTGCAAGCGAAGAAGAAGACGATCCAGAAGTTGAATTTTTAAAATCGCTGTCAACCAAACAAAAACAGAAACTTCTAAGGTAAGCCTGGTACCTAGTGGGAGGGATCTGTGTCAGCAGTAGTTCTGGTCCCATAGCTGTCTCGTGCTCTTTCATCCCCGTAACTCTTCTATGCCCCCGAAGAGCTCACCACCATCAGCGCAGAAGAACATCGATCTAGTTTCACGCGTGACCACTATTTCATTTTCTCCTGTGCAGCTAAAGTGAACCTGATGTTGCACCCCAGTTGTCAGGGTTGACCTGGCTCAGTGTGCTAGTCTAGGATCAAGGTTTTAGAGTTTGCTGCTTCAGCTAAGCCAGCAGAGGGAGCTCCCCCTACTTCTGTAGTTCCTATAAAAAGTACCTGAGGTTTTCATTCTTTGCCTCTGTCCTACTGATTTAATGTCAGGTCACTCACAGTATTTCCCTCTGTTAATTAATTTGTAACATTTTCCTGAAATATCCTGGATGTTACGCCGGTAGGATCCCGTACAGATAGCACTGGTTAAAACAGCAGTCAGCCTTTTAGGTTAAAAAAAAAAACTGCATACATGGGGAGCAGAAGGGGAGAAAGGTAAATGGTTAAGCAGGTACGTGAGTAGGTAGGAACATATGATAACTGCACATAGAATAAATCATTCTCTGAAAATATTGGGTGTATTTAATGTTTGTTTTAGTAAGGAATGTGTATGTAGTTTGAGTATTTTGTTTGAACTTCTGCTAGCCCAACACAATTAATTGTATACTTTACATTTTCAAAGTTGAACTTCAATAAATATTTGGGTCCTTTCAATTTTAAGAATCTGAAAGGGTTTTTTTTTTTAATTACACTGCAAATAGTTTCACTGTTCAGTTACTGATTTTCTGAGAAGCATAAACACAAACCAGTGAGTTAAAAATAAGCTAGGTAAACGCTGTTAAATGGCAGTGAATGCGCATGCATGATACAGAGCGTTGCAGTTGTGGCTGGACAATTTAAATTTCTACTTGTGACAAGAGGTTATTGAAAATATCAGCATTATTTGCCTGGAGAACTCTGAGATGTGGGCTTTAAAATCTCAATTTCCATCATTAATAGAAAGTTGAATGCTAATTGCTTTTTTTGTTTGTTTTCCAAATCTCTTTTAAAAATGCACAAATAAAAGCAGCAATGGTTTTCCAAGGTCTCTACAGCAGATTGACAACAACAAAAATAAGCACTACTGCATATATGTATTCCTGGTGATAAGGCCGCAATGTGCTTACTTTACTCAAAATGAAGGAATTGAAAAATCATATTCTGTCTATGGTTAGCTTGAGATTAAAAGCTTAAAATAATTTTAAATACTTTGCTGAAATTCAACATGCTTTTATGGAAAATAGTGTATTTACTGTGTGGGACATATGAAGCAGTCAACTTCAAGAGACAATGACTGTAATTTAGAGTATGTTAACAAGTCTGATTGCGCTACTCTCTTATTTTGAAAATAAAAGGAAATTGGATCGTCTGGAGAAGAAAAAGAAAAAGAAAGACAGAAAGAAGAAAAAGCAGCAAAAGAAAAAAAGCAAAAGTAAACACAAGAAACATAAGATGAGCTCCTCTTCCTCATCCTCCAGTGAGACTTCAGGAAGCAGCAGTGACAGTGAGACTGACAGCAGAGATAAAGCAGCACAAAGGAAGATGTATTCTAAGAAAAGAAAAAAAGACAAGTTTTCAGAGGCTAGCAGCAGCGATTCAGAAGGAAAGGCAAAGACTAGGAAGGAAAAACTTTATGAAGATCTCTCCAGTAGTCACGGTAACAAGGACAAAGATAAGGAGAAGTATAGACTTTTAAAGCAAGATAGTTCTGCGGAGAACAACAAATGGAGCTCCTGTGAGGGGGAAAGAAAGTCCAAAAGCAGATACCAGAGAGAGACTGAAAGAAAGGAGAGGGATAGCAAAAGCCAAAACGTGGATGAGAGGAGAGGGAGAAGCCCTTCCACAAGTCACAGCAGTTACAGGCAAAGGCAAACAAGAAAAAGTCCGAGTCAAAGCCCTGGTGAAGAGCGTCACAGGAAAAATGGAACCAGAAGCCCCAGCACAGATGGGCACAGAAAGGAGAAAAAATATAGAGAGAGCAATGGCGACAAGTGCAGCAAAGTAGAGTACAGAGAAAGGAGCAGACGCAGCAGAAGCCGAGAGAGGAAAAAAAACAGATAGTATGGGGGACAGGTGCAAACCAAAATGTCTGCTTTTTGATGAATACCTTTAACAAGGGCTCAATTACATATTGCTGTTCATTTTCCAAACTCCATAACTAGCATTTCCTAAATAAAGCCAACAGCATCATTTCTGTAACGTTATAACGTTTGTAAATTGGGACAAATGTTATGGAATTTTCTTACTGTACAAATATACTTGTTGGCAAATACCTCTTGTGTACATGCAGTAATTCCTAGACCTGATTTTAGTGTGTTAAAATATTTCAGAGCGGTACTTGATATTCTTGATTTTGTCAGTGATGGCTTTTGTTTGGATGCAACTGTGAGGGGAAGCAGCAAGTAACTGGGACGAATCCTGGGATATGTTAAATGGTAACAAACGTTTGAGATAGCTCTGGGTAAAATCACTGCTTCCTATATCAAAACGCTGTACTGCCGAGTTTGGTGTTTGTTTGTTTGCTTTTATACTCAAGCATTTTTCCGAAAGTTCCCTGTAAGAGATCAATTTCATGAGTTAAAACAACAGAGAGACATAGTTCACATAAGTGTGCAGCCAACATTTTCTGACCTCCTGGAGTGTACAGCTTGGTCAGGGCTATCTAAACATCTTGAACCCCTGTTGGTATGTGTCAGTACAATGTCAAGTTATTGTTCGATAAGCTCTCAAGACATGAAGAGAATATTTACTGCCTCAACTGCTCCAGGCGTTTCATTGTTTGTGGTAGAAAGTTAATGTAAATACTCATCCTCTTGGTTTTCTGAAATTAACTTACTTTTCTTGGCGGTTGTTGGTCTGCACACGCTATTAGGAACTTCAATAATAAAATACCTTCTTTTTTAAGAGCAGTAAGAATTGCCTTCTTCCCCAGAGTTCGGGATCAGTTCAAATGCACAAGGCAACACTTTGCAGCGTTTTATTGTAGAGGGAACGCTGCTTTCCATTTCAGGGCGGCAGATGGAAACACACTGGTGGGCAGGTGAAGAGGTGTCGCTAAGCCCGGCAATGTGATGAGCAGCTTCATCCCCTCCTCGCTGACAGGACAAATGGGACTTTATTGCCAGTCTACTTCTACTTCTTAAAACTGTCATGCACAAGTTTTTCAATATCGCGTGGAGTATAATATATGGTGGAAGTGACCTGGCATATCTTTTAAGCACGTGTGAATGAGTTTGAAAGGGTGAGCCATTAAGCGATGTCACCTTCTTTTAAATGCTTTTGCATTAGGTTGCTCCAGGCGTTCTTGATGAAGTAGCTGGGAGTAAAGGACGTGTGCAATTCAGGGGAGTCAGGCCCTATATGAATGTGTATATGAAAGCTCTGAACAGCAAGGAACGGGAGGATACTGCTGAAGTGCCCATACAAATAATCCACACAAATTCTCCTGTGAATGTATGACCTGCCCCTCTGGGAAGGAGGACAGGCAGGGCAATGTGATAGGGGACAAGGCCTATTCTTGTGGAACATTTTCACATTATGTGCAGCACGAAAATTCAAGGAATAACGAATCAGTAACTGAATGTGCACCTCCAAAGAAAGGGCTCTGGCTTGCAGGTCGGTCTGTCCTGCGTGTGGCACCAGCATCTGCCCACCAGCAGCCTGCCAACTGCAGTGCAAACGCTTCCACCTGGAGAGGGAGGGGCAGCTCGGCACCTACAGGTGGGCGCTGCGGTGCACTCGTTGGCACCTGGCTAAGCTGTATGCTGAATGCACCTGGCCTTCGTAGGAAGGCTGGCAAATGGCATGGGTTTAACGAAAGTGAAAGCGTGGGCAATGCCACTTTGGATGCGTCCGTCTCAAAGCCTACCCGCTGAAGAGGTTTCGAGCAGGCCACTTGTACTCACCAGACCCTTCCTGCGCTCAGCGTGGACCCCGGCAGCCCCGGCGAAGGTCCATGCAGCTTGCAGGACTCGTGTCGCTCTCGGTACCTCCCTCAGGCCCGTCCGCCCCGAGTCACCGGTGACTCGGGGCGATCGCTGGCGCCCGGCGAGCAGGCGGGCCCGCTCCGCCGCACCAGGTGGGCCCGGGGCGGGCAGCGAAG
>VXAV01010766.1:98227-108900 GCA_013399715.1 Alectura lathami
TTTTTTTCTCGTGGCATTTTTAGCAAGGCATGACTCAGAGTGTTGATCGTGATTAAGCAAGCTGTCTGTCTATCTGCAGATAGAGATATGTGGGCACGTAATAGGAGGAATGATTGACGTTGCAAAGTTCTCCTCGGTCCACAATGACCAATAAATCCTGCCGCAGGCTTCGCCCGTTAATGAATGGCTGGTGGGGACGGGTCCCCCCTCCGCGGGCTCCCCGCACTCCCGCCCCTGCCCTGGGATTAGGACGAGGACGGAGCGAGCCGCGCATTGTGCTCCCTGGCTGTAATTACTGGCGCTCCAGCTTAAGGTGAATTTCAGCTCGGATCATGAACCATTTCACGTTCAAATGCAAGCTTGCAGTACTTTCCTAGTGGCAATTAGGAGCCTATTACAAGCCATTAGATTGATCAATGTACCTTAAACAATGTGAATGATTTATATGGCAAAGAAAAAAACCTTCTCGCATCCATTGTACTGTTCCGGCGGCCAACCTGGCCCTGCGTGTCCATTCATCACCGCTTTGAGCAACAAAAGCGATTTATTTAGAAAACTTGTGTGCGGAGACAGGCTCAGCATCTCTGTCCTGAGAGGTGCCTGAGACGCCTGTCCCTGCAGGTGGGGGCTGTGGGCCCAATCGCTGGAGCTGTGGGCCCGAGGATTGGGCATGAGGGGGGGTTTGCTGGTTTCCGAAGGGATTAATTCCCATCGTACCTGAGGGAAAGAAGGCAGCAAAAGGATTCCTGCCTGCTGCCCAAACAAGCCCCTGGTCTGCGATGCAAGCAGGCTTTCAATGCAGCATATTACCTGTTCAACAAAGTGTTGGGGTGGCTTTTAGCCTTTCAGTCACCTGGGGGACACAGAGCTGCCAGACCTTGAGGTACTGGGGCAGCCAAAGGGGCGTGGAGCTGGTCTGGGGTGCGCCAGGTGAGGAGGGAGGGGAATGGGGCAGCACGGTCTCCTCAATGCCCACTAACCCTGGCCCGAACTGGTGCCACCAAGCAGTAGCGCCTGCAGGCCTCGGGGCTGCCATGTCCCTTGCCTGTCGGGAGACAGGGAACCGAGCATGCCTGGGGAAGGCCTCTCAGAGTGAGGGCCTGGGGGTTGTGCTGCTGTGTGTGTCTCCCGTTGGAAGCAGTGAGACCGTGCCTTGCTGTTAGTTCAGGGATGGCCTGTTTCTCTCCTTTTTCTTTACTTCCTACTGACTTTATTCACCCTGCTGCCTAGCACTGCAACGTGACTGTGACTGTCCTCTCCCTAGCTGCTAGCAGCTGGGTGAGTCCCTGGCCTGTGCGAACTGGTTCCAAGGGCGCTGAGCTCAGGCGCCTGAGGGTAGACACCGTGTGGGACCACCCTGTAAAGCATCACTCAGGTGGGACCTGTGTAACTGTGGCACTGCTTGTCAGGAAAAAAGTGCAATGGCAGCCTTTCTTCAGCTGGAGATCTGTTCTGAGATATCACACAAGCAAACGTTATTAATTTAAGATCCCAGTTATTGTCGGTGTTTCAGTGACAATCTGCTCTACCGTTTTCTGCTTTCTGGTCTCCAGAAATTGCTACACTGCTTGTCAAAAGTCACTGTGCTTTACCACGTCATTTTCTGCAGGGAGGTAAGCACACCGCATCGATACCGGGACAAAGAAAAGAAACAAGGGAAGGGTGTCAAATCCTGTCAAGGGATATGACCCTTTTGTTGCAAAGCACGGATACAGCCACTTCACAGTCTGATTTCCAAGTTGTTCGTTCAGAGCTGAGACTATTCACCTGCTAATCTAGTCATCAGCTGCTGCTTTTCTTGATAAAAAGGGATTAGCAAAACACAGCATCTACCGTGTAAACTGGACGATAGATGGAACACAAACCCTCCTCCCACCGCCCTGTAGGAGATGCTGTAATGAGTGGGAGTGTTTCTGCCGAGTCTCATACAGAACCCAATTCTTCCCTTTCTTCTAGAGCCTGCACCATCAACAGCTGAACACACAGAGCCAGCGGCATGTCCTGCTTGTCTTACAGTTCTTTCTTACAGAGAAGATGTGAAAGAATAACAGATGTGGAGGCCGCATGCAGAGGTTTCATAGAGATCGTCCCTGTATCTGTCGTGCAGTTTAAAGTTTTTTCTCCTTCTCCAGAGTGCTGTGTTTGGCACTTAGCCCATGAGAATCACTGCACCAACCTTCTCAGGATAGGTTCTGGTCTTCCTCTTCTTCAAGTTCAAAGTGCTTTTTGCAAGCCTTACCCTACGTGTTTATTGCAGGGTGAGCAGCCTATGTTTCCTAACATGCTGCTCAGGCACTCACATTCCATCTGGGTTGCATTGCCCTTTAATTATCAGTCTTCTTGTGATCAAGTGAACTTTTACAAATCTCCACATTTATTCTCAAGGTAAATAGATGCTGCTTTTAATCCGTGTGGAGAGCAGCACCAATGCTGTCCGAAGTAACTTAAGTCAGCTGTGAAAAGCTGAGTGTGTGCAGCATTATGGAGGACATCAGCCATTCACTGCGCCCCAATTCAGTGTCTCCTCAGAGCCAGACCTCCTCACTTCCCTTGTCCCACTCCCACCTTCCATGCTGCCTGTCCCCGAGCGGAAGCAGAGTGGCGAGGCCGGGTGAGCTTCGGGTGCTCCACAGATGGGAGCCTGCGGGTACAATACAACGCTTTCTTCCAACAAACAAGATTGATTGCATCTTGGCCTTGGTATTAAATGTGCTATTATCAGAAGAAGCTGAAATAATGCATACAGTCACTTTAAAAGAAAGCAGGTTTCCTTTGCGAACATGCCTATTATTTCAATAGTACTTGAGAACTATTTCAATAGTGGCCAGGTTGTTGCTTACTGAAATACATTTGAATTGAATACATATATATCAAGTTTTTTTCTTAATTTTAGTTTGAGTTATTCTTGAAGTTCTCATTAAATTTACCATTTGTAAAGGGCAGACTAAATGAAAATGGCTTTTAGAAAAATAGAGCTGGAAATTATTTTGGCCTTTCTGACCTGGAAGAGGTGATAATTTGCAGCAGCACCAGATATTGGACATGTCTGACATTTTTGGTATTCCCTCACAGTTTCAGACCTTTGTATGGATGAACTCCATCTGGGACAATGCAGCAGCCAACTTTTTGTTACCTTCCTGTAAATGAGAAGGCTACAGATGTCTCAAGCAATCCAGGCAGACGGCACCGATGGAAATGAAACTTGGGTAAGGGCAACGATAAGAAAAGAATGTCTATTATCCAAAATACTGCTCCTAACATTTTCTAAACAGCTATTACCTGTATCAGTCCATAATTGTCCTTGCTACAGTAACAGTGCAATCTTTCTTTCAGAAGACTTTATAGAAATTTCTCTCCACTGACTTTTCCAAATGTAAACAACCTATACAGCACCTTCTAATGTGAAACAAATGTGGCAAGTATGTCCCACTTTAAAGAATCACTTTGACTGGAATGTCTGAAATTCTCAAGGGATTTTTGGGTGGGCTTGAAAGTGCCACCGATAGAAACCTGCAACTGCCAGCAGGACCTAGTCAGCACATTATTTCTGAGTTTGAACAGTTGCAGAGAATAGATACAAAATCATTTTTGTTTGTTTGTTTGTTTCTTATCCAACTTTAATATTTCTCTGGGCTTTTATTGCACACAAACATCACTATTTTTCAGTGTTGATGCTAACAAACAGTTCCCTGTTTAGAAAACTATGCGTCTTCAAAATTCTCAGTTACAGCAAAACAAAAGCCAATTGTTGCCCCTCCAGTTTGTAATCCTATTAGGTTAAACCTGTTAGTTACCTCATTAAAATGGGACTCAGTGTAAAGGTGGGCTGTTGAGCACCTCAGAATGACTGACAGGAGTGAAATGAAATCCAGGTTCTCACCTCTGTATTAAGAGATATGATGTTCTCAATGCCTGTGCAATACTTACACTGTATAACTTTATTATGCTGTTTGGAGGAAATTTAGCAAAGCCCCTGGGCGTGTTCTGCCTGAGACAAGCAGCACAACAGAGTGTGTAGCGTTTGGTTTTTGTAAACATGATGTCTCAAAGCCCAGGTCTGAGAGGAAGAGACAACAGTGTCCTCCAGCTCCTCCATATTACCCTTGTACACGTATCAGTGTGGAACATCAACTAGCCAGGCGGTGCAGCTGGGGTTGTTCACTGCCCTCAGCAGAAGCCTTACATGAGTGAGGATGACATGCTCCTGCTCAGAGTGAGGTGATTGTTCGTGTTTGGAGAAATCTGTGTTCATTCAGAGACTTTTCTGAAAGATTATAGTGTACAAAATCCAGCTGTGGGCTTTGGAAGTGTATGTCATTGCATTCTGCTTGAGCTCCTGGGAGTGTTTTGGGCCCCAGTTTTCCCAGCAGATGGGGAGGTGCTGGTTTCCAGAAGACACAGAAGCGACATCGCTCTGTTCCAGGGAGGAGATGTGGCACCTGTGGAGGGACCAGCGCAGAGGGACCAGCGGTGTCCTGTGAAGCAACGGGAGTCAGAATCCCAATTTGTGCCAAAAGCGCAGGCTGGAAATGCTGCAAAATGTGGTTTTATTGCCATGTGAGCGAGGCACTCAGCCCGTGTAACACTGGATGTTCTTCTAGTCAAATGCAAAATCTGCCAGATCTGGAGTTTTGCAGCTCCTAGACCAGAATTCTGTGGACACAAACTGTTTGCAGATGGTTTCTTACCTGTGCATACACACTTGTGGCCATGAGAGGAAGAGGGAGGGGATCCCTATGAATTAGCTGCTAAGAGGAAAACCAAACAGTCAAACTAGCAGCTTGGTAGTTTGATACTCAATTGCCTTTTGTTACAGTATTTTTCAAATAGCTGTTGCCATAACAACATAACATATTCTTCTTTTAATTTTTTTTTTTTTTTTCTGTTTGAAAAAAAATATATTCTTGCCAGAATTCTTCCGTAATAGCTTCCATTAACTGCCGTGACTTCTATTGGTGAGGCCAGTGCTGATGTCTCCTGCTGTCACAAGTCACTCACAAATCTAGTAGATGTTTTGTTTGATAAGGCCAATTTGAGCTTTATAAAACATGTTGTGTGTTTTTTTTTTTTTTTTTTCCTTCTGTCCTCAAAGAGCAGATTTCAGTAAGGATGGGATTCAGAGTTGATTTTGCCACGAGACAAGGCATTTGATACCTGTTGGTAGAATTTCTCCCATACAGGAAAAACTGGATCAGGCCAAACTGTAAAGATTCTGCTTTAAAATAAGGACAGTGTACCAAATACCAAGAGTTAGATTTAGGCCTGTTAGGGATATNAAGAAAGGAGGTAGGAGACGCAAATTTATTAGGAGGCCAGTATTTTTTTCCCCATTATGTGATACATATTTTGGTAAACTCTTAAGGTAAATGTTGTAGATGAGAGTAGTTTAGCACAATCAAACAAAAGTCATTGTAAAACAATTGGAAAAGCAAAAGAAAAGGAGTCCCTTTAAACACTGCTGCCGCCTCCCAAATGCTGACAGTTTTACTTTGGATTCAAGAAATCTGCTTGACTAAGAAATAATCACTTCTCCAGGTCATCTACACACCAGGCAGTAACATATGTGTTCAGATTATTATATTTCTTTGTCTGCTAATACCATCTACTTTTTGGAAGCATTTTCGATGCCTATCAGTTCATGAAATCTAGCTGCCCCTCTGCAGAGGAGGTGTAGGACTTTCTGTTTTATTGGAAGGGGAAACTGAAGTACTAGCACTTCAAATGTTGCATGATTGCACAGCAAACCACTTTTCTCTCATTACATTTCTTTTACATTCAAAATACATAACCTTGGACACAATGTTTTTGGAAGTCAAAATATACATCCTTATTTCCTTTCCAAATTGCATGTCCCTCATTTTCATCAATATTAAATATCTAGCAACAAAACAAATTACCCTTGCAAGTGTTGTTTTGTAATTAGCTAGAACTATGTTTTTGTGTAAGTTGTTTTGGCTTTTAGGCAGTTATCACAGAATAAGAAAAGGTTCTGTTAATTACTTTATTGCTATTATCTAAAAATTATCAGAGGGAAAGAAAAACTAACTCTGTTTTTTTCTGGGCGGGAGCAACGACTGCTAGCTGCCACCTGATACTGGCAGGCTACTTTCCTAGGGGAGGTGTGCAGCTGTGGACATCCATATGTGTGCATGGACCATGTTTTCTGTGCACTAGGCAAAAAGCATATTTTAAAATCTTTAGAAGTGAAAAATATTACTAAACAATGTGTATTAATTTCCGTGCTCTTTTCAGGAAATCTGCATTCACAGGAGTAGTTTAAATTAATTCCATAGAGAGTATTGCAGGTCTGCACAAGAGTAAACAGTGTTGGTACATGGTTATCTGGTCACAGGGCTTCGGTGAGACTTCTTACTGCCTTGAGATCAAGGCAGTTTGTGGAGGTGTCAAACATTTCAGGGAACCTGAAAGCAGCAGTGGTTGAAGCAGAACTGTGGAGCTCTATATTGAAAATTCAGAAGGGAAAGCAATTTCTTCCTGTGTAGTTGAGAGTTAGTTTTTCTAATGCATAGCTGAAAATATTTCTGTAACTGAATTAATTTCCCCCACATTTTGAAGTATTTAAAAGCATACCCACGTTGATGTGCTTCCACTTTCAAGAAAACACAAGTCCAGCATTAGTACGTCTGCTCGTCTGCTCGAGTGTCTCTGGTTCAGCAACAGAGCTGTGACAGGGCTGATTTAACTCCCCCTGCTCCCATGTACAAAAAGGGGGAAGTGGTGCTACAGGCTCCTGTGGGCTGATCGATAGCGTGAACGATGCGCATCCCCACAGCTGCCTGCTAGTTTTTCTTTGCTGCAGCTAGGTTGTTCAGTCTGAGATTGCTTCATAAAGGCAGCAAATCTGCAGTTTGGAAATCAAGTGACAGGTACTACATGTGCCTTTGTTAGGTGTCCGTGTGAACAACGTTAATGAGATGTATGCAGTGTATCAGCAACCACCATCTCTTGCTTTCACACCGCTCTGCTGTAAGGGGGGGTTGAAGACAAGCTTTAAACAAAAAGATCTTTCATACCAGGGTCCGGCGTGACCAAGTCATTGCAGGTTGCTCTAGGACTCCTAACTACCCAGGGAGCCTCCAAAATGGGCACTATTTGAACTCCTGAGCCGGTCTATAATCTTTCTTAATAACTACATCAAACGTGACAGTTTAATTCACTGTAGGTATCCAAAACTATTTCTGAAATTAATAATAGACATGCTTTATAGCTTACGCATGTCAAAAGTTATAAGACAAGGCTCATCATGGAACTTGACTGTTTTAACATGACTTTTTAAATAGTCCAACAATTTAAAACAATTACATAACATTTTCTTCTTGCTAACTTTTAAAACAAAAAATGTTCCGTTGCATTTATGAGGCTGACTACAGTGAAGTGACCTGTGTGAAGGGGTTACTGTTTGAAGTGCTCCCTGAAGAGCGCTTCAAGGCAGCTGAGTGTCTCAGACTGTGATTTTGTAAGGTTTTGATGCTGGAAAACTGTTGAACAAGCGGCTCCAAAATATTTAGTTTTTGATTAATAACTCACAGCACCATGGTATTTAAGTAATACGAAGTATGAAATCTAACATATGGCAGAAGAGTATGTGTTCCACATGGCTAGGAGAGCAGGAATGGGAGCACACCAGCATCTGAGCAGCAGGGAAAGAGTTATACAAAGCCAATGAAACTGTCCTGTAGGAATATATTAAACTGTTGTCTGTACTTGCACCCAAACGTTTCCTCTGACGTTGTTCTTGGAAGGATGCTCCTTCAGCAGTGCAAGGAGCTCTGCTTAGCATTGCTTCATTCCTCTTTGTGGGTGAGTGTGCAGAGCCCTGCCTGTGGGATCAATGCGGTACACAGTGCTTTGGGGGGAATCAGCAAAACGTGAATGATTGTAACCAAACTCGGGGAAGCTGGGTGGATATAGCACCCTGGAGGCCATGCTCACACTGAAGGCAGTCGCAGTGCCTCAGAACTGACTGTAGTTCCTGTGTAGTTTAACAACCTTCTCAAACGTTGAAATTTTACTGATGAAAGCTTTATGTGGCCAAAAGAAGGCTTGCTCTGGAGGCAGTAAAGCACTGCCGTGCTTTGGGTCTTTGCAATGAAGGGGCTTGAGCTGACATTCAGAGATACTGAGCTGAAGGGTTCGCTGGAAAACTCCACCTCACTTACACCCTGATTACTGTTGGATTAGGATCACATCTCATCTCATAGTAATCATGCGTTAGCTGCACATATTGGCTATAGGATGAGATCTGATGTTTGTGTACAGGCATCTATTTTATTAAATATAAAGGTTGAGAGACCTATCCAGCCCTGGCATCGTATAGAAGTACCTCATTTGCATATATCTCTTTTAACTGCCAAAGCAGAAGAACTTTTGAATTTAATTTCTATTTTGGGACAAGCCAAAAGTATTAACTTTTTCCAAATATATATTTTTTTTCTATGATGGAAACAAAATATAAATTAATTAGCTATTTACTGTGAATACACTAACATTGTGACTATGCAGGTTGTCATTCACCACCCCAATGCAATGCTGTAATTGTCCAGATGTAACACTGTCAGAAGATGAGGTGTACCTGTTATTCTTACTGATTTTCAACTTTTTTTTTTTNCAGAGATATGCACAACTGAGAGGACCCATAAGTAGCCTTTGTGAGCAGTTTCACATTTGGTCTATCAGTTTTAAGACAATCTTTTCAAACGCAGTTCTGTATTAGTGGTGGGAGATCTGAGAAAAGGTGTAGCAGGTGAAATATAGACGTGTTTCCAGCTATGCATTACTGTATAAAATGGACATTGGTGCTAAAGTGATTCTGTCTTCAGATCAAAATAGCAATGGCTGTTAAAAATGCAAAGAAAAGAGCTCATTCATCAGGCTGTACTAATTATATCTAGCCCACATTTGCAAATTGGTTAACTGTAAGCATTCCTGGACTGGTATCACTGAATTGTAAGGATTATTTCACAGTTGTTGATAATAAAATTAAAAATAGTTTCCATTTAGTTTCTTTCAGAAGAGTTGAAGCAAGATGATGTGAAAACAAAAGGTACTTATTAAATAAAGACCTTATAGGCAAATGTCTTGATATGTAAGGAAATTATTATCTAACGACTGGAGTCTAACTTCAGACCCAGTTACAGAACTTCCTTTTTAGAGTTCAGTCATCCCATCACAGAGACAATGTAATGAAGATTTTCATTGAGCATTTTTATAAGCAGAAATGTGACCAATTCTTGTGATTCAGTGTTTTGAGACATTAGATTACCATCTTTAATCTCAGCTAAACAAAAGAGAGTCTCTCAAGCTCCTTAATCACAAACAGATTTTAGTGAATATCCACAAGAAATATTTACTTTGTAAATTTGTGTCTATATTGTAATGATTATGTTTGCTCACTCCAGACACAGGGGGTCTCCAAGGCAGCGGTTTTGATTCTTAGCCTGGTGGGGTCTTTGGATTATTTCTGAGGACATCTGAGAAACGACATTCATCCACAGAACACCTCCTGTAATTGTGCAATTAACGGTTTTAAGTCATCTTGCAGTTTCCTGAAACACTAGAGAAGCTTCCCAGATTTTCTTTTTTTAAGCCCTGAAGGCACTAAAGAGTCCTTAAGCTTGGCTGTTTCCCAAAATCACTTGCTTGTGTGTTTCTGAAATAGCTTGATGCTTCTCAGCTGGGTAGAAGGCATTTAAGCAAGTGCTAAGTGTAACAAGGCTAGATGAGAGGCCAGGTTATGTTTTAAATTACCTCATTCCTCTTCTAGCCTTGAGAATTGGGTGTTGCCTCTTGGCTGCTTAGTTGGTCATCCTTTGAGGTACTGGCTGGAGAGGTAGCTGGGTGTTACACACCTTAAAAGCTTAATGTGTTTCTTACCAACTCTAGTCATGGAAGATATTTTTGTGGCTAGCCCTAGCAGCAGATGTAGCTTCTCTTCAGCTTCAGTGCTGTGGAGGTCACCTAGCCCCTCGTGTTATCGCAGCGGTGAGATTAATGCTGGCACTAGTGCCGTCATCTCCTTCCTGGCTGAATACTGTTCTTAGGCATTTTGTGCTTGACAATACACCTCTCCAGGGAAGTGTGCATCTTAAGCGGAATGAATCCTGAGGCAAGCAGTCTATCAGCCTCGCTGATTCCAGCGATACGCCAAGTGCTGAATGAAAAGCCAGAAATGACAGAATAAACAGCTGGAAAAACTGAAGATCACCTCTGGCCTGAGTTGAGAGGAGTTCTTCCTCTGCCTTGCAGATTGGTTGGTCTGCAAATGCTGCTGTTGACCATTCTCTTGCATGTCTTGCCCATGAGATTCAAAGTGAACTGGTAAGAGATCTCCTGTGTTGCCACATGCCGTCAGCTCAAACATACAGATAATGTCAGCACTGGTTTCCTACCAGAGAATGCTAAGAGAGGGTAAGTGTGATTTGCATTGGGGTGGGCTTTCAGTGACTGGATATCTTTCTTGATTGTTGGATGCCTTTGTAAAGTAGCCTGTGCTTCTGCTGGGGTCATGCAGAAGGCGTTAGCCAGCACAAAAAATGTCTCAGATAGTTGTTGTGAAAATAGGTAACTTTAGCTAAGGTTCTCCTTGGAAGTCATTTGTATTTCCAGTTTTATCTAGTAAAATCAGCAACAAATGTCTGTGCTGCTGTTTTTTT
>VXAV01010770.1:0-44116 GCA_013399715.1 Alectura lathami
CCCCATGCTACCTTACACAGCCACCCCATACCATCCTGCACACCCCCCCCATACCTCCCTATACAGTTCCCCACATGCCACCCTGCACAGCCCCCCACGCCACCTTACACAGCCCCCCCATGCCATCCTACATGCTCCCCCCAGGCGGTGCAGCCCCCCCTCCCCCAAGTTGCCGGAGCGCAGCACGGGCTGGACTGGCAGTGGGGCGCAGTGGGGTCGATGCTCTAGGTTTGCACCGAGCTTTGCAAACAGGAGGGGGAATTGCTTCTGCATCGCTCTGGCTGAAATGCAGTGCTTTCTGCTCGGCAAGGCAGTCGCTGTTAGCTCAAGCCTATCTGAATGCAAATATATCTGTGCGTCCCCCAAATAATCGCCGGCTTGTGCAATAACTCACCCTGAGCGGCCTCGGTGTCGGAGCATGCACAGTGCAAGCCCTCCCCTTTTGTGGGAGCCGAGCTGGATTTACACCTGTGTCACAACCATGGCACTGGCTGCCGCTTCCTTGTTACTCATTGACTGCCAGTGTCCCCTGGCACAGGGTGTGCGTTGCTGAGCGCCTTGCCTTTCGGTTTGGGGCTCACCCGGGGCTCTTTGAAGGCAGCTGCTCTCGCGCCGCCGTGCCTCGTTGTGCCTCGTTGTGCGTGGCGTTAATGCAAATTGATTTAGAGGGATTAATTGGTGGATTTGTTCCAGCCAACCTGTTGTGTTTTGCTGTAGTGGGGGGGAATCCCACCTGTTAAACTGCATCCAGCAGCAGGGTCCGTCCTGCATCCTGCCCATGCGGAGGGCTGAGAGCTGGAACCTCTTGGCAAGGTGAAAGCCTCTGGCTGCCCAGCCTGCTCTGGTTTCTGTGGGTTTGGGCTTGGGCTGGGTTGGTTCTGCTCCGGGGACTTGCATGTGTGTGTTTTTGTGGAAGGGGCAGAGCCTGTGCTCCTGCAGCACGCCCCAGCAGGGGAGGATTTGGGGTGTTTTGTGAAGGTTCTGTGTTTCTTTTTTCCTTCCTCTGAGGTTTTTCAACCTCTTGGGTGGTGGCAGAGCTCCTCTCTAGTTTCCTTTACTGCCACCGCTCTGGGAAACAATTAGGATACTGTAACGGTGCTCAGTTCCGCAGAGTGTGTGTGCTCCTGCTTGATAAAATAACCATGCAGGCTTTGCAGTGACATGGGACATGCCAGCTGTGGGGTGCTGCTGGCCATCGACGAGGAGTGGTCCCATCCATGCTGGAGGGCAGTGCTGCAGTGCCCGGGGCTTGGCTTGGTGTCTGGCGGGCAGGAAAGAGCCTGTGTAGCTGTATTGTTTTTTTTTTTTCTCCTTCCTCATGTGTTGAAGAGGCTATCATTTAAAATGGGAACTATCCAGCCATGTGCTGTAACAGAAGCCAATCAGTTAAGTGTAAAATTGCACCTGAATTGCGTTGTGTTCATCACCCTTATCGAGGGGAACAGGAAGAATGGTTGGTCTCAGCAGAAAACCCTGATTCAGCTCACTCTGGTTTGGGTTTCCTCCCCAGATCTCATGCTGTTATTTCTGCACGCTCTCATACATCGCTCTGTCTGCTTTTATAGGTGGGCCTGGTACATCCGTAGTGAGCCTTATGCCCTCCCTCAAGGATTTCAGGATGATTTCAGAAGCATGGGGTGCAAACAAGCACCTCTGAACAGCTCTGTTCCAAGCAGGAGGGTCGCCCAGCCATCTGATGTCAGCAGGGAGAGCAGGGGGCAGGTGAATGGCGTGGGCAGCCGCCAGCCCACATGTCGCAAGGGAGAATTTGGGGTTTGGAGGTGCTGGGTGGGTGACAGTCCCCAGGTCCTGCTGGCGGTGCTCGGGGCTGGTCCCAGGTTCTGTGAGCAGACGTAAATGCGTGCCTGTACGCCTCGGTAATTAACGCTGCCTCTGTGAAATGTGTTATTCATGTAATTAGGGTGCAGCTTAAGACAGCTCGAGGTAATAACTCTGCCCTTTTTGTGCACACTGAGACGTCTCCTGCTGCAGCGCGCTGCTTCTGCTCGCACGCGGGCAGCGGCGAGGTGCGCTGCAAGGGCTTTTTTCTCTCATTTAAAACAAAACTGGAGGAATGCAGCAAAGCAGGAGCAGGGCTGGGTGGTGGGCGTGCGGACGGAGGTGGGAATGAAGCATGGGCGTTGTCGCAGCCCTTTGCAGGAGCGTTAATCATCCGGCCCCAGGTTTCACACGGTGAGTTGCTGGAGGGGTGTTACGACTGTGGCTTTGTCTGAAGCTGGATGCGGATCAGAGCGAGGATCAATATTTGTGTCCCTGGCTCTCTGCGTGGTGATTATCGTTGATTCTGAGCGTTGGCAGCCTCGTGGCCGAGGTCTGGTTGACATCGCAGCAGTGGGGACACGAGCGGGTAGGCGCTGTTAAAGTGAGCACCATCGGGGTCGCACCAGGGTGCTCGTGGATGAACGTCTTTGCTGAATCAGTGCTTGGATTTTCAGTGATTTTCAGTAACAGTGAGTTCTATGGGGAAACATGAAGTTCAGGGGGCAAAGCCCGCACGGGGGCTGAGCCAGGCGGTTGGTTTGTCTCGCCTGGGACTTTTCCTGTAGTCTCCTCCCAGCATTACATGGAAAACACCTTAATTAATTAGTGTTGGCAAAGTGCTTGAAGATGTGAGGCGCAATCAATAGCTAAGTGTTATTAATAAGACCTTGTTCGGCATTCTGCTTGTCTCGCTTCCCGGTTCAGAGCGTTGGTAGCACGCGGTGCTTTGCAGCAGTGGGGATAACGGTGTGCGCACGGCTGACGGCACGTGCACGGATGCTGCCAAAATCCAGCTGGAAAGGCAGCAGGAGTTGCACCCTGCTCCTGCAGCAAAGGATTTCTCCTCCTCGCAGGCACCTGCAGGATGCCAGAACACTTCCGTAGCTGCCATGCAAAGACTTCAACTTTTGCCCAGGAGACAGGCAGTTACCTGGGTGCTGTTGCTATTTTGCAAGTAATCATCTGGGGCTGTTGAAAATGTACCACGTGGCACACTTACAATTTAGCCTCTCAGGGATCTTCCCCACTGTTTGCTCTCCCAGAGTTTGAGAGCTGATGTTGCAGAGGAACATGGATATCAGAGCATTTATGCACCACGTGTACTGCAGGATCAAGGTCTTGCTGTGCTATTACTGTTAGAATTGCCTGCCCTGGGAAACAAACGTGTGTGTAGTAATATTCACGTGGTTGCATTAGACTCAAGGAGCTGGCTGCAGCTAGCACTTCAGGTCCCCCTCACCTCTTGGATTTTGAAGATGTTAATTTAAAGTATCTTTGTGTAGCTGGAGCCTTCCTGTTCATAAGTCTCATTTGGCATGGTTAGCATAAGATTTATGATAGTTCAGCAGGGGAGCAGGGGAGTTTTAGCGGAGCTCCTGAGGATGAGTGAGCTGGAGTGAGCTCTGAGGTTGGAGAAGGGCTGGGTGCAGTATTTCTGCCTCCCCAGTTCATGGCATGACCACGGAGATGTTTGGTGTTAGATGTGCAGGAGAGGGAGGTGTAAGCAGGCCCTGACCTTAATCCTGGAGAAGGTTAAGTGCACTTTTGTCTGTTGGATTTGGGTAATCACCAAGTCTGGGCACTCGCCAAAAGGGCAGTCCCTCATCCCATTACTTACTGTTCGTTACTCCAGATGCATCAGTACGCTCGGTGTTCTCTTGCACCGGAGCCAGATGATGCAGAGCAATCTGCACCCTCAGTATTAACCTCTCCAGGCAGCCAAACCTAGCTTTGCAGCGGGGAAAGTGCCTCCCCTATCTGGTGTACATAATGTATGGCAGCCCTGCAACTGCTCAGGTGCTGCAAGCCTTTCCTCCAGTGCTCCACGCTTCTCCCGCGGCACCGAGCAGTGCCAGGGCTTTGTTTGAGGCACTGAAGTTCAGCTTGAGCACGACACAGCAATGCTGCCGTCTGCAGCTTATTAAAATTCAATTCCCCTAATTCCTTGTTGACAGCGATGCATGAGATAAGAGAAGTAGAGGCTGACGCAGCAGCTTGCACAACCGGCGCACTCGCATGCGGGATGGGGCACGCGAAACGCCGGTGAACCAGCCATCGGGAGCTTCCCAGTGGATCGAGTCCATCTGACAACGTTTGTTTGCAGAAGTTACTGGAAAAGAGGAGGAGAAACTCATCCCCGCCCACCCCCACCCAACTCAGGGATGTGGTTTAGGGCTGTGGCTTGGTGATGGGACTCTAGGGCAGGTTGGTGGTTGGGCTGATGGAGTTGATCCAACCCGGGTGATTCTGGCAGGGCTCATTGGAAGTTTGGGGGTGCCCCCCCTGGGGTGCCAGCTGAGGCTTGGTGCGTGCGACAGGAGGTGATGGATCCCATCCCACAGCTCCAGTGCCCATCGGTCGGGCTCCAGCCACACAGGTCGGGTGAGATGTGACAGCTGGCTGATTCCTTTATTCGTGCCAGTCCTCCTCATCCTCAGCAACCCACAAGCAGCCGCTGTGGCTGGGTGCACGCAGTGCAGGATGCTTGCTCCTGGCTGCAAGCTGCGTTCAGTGGGGGTGGTTTGGGGGCAGATTTCTGGTTTTTGGCTGTGCCTCATGAGCTTAGCGTGTCTGTCTCCAAAAATTGCTAAATTGCAAAGAGCTTCCTGGTGCTGCTGAGCTGCGTCGGGGAGCTGTGCTCTTCCACAGGTGACCTGATGAGAATGGATTTTTGTCACTGGGGTTTTGGGTGCCTGTGGGCACAAGAGCTGAGGCAGGCAGTGCTGGTTTTGCCCCAAAAGCACCAAAAGCTCAGGCGTTTTGCTTTTCACCTGCAGGCTTTAAGCACAAGAAGCGTGGCAACTGGATTTGGAGGGGGAAAAAAAAGGGGGTTTGGTGTGAATAAGTTTTTGGTGTGTTGTGCGGGATGCGGAGGAAGGGGGCGAGCACAATGCTGTGCCAGTATCTCCCTGCAGGTTTTCCTATGGCTCCTTTTTGAGCAGCAGGAAGAACCCAGAGAGCTGGCATTGCTGATGACAAGTGGATTTCTGCAGAGAAGATAAAACAGGATTGTGCCGCTTCTGCAGCACAGCGAGGCCATGGGCAGTGTTCGGGTTTTGTAACCGAGCCTCTGTTTTCTCTTGCCTTTTATTTCTTATACAAACACGGAATTTGCAGAAGGGGGCGTACCTTTGTGATCACAGAACACCACTGCAAGACCACGTGACAGCTGCATGTGTAGGAACGCATGAAAAAAAGGAAAGATAGACCCCAAAAACCATCTCAGCTTTGGATGTTCAAAACAAAAAGTTATTTTCTTTAGCTGGATTTTTCCCGTGACTGGGGAAAAATGCATTGGGGTTCTTCTGGTAGGCAGAGTGGCAAGACCCTGCCTGGTGGTGTTGTCTTGCTTGGCACCACAAAAGTGCTGGGTACCCTTCAGAGCTGCATTAAGTGGAGTAGCTGGAGCAGGCTCTGCCCTCCCATCAGAAAGCAGTGGGTTTTCTTTCCCCAAAATGTTTCAGATCACTGTAAGATACTGTTGCAGGTCAAAATTTGCTGTAGGCATGCAGGTCCTGGAAGCCTGTGCCTGTTTTCTGGGGAGATGTGCTGTGCTGGGGGTGGAAAGCAGAGCAAATTGATTTGAGGAAGAGGTCTGAGGAACTGAACTTTGATGTCTGGGTTTAGGCAGTCTAGACACTCTTTTAAGCTGCAGAAGAGGAAAAAAATCATCTTAGAAGAAACCTAGAGATGTCTGTGAAGGTTTTAGTGGGCTATTCTGAGATTTCCAGTAGGAAAAACTCCAAATTCAGCAGTGCTTTGAATTTTAAGTAGCATCTGCCCCACTGAGCCCAGCAGGACCTATGCTGTGAGTTCGGTGTGAGCAGGACTGGGTTCTTCCCTGCACCTTCCTCCCACCGTACCTGTGCCTGAAACTATTTTTGCTCCTTTTCTGACAGACATGGGAAATGTGTGGGAGCAGACCCAAGCGCCTGAGCTGCTGTGGCATCCCAGTTTGCTCGTAGTGGCGGGGAGGAGGAGGTGAGATAATTGGGCTGTTCCCGTGCCCTGACTCTACTGGGGAGGTCACTAGGGTAGTAGGATTTTTAGCATGGCCCCGTGACCTGCATTATGGGATCTGGCCACTGCTTTGGGGGGATGAGTTTTCCGCTCGTAGCTGTGCTCATCCACAGCTCTGTTCTCCAGTGACCTCTCCTTCGTAAGGAGGAGAGCCCAGCTCTGAGCTGCTCGGTGGCTGCCGGATGCTTGGCGAGAGCTGACAGCGTAGTTCTGTGATTTGGGGTGACAGCAATACACGCAGAAACACAGCTCCATGTTGCAGCTGCAAAATATTCCCCTTCTGTGCGCATTGGCATTGCTGTTTTCTCTAGACTGAAACACACCCAGTTATTTGCTTTATGCTTGTCAATTACTGCTTTCCCCACTCGGACAAAGCCTGTTGTTCTATCCACCTGCAGATTAATGCTATGCACTTTTACACCCCCTGTAATGCATCCGGAGCCATTAAGTGGCTGTGTCCAAATCCATCATCGTTTCTGTCCTGCTGCAGCAGTGCAGGAGCAGGGGAACCGCTTCTGATGGAGAGGGGGAGAGCTCCTGGCACGTTCGCATCGGATAATTGAATCCATGAAGATCAGCGACGCCATCCTGGGGATGGAGCTTGTTTAAAGCCATGCGGGGCCTCCTTCCAGCAGGCTCCAGCTTCCTGAACAAGCTCCATTCCTGCCAGAGGAAGGTCTGAGGCTGGAGGTGAACTGGGGAATGGGGCTGCAAGGTCGCAGTAATGGAGGCCTCAGAAGCTGTAGAGGGCCACCTATTAGTGTAAAGGCTGCATTTGGTACCATGAAGGTATCTTTTGGATGTAACAGTACAGAACCATAGAATATTCCAAGTTGGAAGGGACCCGCAGGGGGCCCCGAGCCCAGCCCCCAGCCCCACCCAGCAGCACCCAGCCCCGAACCCTGTGGCTGAGAGCGGTGTCCCAGCGCTCCCTGAGCTCCGGCAGCTCGGGGCCATGCCCGCCGCCCTGGGGAGCCTGTGCCGTGCCCAGCACCCCCTGGCGCAGGACCTTTCCCTGGCACCCCCTGACCCTCCCCTGGCAGCTCCGTGCCGTGCCCTCGGGCCCTGTCGCTGTCCCCAGAGAGCAGAGCCCAGCGCCTGCCCCTGCGCTGCCCTGGCAGGGAGCTGCAGGCCGCCATGAGGCCTCCCCTCAGCCTCCTCCGCGCTGGTCCCAGCCAACCCAGAGCATCCTCTGCTCACACTTCGCCCTCCAGACCCTTCCCCACCTCCTCAGCCCTCCTTTGGACGCTCTCTGACAGCTTCGTGTCCTTCTGGCGCGGTGGCACCCAGCCTGCACCCGGTGCTCGAGGTGAGGCCGCAGCAGGCAGCGCAGAGCGGGGCGATCCCTGCCCTCGCCTGGGCCTGGGGCACATCAGGATCCAGCCTGAATTTTAGGGTAGAAATTAGCTGGGCCCCAGATGCTGCCCGCAGTATCTTTGCTTTTCCCCCAGCTTTGCAGAGAAGCTGTGGATGTGCTGTTCCTCCCTGGGCATGCACCGTTTCCAGGGTATTTCAGTAATGATCTGATTTAACGCATCTTCTCCACGTCTTATCGCTGTGGTTGCTGAGTGCATTCGTTAGGGACTGGTCTCTGGGTGTAATTCCTCTGATGGGTGCATTTACTCTGCAGTGGCAAGACCTCTTTGATTCAGCCTCGCAGGCAGGGCGAGATGAATGGAAAGCACTTTATCCCAAATGGGTTTGAATACCTCGTATGTTCCTTACAGACTCTTGATTTCAGTGGGGCCGTGTCATCTCAGGCTGAGGTTTTGGGATATTTGTTCGATGCTGCCGTGGTTTGAGGACTGGAGTGCCGTGGTGTGCCCGCTGCAGCTGCTGAGAGCAGCCCTGTGCTGCATCTTGCTATGTTTGTGATTGTTTTCTATTTGTTTTACTTGAGAGGCAGGAACAACAGCAACAAAAAGGCATGGATAAAAAAAGCTTTGAGAGCTTTGCTTGTTAATTAGTCCAACAATAACGTGATAATGACTGCAGTGCAGTATTAAAAGCCCGTATGCAGAAAAGGCATTAACTCCGCTTGCTGGGAGCGTTAACCCATCCTGATAGTATCATCCTGTAGCGTGTCAGCAACAGCCTGTCGATAGCGTGATGTCAGCATCGCACCTCTGACCTCATCACCAAGCTCAGCCTTGGCGCTGCTGCATTTTTCAGCAGATGGGAATATTGCCTGGGGATGAATCAAGTCCTTGGCAACGAGAATTTGAGTGACCCGGTCCAGTTCTTTGCCATAGCTCATGGGATGCAAAGGGATTTTGGCACTGCTGTGGATGACATCGCACAGATACCTGCAAAATCCCCAGTGCTGGGGTGTCCTGCATGGCCCGGGCTGGGAGCAGCTGAGCCTTTGGATCCTTTTGGGGAAGGAAGGTGATCTGAGCCTCGGAGCTGCCGTGATGTGTGCTGGTTCCTTCTGCTCGCAGCTGCACATAAAGGCTCCAAATGGGGAATGTTTTGCTTAACTGCAGTTTTTGCAAAACAGCTCTCATTTGCTAACTCATTTTTGGTTGTTACCAGGGTGCAAGCATAAGCTTATTTTGCAGTAGCGTTTTGCATTTTGCCTGGACTTGAATCAGCAAATGAGCATTGATGTCTTTGGGACAATCCAGAGAGGAGCAGAAGTTGAAAAATTGCAGTGATGCTCTTGAGATAACTTTGTTAGCACTTTTTTTTATTATTATTATTATACTGGTGGCCACAGGCACTTATCACATCAAGTACTTTTGGGGAGAAGGGTGAGTTACACTGGCTGCAGGTGATGGCAGGAAACCATTAAACACACACTGGTTCCCCTGGGCCGTGTTCCCAGCGTATCTTGAATTTCTTTAAGTGTGTGTACACAGTTCAGAGGGTAATACCATCAATTAGACCAACAAGAAAGACTAATAAAAACCTATAACCCTCTATAGTATGCGGAGTTTATCCTTGATTAGCAGGGCTGCTCTGATCTCATCGTAAATCCGTGTACGTCGTTAGGAGAGAGCACTGTTAAATTGGTAATTAACGTTGCCAAAAAGTTTTCATCATTCATTCTGTTGGAGAGGAGTCGAAAGCGGTTGGGAAAATAAAGCAGCGTGGAGCAGTGAGTAGGGCAGAAGCAGTGCCCTTTATTCCAGCGTAGTGGGGAGCACGTCTGGAGCAGAGCAGATACTACAGATCCTGGTACTGGTGCTGCACACGCTCAAGCTGGGTAAATACTGTCCTCAGCCATACGCAGCCAACTTTTTTTGCCAAATTTGAGCCAAAACTTTGCTTGGTGAGGCAGCAGAAAGCGCGTCTTAAGTTGCTGATGTGTTTCATAACGATAGAGGGGGGAGAAGCAGTGTGCAGGGAAATTGCATTATTCATGGGCGCGTTGCTCTGGGCGCTGTCGGCGGGCTGCAGCTGGGTGCTGAGCTCCATGCAGCTTTGTGCACGCTGTGCTTCATGCACCCGGTGCCTGGGCAGCAGAGCAGAGCCCGCACTGTCCCGACCTGCCAGGATCTGCCCACGGCAGGCGCTTCCCTTCCTGCCTGCTGAGCCAGGCAAGCAGCAACCTGCTGCGCTCCCTCATTCGCCTCTTAGAAATGATGGCGAGTCAGGGAGATTTTCTTTATCTTCTTTCTTTATTTTTGTTAATTTTATCTTTACAGAAGAAAATGGCAGCGTGGATAAGGAGGTTTTTGCTCTGGGTGCTAGCTGTGCTCGGAATTTCATCCGCGCTCTTCTCAGGCGTTGCCTTCCAGCTTGTTTGTGTGAAGCCGAGCTGCGAAGCGAGCTCTGCCCACCTTGCAGCCTGTTGCACAGCCAGCTCTCGGTGCGAGCAAGCCATGGAACAGCGCACAAGAAGCAGACGGGGCCCGCAGAGGCAAGCACCAGCATCCTGCCTGCTCGCAGCCGAGCAGCTCTCAAGGCGTTGCTTGGTTGGGAGCGCTCATCGCGAGGCTTGTCCTAACCGGTCGGAGTGGAGGGATGGGCTCTTCCCAAGGCTTTTTTTTTTTTTTATTTTTTTGATATTGCAGGAGGAGGGGAGCGAGCCTGGGCTCTCCCACCAGCCCGATGAGCTCTGGCTCTGCTGCTTGGGGTGGGTGATCCCACCCACCGCGCTAATCCTCATCAAGGGCTGCGTTGGGTGAAAGCCGAGGCGCTTGCGTCATGTTCCGTCTGCTGTGCTGCTTTCCTCAAGGGTGTTCCCAGCGCTGCTCCTTGCCCCATGCCCTGCTCCTGGAAGCACCTCTCTTGTGCTGTGCAGGCCTGGGGGTCCCAGCACGCCCGCTGGGCTCAGCGTTTGTTATTCTCAGGGCTCTGCAAGGCTGGAACCCACATCCAGGACCGTTGGGGTTGGGGATCAACCCAGCAGCTCTTCGGCGTTGGAGGTGCTTCTGGCTTCCAAGCATCCAGTGCTCCCAGGTGAAAGAACCTCAGAGGCCTTGCGCCTTTTATTAGCGTGTTTGCCCTTTTGCTAGCAATTAAAGGGGCTCTCCTGTAACCAAGGAGCGCTCAACTTAGCGGTGCTTGCAGCCAGGATGCTCACTGCCAGCTGAGCACAACCTTTTGGTGGCACAGAGTTTTGCATGGCTGGGAAATCTTGCAACACGACTGCTGGTGGAAGAGGGTTTTCTCTGTGTCGGGTGGCCTCATCCAGAGGCACTGGCGGAATTACAGGCTGGGTGCTGGAGTGAGGCCAGAGGGTTTGGAGCTGCTGCACATCCGAAGCTGGTGTGGGGTCCGTGCATTTCCCCGCTGTGGTTTGCAGTTTGCTGCAGCCTCCTGATGCTTCTGTGCTGTGTGCAGCGGTGTGATGGGGAAGCACCAACATGTGCAAGGGTGTTTTGGGGGAAAAACCCCTAGCAGCCCTCCTGGCTGGGGGTCTCTGTCCTTCTTTTAAAGTAAATCAAAGCAGAGGAGGATGATGGCATCTGACTGTCCCCGTCGAGAATGCTGCTTTTGTGTCTCAGTGCGTCTCATCCCTTGGCTCTGTGTCCTGCTCCTCCGGGGCGGCACAGACCCGGGCAGTGTCACCGAGCACAATGGCACTTCTGATTTGTCAGTGCTGGCAGTGCTCTGGTTGAAGAGGAAAACACCGCGTTAATGGAGTTCACAGCCCATGATGAACTCGGTGCTGTGAGGGTGGGGATAGCATGGCCCCGAAACTCTGCCATCAGCTGGGTTTTTGGGGATGATTACGCTGAAATCAGATGTGCGTCCGCCGAGAAGCCTTGCGTTGGGTGGGAATTTCACCACCGGCGTTGGTATCTTCTGGGTTTTGCACGTCATTGCTGTGGGTGTCCGGGCTGTAAATGGGCAAGAGGATGCATTTTAATTTTAGTTTGAAATTAAGATTTCATTTTTTTGAGCACATAGCAAAATCCCCTAAACCAAGCTTGATAAGTGAGCTTCTCTAGAAGGATCTGCTCATGCAAATATTCCTGCATGAGATATAAAGTGCCTGAAGTGCACGCTTCAGGCCAGATGCAGGCGTGTGCAGCCGTGGGCTTCAGCCCCTGCCCATGCATTGCCTCCTCCCCTCCTCTGCTTTGTGTGCATTCCCGGCCTTCCTAATCATATCCAGCTGAAACTGTTGAAAGTGAGCTCAGGCAGAAAATATTTTTATGCCAAATGGTAACACATTTTTTGGAAGTGGAGAGCCTTTTTTTTTTTTTTTTGATGGGGAGTGGGTTGCTCTGGGTGTTCAGCTGTTGGCGTCTGCTGCACCCCGGCCATGCTGGAGACAGGTTGCAATCCAGCTCCGTTGGAGTTGGGTTGGTACATCCCATGGAGGAGCTCTGCACATCCCATGGAGGAGTTCTGCACGGAGCAGGCATTTGAGTTATGAACTCAGAGCTGGAAATTTAGAGCCAATTAATTCTGGATGCTAAGTGAATTAATTTGCCCTTCTCATAACCCCCAATCCACACGAACAGCACTCAGGTTATTAAAAGGATGTCTTAAAATAAAGGAAGTATTTTGCCAGCTCATTATCTTTCTTCTTGGTCGGAAGAAGGATGTTATTTTAAAGATCAATTACTGTTGTTAAGCTCCTATTATGCCATCTTGAAGGCACACAACGTTTTGGATTTCCTTCATTTTTCTTTAAAACATTTTGCAATTGATTATTTGTTGGCTTTTTTTTTTAATTTTATTTGCAAATTTTATCGTTTCCACCAGCATTGGGTGCTGAGAATGCATCCTGCAGCGAGCACTGGGATGCATCCCTCACTCATAGGCTGCTACTGCAGCAGCACCCGTGTTCCATCTCCTGTAACTGGGCACTGCAGGCACCCATGGGTGCTGCTGTCGGGCTCAGGATGGTAATGCTGGAACTGACACATTTGGTGTCTGAAGCAGTTGGCTTCGTTTTGTAAAAATCTTACATTCAGGTCACAATTGAAGGGTTGCGTGGTTTTTCTTTGGCTTTTTTTTTCCTTTACTAATTGCAATTGTTTCCCGTCCTCTGATCCATTCTACTTCGCAATAAGGCACGTAATTCATTATTTAAGTGGCAGCGTTCTGATAATTGGGTGAGTTATTTTTGTCGGGGCTGATTAGTTGGTAAGTACAGATTGATGGCGGAGCGGTGCCGCGCTCCCCCGGCGTTCGGGCTCTGGGGAGGTGCGAGGTGCCTGCTTGCACCTTGCTGACAGCCTGCTCCTTGCAGGAGGAAGCTGCTGATGGCAGACTGCACCGAGAGACTGGAAGGGTTCGGTGCTCGATCCCATCTTTAAAACTCATTGTGCTGCAAAATGTTAGGAAAGCGCCAGCCAAGAGATGTTGGGGCTGCACCTACAGCGCCGGGTGCCACGGGTCCTCACCCAGCGCTGGGGACGTTGCAGGGTGTGAGCCTGGAGCTGGCCGTGTCCTAGAAAAGCTTTGTCCCTTCGCAGACATAAAGCCACGTTGTTTTATCCCCGGAGTTCATGGCAGCGCTGGGACAATGCGGGCTTTGTCCCCGCAGCCGGGGGACGCTTTCTCTTCTCCCCCTCGCCGTGCCTTGCTTTTTGCTCTCTATTTGTGCTGCAGAAGCTGTTTGTAGGATTAAGGCTTTTTTTAGCTCGTTTGCAGACTGCTTAACGAAGGGCGTGGGCTGAATGCAGAGGTCTGCGGGGCGAGACGCCCGGCATTCCCCGTCCCCTGCAGCCAGGCCAAGGAAAACAGCTTGCACACATGTAATTAAGGATCTGTTTTTGGAGCCGGAGCCTTCTGCCTTCTCCAAGATGTCCCAAACTGTGCTGCTAGGCGAGTTTACCTGGAGCCAAGCCATGGCGGTATTCAAGAGCAGAACTCTGGAAAGAGGGAGGGAAATGCAGTCTTTTATGTCACTTGGTCACCTCTCCCGACAGAGCATGGGGCTGTGCAGCGCAGCTTTTGCTGCCGACTGTCTGCGTGCTCCTGGCCGAGCAGATGGCTCCTGCACAGATGGCCCCGGGGACGCTGCCTGACCCTGGGGATGGCCAGAGACTGGTGGGAAATGAGCAGTGATTAGGAGATGCCCAGCATTTTTCTTGAGCAAACGCATGCAGCGTGGAAAAAAACAGGGCTCTGCGTGGTTAGCAGTGCCTTGGCCGAGGCCCAGAACACCAGGAGGGTTCGGAGGCTGGGTGCTGGAGGGCACCGCTGGTTACTCGTGGTGCTGCAGGGTTGGTGTGGGTTTGCAGAGCACCGAGGAGCAGAGGCAAAGCCCTTGGGGTGCTCTCTGCAGCGGTACCCGGGGCTGAACCCATCGCTCGCTGCGTTGCTCGCGTGGAGGTGGCACTGCGCTGGCAGGAGGCTCATGTGGGCTTGG
The DNA here is from genome assembly GCA_013399715.1 of Alectura lathami. Taxonomy (NCBI): domain Eukaryota; kingdom Metazoa; phylum Chordata; class Aves; order Galliformes; family Megapodiidae; genus Alectura; species Alectura lathami. Next base: position 13,802 of record VXAV01010770.1, read on the forward strand.
AGGTGAGTTTGCAGGCTGCTGTAAAAGCAGCACAAGAAGAGGATCTGTCAAAGTAAAACCGGTGATGCCGTGCTGGGTTCCCAGTTCTTTCTTGCTTTCTGAGGCTGTTGGAATGTGGAAATGCATCAGGGGCTCAGCGGCTGGGAGCTGGGGACAGGAGGGAGCAAAGGATTCCAGCGATGCCTCCATCCGTCGCAGCCGGGGATTTCCAGCCCCTTTTCACCCAAATTGCAGTGTCGGAATCGGTGCTCTTTAGGAGAAATGGCAGTGCTTTATGCACGATCTCGCTGCTGGGGTCAGAGTGTAAGTCAGCTGAGCGCTGCCTTGCCCTGGTATGTTTGCCATGGGATAATGGAAAATTCCTGCCAGCAGCCTGCTTGATCCAGGGCCAGAGGAAACAGGATGAAGCCTATTCCACTGCGGAGCGACAGAAGAGCACACTGAGTGCTTTCCGGTGGCTGCCACCAATGTTTTTATGGGCTTGAGATCTAAATCTTGAGAAGAAAAGCAAACGCGCGTAAGGTCAACCTGTGGTCGTGCCAGGCTTCTTGGGTCCTGCTTTGTGCCATTCCTTTGCGTGATTCTGGAGGGCTGCGTGCACAAAGGCAGCGATAGCCTCGTGTTTGGCCTCCCGAGATGATGGGAGGATTCCTGGCAGCGTAGGTCCCCTGTGGTCCATGTCCTGACCCCACAGCCCCAGCCCACGGGTACTGTGTCTGCTGCAGGGGTGCCGCCTGGGAATTTCGAGTTTGCCGTGGGAATTCCTTGAGTTAAAGGGAGTCTGAGCAAACTGGCACCTGGCAGAAGTCTTTGAAAGCTTTCAGTCTCTCTCAGGGCTGTGTTTTGTGTCACAGAACCGTTTGTGCCGCAAGGCTTTGGGGGGAAGGAGTGAACTTGCAGTTCTTCGGCTCTTAGCATTAGCAAAATGACTTTGCACTCCGATAGCCCCTTTCATGCGAGGATCTAAAAGTATTTAGAAAGTGCTAATGAATTAAGCTCCTTGACAGCGCAGCTCTTTGTGCAGGAGTGTGGTCCAAAGCCTGCTGACGGCGGTGGGAGGTGCCCCCGTGCCCTCAGCTCCAGCGAGCCCTTCAGCTGGCTCTGCTTGTCCTGCCTGCAGCTGGAGCCGATGCCGTGGGCGCCTTCCCACACCCGGAGCCCTCATCCTTCCTCCTCAGGGTTCTCTCTCCCTTACATCTCCCTGTATCTTTTTTAATGCTTCAGCAAAGCCCTGGACATAAGGCACCGAGCACTTCGAGATCCTTTTCCTCCCCCGGCGGTGTGTCGGGTCGTGTAATGCCCTTACATCCGATCAGATGTAGCGATCTGCGTCCTATGGATTCTCCCTCGTTGTCACCCTGCTACATCCTCCCCTCTCCCCTACCTTTCATTAATTGTCTTTCAGAGCTATCTGATGATTTTTTCCAGTGGATAAGCCTGTTAGGGATAATCTGGTTTGCTGAATTTCCCTGCCTCTAGGTGATCTCTGTAATAGCTGCCTCGGAGGATTTCATCTTGTTTGGTAGCAGGACGCAATTTCGTATAAATGTTCTCTTTCTTCCTGGTTCTTCTGCTGATTAAGGTCTGCTCTTTCTCCTAAATAAACTGCCACATGAAATACTTCAGAGAGCGGAGTGCTCCAGGGATGCGGAGCGCACGTTTGGCACTTCTGAGCGAGCTGCCTTGGCCAGAGCGGTTGGAATCCAGTGCTGGGTTGGGGTACGTCAGTTTTCATCGTTTGGGACCCAAAAAAGAAAAAAAATATATATCCCTTTTGTATGCCCAGTGGAAAAAAACAACAGCAACAACAGAAAAAATCCTTCACCTTTTGTCCACTTCCCTGCTACAGTGGTGTCACTTAATCACAGAACATTGCACATAACCCGATATGGATGTTTCCCACTGCTGCTCCTTTAGCAAAGCTCATTTTCACCACATCTAAAACCAAACCTATCCCACCTACATGCTCTGCAAGGATATATATTTTTTTCCCTGCCCAAGTCAGTGCTGGATGGAGGGTCAGGCGATTACAGTTCTGCTCCTGCCTGCGAGCTGCTGAGTGATCTCCAGCAATTCGTTTGATCTTTCTGTGGCTGGCTCTCACAAATAAGGATGCTGGTAATAACTTTCTATTGTTAAAGCTCTGGTAATAACTTTCCATTGTTACGGCTCTTAAAGCTCTCGTATAGAGAGTGCTTTATGGGAGTGAGAATAATTATTGTAATCATTTGCAGCGAGGGCGCTGCAAATAAAAGTTGCAGCAGTATCGGACCCTGGTTCTTGTCGAAGGGAATTATTAGAATAATTGTGGCTGGAATGACCAATAAAATGTGAATAAGGCAGCTGTTCCTGTTGAATTTATGGTTGATGAGGAGCTGGATGGCTGAAAGATGCAGGTAGAAGGTGTAGTTTGAGCCTTTCTGGGAGAAAAAAAAAAAAAAAGGAAAATGCTCTGCTTGCTGCAGCTGATTTGGGGCTTGCCTGTCACCTGCACACAAGCGGGCTCCTGGTATGTGTAGGTTCTGAGCCATTTGGGCCATGACATTAAAAACAGACCAGCCCCCCCCCCCACACACTTTCTCAGGACATTTCCAAGTAAAAGGGGAGCGGAGCACCCATCGCTGCTGCCTGGGGGCTGCCAGCACTCATCTCCTGCAGGAAGGCAGCTGCGTGACGCCGACTGTGGCTGTGCGTGTGGCACCTGGGTGCTGCAGTTATGGGGGCAGGGTTAGGGTAACGGGGGGGTAAGTAAGCTCGCTCTATAAATTTCTGAACCTGGCTCCCACCCTGTCCCTTGCTGCCTCTCATTTACAGCTTGCTAAAAATAGGTGGTGGAGAAGACTTGGAGCTGCTGAGACAGAGCAAGCCCGTAAATCACTCGACAGCTCATTTCCTTATAGCAAATACCTTGCTCTTGTGGCTGTATGTTTAGATTAAGGAAGGAATAAAATGCAGCAGCCACTGCCTGTTCCAGTAGTGTTTCTTTTTTTCTTAGGAAAAAAATGTCATGGGTACGTAGGAGTGGGACTTGACCTGGACGTTGGTTTGCGCACGTTGAATGTCTCAGGTGTGGGATTTTTGGTTGCTCATTTGGAAGCACGAGGTGTTGTCAGTGCTGGAGCTGGGCTCAGAACTGGAGGGCTGTGCTCGGCTCCCCAGGAGCAATGCTGGCCCTGGTGTGGGTTGTTTGCATGGGTCAGGCGCAGCAACACGTGCTAAATGCCTCAGTTTCCTCTGCTCAGCCCTCGTCAGCGGCTGTTTTCACCAAATTTGCTCCCCCCAAGCCTTTGCTCCCAGCTCCTGCAGCCACGGGAGTTTGCAGGGACTTCACCAAGAGCTTGGTGCTTGCTTCCTTTCCTTACACACGGGGATCCCCAGACACTTTGCAAACGCTGCCCGGCTTGGGCAGCAGCGCACCCTGCTCTGCTGCTCCCTGTCTCAATCATGGCTGTTGATGGACCAGCCCCAGGAATTCACCTTGTGCCAAAGCTCCATGTTGCAGATAAGGGTCACGGGATCAGGCCTGTAATAGCAGACTTCATTTTCTCTCGTGGCAGCGTGTGTTTTCGATGGGTGAAATTAGAGCCTTGTCTTGCTGCATGTGACTCCTGATAATCAGAGCCATTATCTGTGCTTCTCGTAGCAAATATTGGGGCTGGCTGTTTGCAGGCACGAGCCCTGCTTCCAGCTGTGACAGCCCCTGCAGTAGGATCAGGGATGAGGCTTCCCTCTCCTGAGCTGCTGTTTCCCAAACTTGATGCCTTGGTAAGAAAACCACGTGACAGCCAGGGCTTGTGCCACCGCCGTACTGGCACTGTCTGCACTGCACGACAACAAGAAGATGGAGTTATCAGTGTCCCAGGAGGCAGGGAACAAATTTAGGTCCCAAGCTTGCCTGTGCTTACCCAGCTAACTGTGCTCGGTGCAGCCCGTGCACCCTGTGGCACTCGTCCTTCACGTGCTCAGGACGTGTGTGTGCGCGTACTGCAGCGCGAAGTCACTTGTTGCACGTGCCTTGTTTCTTAGGTTCTCGGTGGAAGCAAAGAACAGGCTTTGCATTACAGAAAAGTAAGGAGAAAAAAAAAAAAGTGTCATAGAGAATTGCTGGCAGTCTGGGACCTTTCCCTCCCATCAACTCCTGGGCTCGTTTGCCTGCCTCTGCTGCAGGACCTCTGCTCATCTGGGTCATTCAGCAGCAGAAATTGCAGTAGGAGTTGTGGCACAGTTCGGGCCGGAACTGTGTGGATGTGGCTTAAGGAGGTAGCCCTGACGCTAGGCTGGTGTTGCATTTTTTCCCTCCTGCATTTGAACGTGAAGGGTTCAATGTTCCTGTTTTGCTTTCCAAATGCCTTATTATTTCCCATGGCTTCAATACCCCGTGCTGGGTCGTTTCCTGGACTTGAACGTGAATTAAATTCGGTGGCTGGAAGGCGCTGAGCCCCACAGACCTGCACTCCTATAGGACAGGGCTCGTCCCTGCAGGCAAGGAGCAGGAGGCAGGGCTGTTCCCAGGGCAGTACCACCCAAAGTCTCCCTTCTGCATGGGCAGCAGGGCTTCGTCTCCTCTCCCAGCCAGGCTCTGAGCCTTTATCCAAAGCCAACGAGTGCTCATTCCCTCCCAGTTTTAGGGTGTTTGGGGTTTATAAGCTCTGCACTTCTGCTGATGAAACCTCACTGCATGCCTCTGCTTCCCTGGCTGTGAGGTCCCCAGGAGCCCCGTGACCTTTTGCTGTGGAGCTGGAGCAGGTGATGCTGGGGCTAGGGCAGGTTCCTCTGCGCCTTCCATCCCATTGCTTCTGGGAGTGCTCCGGTCTCATGCTCCTGTGGAACCACTGGGATCTGCTAGGGACTGGTGTCACCCTCTGGTTTGATGCCACAACACAATAAGGTCCATGCCATGTGTTACCCAACCGCACACTTGCTTGCTGTTTCTCCCTGCTTATTTTTATTTGCATGCCTGGGATTCTTGCTCTCAGCTCAGCAGCAATAAATGAGCCATTTGCATAATGAATGGTTTTAAAATCTGCAGCCCTGCGGTGTCCTGAGCCGTGCCCTTCAGCAGGGCCTGTTTGCCAAGAGCAGGCGGCAGATTCAAAAAGCTTCAGTTCCTCTGGGAAACATAACTTAGGGTGGGAAATAGCGGGCTTATTTGTCAGCTAGTTTCTCCGGTGCTTCCATGGTGCCCTCGCTCTGCACTGCGTGCATGTTGGAAGCGAGCGGAGATGGTGCAAGGAATTGCTCTGCATCGCAGCTGGCAGGATGAAAAGGGCAAGAAATGTAATAAAAAATAATAATAAGTGCTGGGAAAAGCTGTTCCATCCCAATTCCTGCTGGTTGTTGCTGTGGGAGGAGGAACTTCATTTCCCTTGCGGTGTTGCTGGGGGTTGCTTTGCTCCTGGGTGCTGCTGTCATTGACTCAGTGCTAAAAAGGCATGTGAGCACATTGGAATTCCTCCCCGTATTTCACTGAGAGCATCTGAAAACAACACAAACCAGAACCAAAACAAACAAGACATCCTGTTCCCTGCTCCCCCCTTTTCCATGGGTATTTTGCCATCCTGGCAGTGGTTCTGGCTCCTCTGCGGTAAATGTTCCTTGGCCCACCATTGTACAGCCAGGACCCCAACGTCCTCCACCTGGAACTGGGGCATCCCCCAGACTGGGTTGTTTGTTTTTTCCCCCCCATAATTGGGATCGTGGAACGAAAATGGGGTAAAAGACCCCAAAAATGAGCTGTGCTGCTGCCAATCGTAAGAAGTTTTCTGCTGTGCTAGCGCTGCCGAGAGCCCTGGGTGCTGGGTTCCCAACTGCTTCCAGTGCCAAGAAGGAGGATGAATAATGAGCAGCGATAACTCCCTGCAAACATTAGCATCCCGCTCGGGCTGATAAAAATGTGCTCCCTTTCAAGTGCCTTTAAATGCTCTCGGTGTTGCCAGGGTTCTTATGTTCAAAAATTCTGTAAGATGCCAGCTGCTCTGTTTTCTTTTAAACGACTTTAAATCAGTGTTTGTTGAGTTTGTTGGACCTGCAGTGAGCTTCGTCTGAGGAAGAGGAGATGGCGGTGGTTGAGCCCTTAATGGAAAATGAATGTGAATCAAAATCCAGCCCCAAACCCATAATCTGCCCCACACAAGAAAGCTCTGCTTTAAGGAGTAAATGTAGGAAAAAATAGGCTGGCTCTAATTGCTTTGGCTGTTACAGCCAGAGTGCGAGGAGGTGATAAAAGCTGCAATTGAAAGCTCAGCAGCAAAGCGTTGCAAACCCAGTGCTGGGAGCGGGATGCTTCGTGCCCAGCACACCCGTGCTGAGCTGAGCGTGGAGCCGTTCTGTGTCCCGCTGGCACAAAAATCCCTTTATCGGCAGCGATGCCCTGCAGCATATCGTTAGCAGGCGGCAGTGAGTTAAATCCTGGTTGCAGAGGAGCTTTGTCCAGCAAACGCTGGCACCGTGGTGTTGGGTTGAGCTGTGGGTGTGAATCTGCTGGGGAAATGATTCCTCGACAACGTGCCATGAGGTCTGGGCAGTGAACTCGATGCGCCCCGGTTTTCTTGGGATGTCAGGGACCCCACTCCCTGCCTGTGGGTGCAGATATTTGCAAAAGCTTGCTGGGGTTTTGTCTGCTGTAAGGTGCTCTTTCGAAGAACTTTGCCACTCCTGGTCCCCTCCTGGCTGCGTCGTGATGCTGAGTGTTGCCCAGATGGGAATATGAGTGGCATCGTATCTGCCAAGGGTGTGGGTACCCTGCGTTGGTGACATTCTGCATGCCCAAGGTGCAAACAGCAGGAGCAGCGGGAGGATGCCACAGGGAATGTGCTCCTTCTCCCCAAACCTTGCATTTTCTCTGGGCTCTGCCAGATAAAAGTCAAAAGTGAGGGAGGACAGAGGAGGGGAAGAAGATGAATCTGCTGCATTCGTTATTCTGTATGCAAAGAACATCAAAAGCACTAATGGAAAAGGCTTTTTATATTTTTCATCAAAGCACTTGTTAAGATTTGGCAGGCTGATTTCTTATCAGTAAAATATTTATGAATGGAGCAGCTGGGGTACTGGTTTAGGAAGGTCGGCAGTAAGTGCTCCCTCCCTCCCTCCTCGGGAAATGCTCTCTTCCACTTCGTGACATTGCCCCCTTTGCTTTCTTTGTGCTTCTTCTGAGAGGGACTTTGAGGTGGGACAGGGCCCAGGTTTGCCTGGCACCAGCCGCATGCCATGCACTGTGCTCTGTCTGTTTGCTCACTGGTGGATTGGTTGTTCCCCCGTAAAAAAAAAAAAAAAAAAAAAAAATCCCACTCTCTTAGCAGGGCATGTCCAGATTCCCATGTGCACTGGTTGTTCTTCCTGGGATGCTTTATTTTATATACAAGCAGTTCATGCAACAGAACCGTTTGCTTCTCACCTTGCCCATCAATGCAGATGTCCCTGGTGCATGAAGGCTTTGAAATCTCTCAACTTTCTTCCACAGCTAATAGTCATAATTCATCCAGGGGGCTTTTCTCCTAAGGGTGGTGGCTGCCCTGGCCTGAATGAGGTTTTAACCTGCTTCCCCTCTCTAATCATCAGAGGGAAGCCTGCAGCAGCTGAGTTTGTCGGAGGAGGGTGGGAAGAGCAGCACCTGGTGTCAGTGTAAGCTGTTGCGTTGCACCTTGTGGGCAGTGATGCTCTTAATTTATTTAAAAAAAAAGAAATTAAACAGTTTTTCCTCCTGGCTTTGTCTGAAAGAACATCGATCTGGTGGTGCCTTCGCAAAGCAGCATCTTGCACGGCGATCCCGTTACTCCGAAGCTCGGGGAGGATGCTGCAGTTGCTGTAGATGCGTGGGATGGCGAGGACGGGGCTCACGGTGCCCTTTGGGGTCTGGGGGTGATGGGAAGGGGCTGCTCCTGCTTCAGGGGGGCGATGTGGGAGCTCCTGGGCATGGCAGCTAGTTAAAATTTAAAGCCGTGCTGCCACCCGAGCGTGGTGCTTTAAACACAGAGCCTTTGAAATGCAGTAGCTTTGGTCATTGAAGGCTGGGAGCTGAACCAAGATCAATATTTATAGCATGCAAACGAGCGCGGAGCGGGAGCGCAGAACTGGAGTGGTCCTTTGCCATTTCCGAAAGTTGGCTTTCATTTCAAGTTGTGACCAGATGTGGAGGTGGATAAATCCATGAAGATAGGAGCTGTTGTCTGAACTTGTTTCTGTTGAAAAAAAAAAAAAAGGGCATTAATGCATTAAAAGAGGTTCTAAACCCACAGCTGCTGAAGCTTCTGTATGGCAAGCAGAGGGAAAACCTAAAGGCGCTTTGCCTTTGTTTGCTCTTGTAACATTTCTGTTACTTGCTGTGTGTTTAAAAATCACAGAGCTGCACAGCGGGCCGTGCCCTTGGCTCCTGTGTTGGGGTAGCACCTGCCCAGCCCCGTGTGGTGGCATCCTATGGCCAAAGCCACCCCAGGGAGAGGCAGTCCCAATACCAAGCTCGTGCTGCCCCTCAGGTCTGCTGCACCCTGGTGCTTCCCAGCCAGGGGTCCCAGTAAAGGCCGCCCATGGTGCAGGCTCTGGTGGCCGTTGGAGGGGCTCCAGGAGCACACAGTTGTTCTACAGAGGGTGCCTTCAAATCCTGACAGGGGTGAATTCACCTGTTACCATGCACAGAACAAAGCTGTCATAAATAAAAGATGAAAAGCCTGAAATTTGGGGGAAGAGCGTAGCAATTGGAAGGAGGCAGCGTTCCCCCAGGTGAAGGCAAGAGCAGGCAGCAGAGGTGCAGGGAGAAACCTCCCAGTGTGGGAAATAGTTGCTGCTGTGTAAATATGTGCCTGGGGCTGGTGATTTGTGGGCAGCAGGAACAGGAGGGGGTTTGGTCTTGGCTTTGCAGGTGGGGGGGCTGGATGGGGCTCTGAGCAGCCTGGTCTAGTGGGAGGTGTCCCTGCCCATGGCAGTGCTTGGAACTAGACGATCCTTAAGGTCCTTTCCAACCCAAACCGTTCTATGATTCCGCTTGCGTTTCTGCGAAGTGCGGAGCTCCCCGCCAGCGCTGCCCAAACACTATCAATAATTCAATAATTCAGGGCTCAGCCTGGGGCACGGCGTCAGTCCGAGTGCCGCGTCCCGGGGATGGCCGAGCTGCGCTCAGACAGCTGTGCCCTGCAGGCACATGTCCCCATGTGGCAGGGGTGTCACCGTCCCTGTGTGGCAGGGGAGGAGTGGCTGCAGCGCCTGAGCGAGCACAGCAGGAGCCCGTCTGGGTACTCAGACTGTTGTTGGGATGGCACAAAAACAAAGGGCTGGGCGCAGCCGAAGGTGGGGCTGCATGTTTTTTTTTTTTTTTTTTTTTTTTTTTTTTTTTTTAAATGAATTGGTTTTTTTATTTTTTTTTTTTTTTTTTTTTTTTTTTTTTCTTTTTTTGATCAGCCGGTTGTGTTTTGCACTACCCCCTCTGTAGGTGGTGAGGTATCTGCAGCAGCCAACATCTCTCTTCACCTGCACCAGGACATCCTTCATCCTTCCCCAGCCACCTCTGCTCCTTCCTGCCCTACGTCTCCTGGCTCTGCTCTGCAGCATCCAGCCACGCTGCACTGCTCCGCTTGGCTGCCGGGAGGCCTTCGGGGTGTTTGCTGCAGGAGGGGCATCTTGGCTAACTGAGGGACTGGGCATTTTCTGCAGGTGGGGGCAAAAAACTGGTCCTGAGTCAAAGTATCTCGTGGTCTCTATGAGAGTACTGCTGCTCCGAAAGGAAAGCAGAGCTTCCCGTTGTGCAGTTACCAGTAACAGTTATCCAACAAGTAGGAGGAGGACGTGTGACATGACTCTGAAAACAGAGCTCCTAAAGGAACAAAACCGTGTTGGTGGGCAGGGAGGATCGTTAGCCTGGAGCTGAACTGAATGCTTCTCCTATAAATCTGAATTTCGGGTACAAAAGCACACTTTAATTTCTTCTGTGACCATTGTAGCGAACAGTGCTCTGAAATAAAGCCCTTACAGCAGCAGCAGCGTGCGTGATCACTGTGATTTAGGTTACAGATACATTAAGAGAAGGCCTGATGTAACAGGCACTGCGGAGCCTTCTCTGAGGATGAGTGTTTTTTAAGTTGCTGTAAAACAGAAGGATAAAAGAAATCAGGCTCATTTTTCTCCAAGGGCTGTAACATCCTTTAAAGCTTAATTCTGCTTAATATTTTGCCTGCCCTCTGTAGGCTGCGCTGTTACAGTTACATCCATCGCAGCAGCTCTGTGAATTCGGAGAAGCATTCGAGGTCTGTGCTCTCTCTTTTCCTTCTTGTAAACTGTCGTCAACGCGTGTCAGCACAGAACGCACAGCACCGCGTCGGCTGGGGAGCAGCGGGCAGGATTTTGGCACCAGCTCTGGTTTAATTTTTTTTTTTTTTTTTTTTGCTTTTCTGTGGGTTTGGGGGGAAATCACAGCCCCTTGGTTCAGGTTGGATCCAGCTGGGTCAGGGTGCTCAGAGCCCTGTCCAGCCTGACCTTCAGTGTCTCCAGGGATGGGGCATCCACCACCTCTCTGGGCAACCTGTGCAAGTGCTTCACCCCCCTTATCATAAAAAACTTTTTCCTTATATATAATCTAAAGCCTCCCCTCTCTCAATTTGAAACCCTCTCCCCTAGTCCTAACACAATGGGCCCTGCTAAAGAGTCTGTCCCCTTCTTTGTTGCGGCCCCCCTTTAGATACTGAAAGGCCGCGGTGAGGTCTCCCCAGAGCCTCCTCTTCTCCAGGCTGAACAGTCCCAGCTCTCTCGGCCCGTCCCCACAGGCTTGCTGTGATTAGCTGGCCCCATTTCCAGCTTTTCTCCAGTTCTTCCTTATCCCCATTTCAGATTATCCTTGTCTGGGGCAGGGAACACGATTATTGTCACAAATCTGTCCCTTCTGCCAGTGCCTGTGTCGGGAAACCACTTGCACAATTTCATAGCGGTCACCGTCTCCTTTCACTGACCCTTCATTTCTTCTGCAGATGGAATATTTCTTTTTTAATATCCTCTGCAGTCTTAGTTTCAGCCTCCACTTATTCCCATATTGCTCTCCGTGCCCTGTAACCTTCCCATTTTGCATCTCCATGGTTTCTAAAGTGCTTTGAGCCCCGAGGGGCTGCTGGTGGTTCCTGCCCTGGATGCCGCCCGCTCCTTGCTGGAGGGCACAGTGGACAGTTGAGCATATTAATTTGTTTTAAGAGAGCTTTACTGCATAATTGCACATGTCTAGAAGCAAAATGTGTCCTGTCTGTTTCCTTTCTCAGTCTTTCCTCTCTAGCATTTTATTTCATGTATCCCAGTGCTTAGTACCAAGCTGGTGGGTCTTGCAAACACCCGAGAACCAAGGTGTAATGGGTCGCGTTCAGCATTCTTGATGGAAGAGAGGTTGAGGCCACTCTTTTAATGGGGAAAAAGAAAAATGATTGGATCTTCAGTAGAGGAAGTTCCAAAGCAGTAAGCAGAGTTTGTTGCTCTGGTGGTCATCCACAAAACCCAAACTCTTCCGGAGATGTTTTGGTCCTCTTTGCCCTCTGCATGCCACGCATTCCTTGTGTCCGGATGCTCCGGTGTCTGCTCTGTCTCATTAGTTCCTTGTGACCCTGCTGGCTTTGTGCCATTTTCCTAATGCTTTTCTCCTTTAAGGATTTCCCCTTTCCTCCCTGATTCCTGTATTCAGCTTTCCATTTAAAAGAAGATGCCTGCAGCGGGGGGAAATGGGAATAATTTTGGTAAATGCCATACGTGGAGCCTTGCTGTTGGAGGCACCCCAGCGTGGCTCTCCAAGGGCACACTTACAGCCCTGCAGGAGCATGGAGGGACATCGTACCTTGCCTAAAGGTATTTCAGAAATAACATTTTAGATCTTTATGATGACAGAGTAGAGACCACTAAGCAGATAAACACTGAAACCACTGATATTTGTCCTTGCAAAGCTCCGTGGGCGGTTCGTGAGGGAAGGGAGATGCATTGACTTGGACAGCTACTTATAGAAAACAGATGTGCGAGTTAGAAAACACAAGCAATAAATCTGAAGCCATATGGCAGCCCTTTCACGAGTGTTTAGAGTCACAGCCAGCCCTGAATGGCTCTCAGTTCCTCTCCTGGAAGAGGAGCCCGCTGGCTCTTGTAAGACATGAAAACGGTTTTGTTTGGTGTCCCCCCTCAACCTCCACTCCTCCTGGATGCAGATGTCTACATCCTACAGATGTTCCTCGTGCGTGGGGCAGGAGGAGCTGGGGATGTGCATCCCTGGGACAGCTGTATGGTTTCCCCTTTGCGAATGCCAGGAACGAGGAAGCAGTGCAGGAACCGTGCTGCTTGGTGGCCCTGGTGCAGGTGGCTTCCACCCGGACTTGGGGTGGGTTTGAAGCTGTCGTGGAGTCGAGTTTCTTGCAAAGAATGAGCTCCTTGGCCTGCCCTCCCAGGGCCCTTACAGCTGCTTGAGAGGCTGGGGGCTTCCTACCCCCTCCCTGCCAAAGGGGCCAGGCCCTTTACACGATGGCCATCCTGGAGGTCCCTTCGGGAGGACACGCGTTCTGCTGTTCCACACCCAAGCTCTTTCCCCTTCTCTCCTCATCGCAAGCTTAGAAAGAATTTCCAAATTACCTATTTTTCTCTTCATGAATATGTTGTTTTTTCTTTCTGTTTTTCATGCCCATCTGAAAACTGCTCTTCAAGCAAGATGGGGCTTAGTGGGCTGGTGGCATCCCCTGCTCATTGGCTCCGCTGCAGTCTTTTATACGGGAGCCTAATGGGTTTATCGGTTATTGTCTTAAACGTGCCGGCTATGAAATTGGAGTCCTTCCCCCACAATATCATAAGGAGATTAAAAAGAAAGCCCAGATTTATGGGAAGCAGAGAATGAATACATTTATAAACTGAAGAAAATTGGAAAAATATCATAAGCAAGTATATTAAACTTAGGATCCCAGTTTAACCCAATGATCGCTACTCAATTTTTTTTTTCCTTATTTTTTTCTTCCATAACTTGAAAACAGCACTTAGACTGGCACCAGGAAAGAGGAGGAACACATGGATATAAAGAAAAAAAAAAAAAAAAAAAAAAAAAAAAAAAAACAACAACAAACACGTCTCCATCAACTTTATTAGAATGTTTTCCATTTCCACAAGGAAGCAGTGCCGTATCCTAGGGCTGGCATCACTTTGCACTTTCCAGCATCGCTCTTGGAGCAGTGGCCTTTTTCTACAGACGACCTGTTTTATGCTGTTTTTCTTAGGGCTCAAGGTAATGGGGCGAGGGAAGCCTTGTTCTCAGTGGGCTGAAGCCTGGCTCCACGGTACCCCAAGAACTCAGAAGATGTGGGCGCTCCAGTCTGCCCCTATCCTTACAGCCAATCTTCACCCTGAACACAGAGTTAGGTGCCTTGCAGATGGCACTAACTCATGGAGGGTCCTTTCAGGTTGCATTTGTCAGCAAACATTTGCTCATTCGAGGGCAGGGCAGGCTCACACCCTCTGGATCCTGCTCGGAGGGTTTCACTTCAGCAGCGCACAAGGAGAGCCGTGCATGTGATCAGCTCTCCCCGGCCTTTGGAAGGATGATTTGGGGTGGGAAGTGCCCCACTTGGTGCCATGGGAGCAATGTAGACCTGTGTTGGGGCTGGAGCTGGGTCCTCGGCGGGGGTTTGCGGGGTTTGGTGGGAGCTCCTGGCTCCAGGCCCATATAGAGCCTGCTTGCTTTTAGGTTTATCTTGCAGTGGAAACGTGGAAATCCTGTCATTCAGGAGTCAGGGCTTCCCATGGCAGTTGGCGTCACGGAGCGTTGTTTGTATTGATTGCAGCAGAGGCAATTAAGGGGCTCCCACTGCTTTCACTGGGAGCTTTCCCTGCGTAAGGAGGCTCGAAGCAGGAGGGGGGACCATTACGGGGCATAAACACAATGCGGGCGAGCGGCTGGGGTCTGCAGGCAGCTCACAGCCTTGTTGAAGCTGAAATATTTCTGGCTGGCTGGCACGGGGTCTAATGAAGCACCAAGAAGGCATGAGCAGCTCTGCAGCTGGTCCCATTGGCTTTGCAGCACACGTATGGGGAGGTGGCATCTCGTCCTGAATCCTGGAATTAGGGAAGGACCCTCCCCGTTAGGTCTCGTCGCTGGTTGTCCTACAACCCATTTCTCCAAAGCTCCTTATTCCCAGACTTGTCCTTGCATCTGCCCGTATCCCACACAAATCCTTTTTGCTGCTTTGGTGCTTCATGTCAGGGAGAAGGAGCGATGGAGGCGAAGCTGTAAAAAAAGGATGATTTGCCCAGAAGGAAGGAGTCTCGTAGCATCGACATCATCTGCGTGGGTAACTGCGTGCTGCCGCTTCCTGCGCGGCGTCCCCGGGCTGGGTGTTGGCGTTGAAGGGGAGCCAAGGGCTCGGTCCTTGGCTGTCGGGGCTTTGCTCTGTTCCCGAGCTAGGAAATAGTTTCCTGAGTTTCCTGGCAGAAGCTCATGAGTGTGAAATGTGAGAATTCAAGACAGGCTGTAGGAAGTTAATTCGATCACTTGGCAAGAGAAGGGGGGTAATCCAGTTTTCGTGTGTTTTTTAAATAAATGTAATTTTATCTCAAAGGAAAAGAGAGTGGCAGCAAGCGAGTTTGGTTCTCAGTGCATCAACACATCCCTTGCAGTCCCCAGTGTCTTTAACATCGCTCTTTAAACGTGATAGTCTGCAGCGGCCCTTTGAGACCCCAAATCCTGTTTAGACAACGTAAGCCTTGATGGAGCTGGACATCTCTCATTCAGTAGTGTGGCCGGGAGGTGGTTAGTGTGAAAGTGATGGAGAACAGAATAAAACGCAGCCTCCTTGTGCTCGTGCTGCAATATCCATTCTCTCTTAAGCAGCATTTCTTGCTGGAATTTTAAAATTCATGTTTTATTTAGTAGTAACATGAGTAGTCATTTGTCTGCTCCTATAATGCTGCAAACTCGTGGAAAAAAAAAAAAAAAAAAAGCGAATGTGCTGACTTTCCCCAGCAATGCTGTGTTGCTGTGAGCAGAGCGCAGCCTTCCGGGGCTCGTGCATTATTAGGGTCACACGGAATCAGTGAGAGGTGGTGGCAGTGACTTGGGAAGAGCTGGAAGAGAAGCTGGGGCGGAAGGGCTTTGAGTGTTAATGAGGCAGAAATCGCTCCTCATTGCTTTGGAAGACGAAGGATAACCATGGTGCCGTGCTGGGTCACGCAGGCTCTCACTTCTTTGGGGGAAGGAGGCGCTGGGGAGTGACACAGAAAGCAGTGGGGCAATGTGTCTTACGACTTCCTCGCCTCTTTCTTTCTGAGCTCTACTTGTCCACGTGCGTTGATTCCTTCATATTTGAGATGTTGGGAAATCAAATGGGAATAGCAAAAATGCATTGCGCGCATCTGCTGCTTAAAAATATATGTGTACTGGATCTCATTTGCACATTAAAATGATGCTTTTGCTCTCAGATCTCGTTCTGTTGGCACAAAAACTCAGTTGCTGCTATAATTTTGGAAAGGTGGAGGAAAACATGTTGTCTTTTGGTTTGCCTTCTCGTGCACCCTGCAGCTCTGGGTGTGCAGTCAGCTCGGATGTTCCTGCGGAGGGTTTGTCTCCCCTTAGTAAGAGGACCGAGAGCTGGGGCTGACACTTGGGAGCGCTTAACCCTCGTGTTAGAAGCTGAGGCTGGCTGTGTGCTGTGTGATAGGGGCTGGGAGCATCCAGTTTATTCTCCAAAGCTTTCCTCTTTCTGCTCTGTGCCAGGAGAAACTACTGAAGCCTACAGAGCTGGCAGCACCGAAGCGAAACAAAGCGAAGTAAGGACTGTGCTCAGCGCTGGGCAGTCCTACGGACCAAAGCCAAGGCATCTGCTCCGTGTGCCCTGAAGGCTGTGCAAAGGGAGCGGGATGGTACCGCTGGGAAGGGCTCAGTGACCTGAGCAGTGTTCAGCCCCTGCCAGGAAACATAAGCACCGGCACGCTAAGCCTCTTGTTTGTGTTAAGCTGTTTATTTTGCTGCTAAAGGATTTTCGAATCTATTTGGCGGAGTGGAAGTGGCCAGTGAAGCTCATGGTCTGAAATTCCCTCCTGTGTTAGATGTATATGTCACAGAAACTACGTATATATAAATATATGTAGATATAATTTCCTAAGCAGGCATGTGTGTTTGCAGGCGTGGAGTAAGGGGGCTTTGACTCCAATAGTGCATGAGAGGACGAAGCCCAGCTCTGGGGCCAGGTCAGTACAAAGCAGGAATACAAAAAGCTTTCTGGCAGGCTGGCTCAAATCCATTATAATATTACTAAACACCATAATCCTGTGAGCCTCGGCTTTGTAATGTGATAATGAGTAATTAAAGACTAAGGCAGGGTACATTGCGGAGGGGCAAGCTGGGGTTCTGGGTCTTTTTTTCCTTCCCTGCTGGTGGCTCTGCCTCCTGCCCCAGCTGAGCAGTTTCTCGGGGTTATTCTCCATCCAGACGATGTTACAGCAATTTTCCAAGTCAGACTAGACAATCTTGGAGGTCTTTTCCAACCTTAATGTTTCTATGATTCTACATACCTTTTTTTTTTTTTTTCCTTGGAAGCGATATATATTTATTGGTGGGGTGAAATTCAGTGTCGTGCAAGTAGCAGTAATCCTGAGAGGGATGGAAACAAATCTTGCTTGGAAAATAAAGCAAGAATTTTAAAAGAAAAAAAATAATACAGAGAGAGGAATGTGCCAGCCATTATTTGCAGGCTGGTGAACTTTGGGTTTGGGAGCAGTTGGCAGCTCTGGGGTGCATTCAAAGTAAAGGCAGACAGTCACAAAACCCCTGCACCCTGGTGCCGGGGTGGTGGTGGGGGGAAGGCTGGGTGATATTTTGTTGCAAAATATCCTTTCCTGTAAGACTTTTCCCTCCTTTTCTCTGACCAGAAGGATACACCTTGCAGCATCCCATTTGTTGCTGCCTGTTTTATTTTTTGTAAGCCCCTTTCGCGAGGCTGCATCCCTTGGACCATCTCACTGCCTTCCCAGCCCGAAGCCTCGGTGCAGAGCACCATTCTGCAGGAGATCTAGGACATGCATCACTATCACCAGCAGCCTCTAAGCCGATAAAGATCTTTTTATTATTTTACAAGCCCAATAATTACCACCTAGAGATGTTTTCTCGTAGCTTAAGTGCTCTGCTCCTCCTTTGGATACACACATTTGCCCTCAGCTGCTTGCATGCAGCCTGCAGAAACCAAGGTTTCTCCCAGCACACTGACTATCAAAGCATCCCTTTGACGTGCTGTTTGATGCGATTTTTTCATCCTGTAATTGTCGATGCAAAAACCAAGCAAGGAGTTGGGGGTGGAAGGAGAGATGTTGATTGATTTGTTCCAGCACTAATTACTGTTGTAGTGAAGAAATCTCTGCTGTGACCACTGGGAGAAGCCAGCTGGCGATGGTGCAAGGCAGAGGTGTGGGGCTGGGCACTGGAAAATGAGCCCGAGCTGATCCTCACCAGCACGGCACCCGATGCAGGCTGTCATGTGCGAGCACATCGTGCTGGTGGCACATGCTTCCCTGTGATTCATGTGCTCCTGGCGGGGAGAAATCCCCAGTGGGACAAATGAACTCATTTCTGTCCAAATCTGGCTGCAAAAGGATAGGTGGGAGCTGGCAAAAAGCAAGGAGCTGTTTTGCATCCTCAAAACAAGAATCATCTCCAGGTAAAATGTGAGCAGGAGTTGCTTTCTGTCTCAAAAAACATCAATTTCCAGGTAAAGATGAACAGATTTGTTGCTGGTGTAGGAAAGCGGTGGTGAGTGGGTGTAGGAACTGCAGTGCTTGCTGTGTGCAGATGGGTGCATGGGAGGCAGAAAGGAAAATAACGCCGGTGCTTCATGTGTGAGGTGCAGGTGCATCCAGCAGCCGCTGGAGACGGGGAAGAAGGGAAGGGTTTGATCCAGGTGTGCTTTGGGCAGGTTTGCTGCTGAAACGCTGTCTGTGGAGTGGTGGAGCCCCCCCTCAGCCTCCTCTGCGCTGGTCCCAGCCAACCCAGAGCATCCTCTGCTCACACTTTGCCCTCCAGACCCTTCCCCACCTCCTCAGCCCTCCTTTGGACGCTCTCTGACAGCTTCGTGTCCTTCTGGCGCGGTGGCACCCAGCCTGCACCCGGTGCTCGAGGCGAGGCCGCAGCAGGCAGCGCAGAGCGGGGCGATCCCTGCCCTCGCCCGGCTGGCACCCCAGGGTGCGGGGCCCTTTGGGCGGCAGGGCACGCTGCTGGCTCAGGTCCCCCCCAGAGCCCCCAGGTCCCTCCCCGTGGGGTCTGCAGAGGCAGAGCCGTATGCTGGGCATCCCCTTGCCTCCCAGCACCTGGCCCCGAGCACTGCTGCCGGGCACCAGCCAAATGTCTGCGTATGGGTGCGTTTTTCCTCTGCATTTCCAAAGCGCGGTCTTTGACATGATAGCTTGCCAACAAGCAGCTCCAGGTTTCTCCATGGTAATGTATCTCTATCAATTTATTTCTCATTAAAAATTTTACGCGCTGCCGTAAAAGCCAATAGTGAGAAAACAACGGAGCTTTATAACCTGCTAAATCAGGCCTCCGCTTATACATATGGCCGCCACAGAAGGAAAGCAGATCAATGTACGGGTTTCTCCCCATCCTGTGTCTGCAAGAAGCCCGATACAAAACCAGGGAGAAAATAATCACTGCATTTCAGTGACCCTTGCTAAAGAGGTGGGCGAGCAGGAGAGGAATCGATCTCTGGATAAGCTGCATTACAGACAGCTTTTTTTTTTTTTTTCTATGCACAAAAAAAGCCAGAGATGCTTTGGTTTGTCATCTTGAAGGAGCATATAGCAGAAATGTTTTTAATTAACAGTGGATTAGCACCTTTCTGCACCGGCGTCACCCCTTAAAGGTGAGGGCATTCACGCTGCTCGTGTGAGTGGGAATTTATTGCTCTTCTGGTCAGACCTCATTCCTTGCAGACTTTGGTTTACCTGCATCTGATGCTTTTGGGAAGGGCTGTGCTGAGTTTTGCTATCGGGGCTTGTGGGGATGCCCCACGGGATGCTGCAGGTCGGGACAAATTGTTCCGGCCGAATCATCTCTCAGCACAGCCCCCCTTTTCTCTAAGTGCAAAGGAAGGGAGAAAAATCAATTCCCATCTGCTGAGTAGTGCCCTTTGATTTATTGCCACTGGAGGAAGAAATCCTTTATCTCTTGCTCCTGGAAGGGATTGCTTTAGTGATTGTTATTAGGGAGAGATGCTGTAACAGCCACAGTCCTCCGAACTCTGATATTTTGATAACCTTTACCATCCAGCGGACATCCACTCCCCTGGTTTTATTGCAAGAGCTCTCTTTTGACTAAGTAATTACAGTTACTTAGTTTTGAGCCTCAAGGCTGTGCAGAAGCGGTATCCCTGTATCCCTGCAGAAGGGGCTTCATTTTGATCTCAGGCACCAAAGGTCTCTAACAGCACAAGAACGACGTCAGATGGAGCCAGCTCACAGCCATCCCGAAAGGGCCCTGCTGACAGGCAGTGACATTGCATGGCGTTTTTGCAGTTAGGACCTGTTGTGAGGTCTGGGGGCACCCAGGCTGCGAGCTGCTTTTTTCTCCCGTCAGTCGATGGGCCTGCAGGAGGTGGGCACGCCGTGCTGCATTCCTCGTCAGCGGGTCGGTTGGAGGTGTAATGAATATAGGGCCGTGCTTTAATTATGTGTAATTGCTAAAAAGCCAGTTAGTGGCCAAGTGAGCAACCACAGATGCCCAGCTGGCCTAATTTGTTGGCAGGAAGCGTGACCTGGCACCCTGGCGCGGTGATTAGTGCTAATTCTCCATTTCTGCATGTGTCAGTGCTGAGCACGCTGCTTCCTGTGACCCGTGCTGTGGCACGGGGTGAAAGCCGAGTGTGCCTTAGCAGTCCCCTGCCTTTCGGGGTGCACGGTGGCTTCTCACCTCAGTCCTGGCAGGAGCTGACAACGGTGCCACAAGGTGCATGGTCGGTGCTCGGGGTGCCAAAGCTCTCCTCGGTGGGAATGCAGTGCAAGTTCTTCGTTGTGCAGCTGCTCCGTGGTCTTTGCCTCATCCCCAATCCATCAGTTTAATTCTCTCTTTAAAGCCGTGATCAGAGTCTTGAAACAGAAAAAAAAGCAAGCGGATGGATTGGCAGCAGGGAGCACGCCTCGAGCGATGCAGCCGGAGGCAGGGAGCTCGCCTGCAGGAGAGCCCGGGGTGTTTGTGCCCCCATCAGTGATCCTGGGGTTTTGGGGGGTAAACCCCAATGTGCTTTGAGCAGCGGTTTTGCATGGGTGGATTTTGGGGCTTTGGGGAGGCTTTCCCCGCTGGCACTGTGGGCTGGTTTCGTGTAGCTGGTGGTGGTGTGTGCCCCGGGGGGACTGGGATAAAGCTCCTGGTGGCCAGCACCTGCCTTTGCTGGTGGGTTTGTGCCAAAATTGGGTCAGCTTACGGGTGAGGCGTGAGGTTTTTGGTAGGGTTGTGAAACATGCCGAATACACCAGGCTGTGCACCCGGGGATGCCCTCGTTCAGTGTTTGCTCCTCTGTGTGGATGCAGTGTTCCAAATATCCCCTGAAGGGCCAGGAAACTGTCCCTTGGCGAGCTTCATTGCCTCCTGGAAGCCAAACTAAGAGCTAAGCTCCATGTTTTTTGCATTGATTTTGCTCATGGAGCCTTCATTAGAAAGCGGGAAGGATGGGGGTTTGTTGAAATGAATTATTAAAAATGTCGTACCTCACATTTCCTTCCAGCGCGCTGCATTGGAGAGAGCAAAGCATGGCCTCCTTCCCTCTGGTGTAGCAGCTTTTTTATCTTTTTTTTTCCCCCCCAATAAATTGTTCCCAGGCCCGAGGCATGCTTTTACCACTTTGCAATAACTCAGCCAACATCAGGTTTCTGCCACAAATCTTCCGAGAACAGCCAGAATCAATAGATGGTGCGTGTTTGTTTATTTTGATACAGCAAAAGGAGGGGAACAGGAACAATTGGGCAGGTGAGGGACAACAAAGGCTTCCCTAGGTTTTGTTGTTGGAGTCCTGGGGCTTGTTTTTAAGGACGAGGGTGAAGGCGCAGATCAGATGGGATTCAGCTACCCGACCCCAGGAGCACAAAGCCCTCCTTTCACAGGCAGCCCAAAGCAAAGATCTGCGTGGGGTTGGGTTTTTCTGCCTTTTTTTTTTTTTTTTTGGTGGTGGTGGTTCCTGGCGCTCCCAGGGGAACATTCGAATGAGGCTGGGTTGGGTTGTGGGCTGCCTTCCCCCCTGCAGCACAGTTACAGCGGCAAGGTGTGGTGCCCTCCAGCTTTGAGCCTGCAAAGAAAACCCAGGAACGCCAGCACAGATGCTGTCTGCAAACTTATTTCCCCGGGACATCGGTGTGCAAAACGCCATTTACTCTTTGCCCTGCTTGCTGGCACAGGAGGAGCTGCTGGGCACCCTCTGCGAGCACCGCGACGTGCTGCCCGGCTTCGATCTGGGGGAGGCAGCGGCCGCGGTCGATGCATGCTGATGGGCAGCCCTGATGGCTATCGATCTGTTGACACCTCCCTTGATTAATTTTCTGCCAACGACAGCACCCGGTGGGTTTGGGGTCGGTTGCACATTTGCTTTTCAGCGGTCCTGATGTGGGATGCGGAGCCCCTAAAAGCAGGAACCTCCCTGGTGTTGCTTGCAACAAATCCCTGGTGCTGGTGGGGGTCAGACTGAGGGGAGGAGGCAGAGAGCTCCTTGCTCTGCACCAAACCCCAAAACCTTTCAGGGCAAGAGGAGCACGCTCGTTGCGTTTTCACTTGGGTGCAGCAGGCGTGTGTGATCAGCAGTTAAAGTGCACGGGGTGCGACAGCAGCTGAACCCGCCCGGGCGTGCTCCTTCCCGGGTTGTTGGAGAGGTTTGCAGGGGGATGAGCAGGTTCCCAGCACGCTGCGTGCTTTCGGTTCAAGGGCGGGCTCCAAAAAACCTCTGCAAAACACCTCGTCCTGCAGCCTCCACGTAGAAAACAGCCCTGGGTTTGCAGGATTTGCCCCAGGGACAGGGGTTGAGCTTGCAGATGTGCATCCTCTCATCGGCCGCTTCCGAAAATCACGATGCCCGTGCATGCCGGTGGCTGTGGCGCGTCTCCGTCTCTGCTCTCCCCTTGCTTTAAACGTTCTTCCCAGCTGCAGCTGCTGGCGTGGAGCAGGAGGAAGCGTGCAGCTTTGCCTCTGTTTCAAAGAGGCTTTGTAGATAGCGATCTCCCCTCCGTTGCAGTGCTCGAGGGGATAAGGTGAGAAGGGTGGAAAGACAAAATCCCAAACAGCCCTCATCGCTGTTTCCCCCAATTCTGCGGAGCAGTGAGAGGCAGCACAGGTCGGTGCCTGCTGGGTTGGCCCCAAAATCGAGATCCCCTGCCCCCGCTGGCAGCACCCAGCCATGGGATGGGGATGTATTTAAGTGGCTGATGGTGCTCATCAGCTGGGCTTTGTGAGGGCAGCGGAATGCCCGGGGTTTAGGCACCCGACCAGCTTAGGAGCTTGTGAAGATCCCGCGGAGCTCTTCAGTACCTGCTGGGAACGCACCCCGAGGTGAGCCCCAGCCCTTGGCACATCTCCTGGCACCGCATGGTTTGCCCAGACAGAAAGGGGGAAATCCTCCTTCCTCCCCAAAGCAGCCCCAGGATGCCAGTCAGGGAAATGACTTTTTCCCCCCCCACCCTTGGCACAGAATTTTCCATAATGCTCACTTATTCCGTCCCCTACAGCAGCTCCCTTTTTTGTGCTGTTTGGCAAAGAAAACCTGCTGGGGAGCAAGGAAAAAACCCTCAAATATAACATTAGGGGAAAAAAAACCTCAAATACAACGTTAGGGGAAAAAAACCACGAGGCTTTTTAAGCATGCTGGGGCTGGGTGATGGTGGGGCTGCTCCATCCTCACCGATCCCTCCCCACCTGATTTCAGAGCACCCTCAGCATGCAGGTCGGGGATACAGCTCCACTTGTGCAGCCCCAGCCCCCCAGATCCCACCCCCCAGTCTCATGCAGAGCTCTCCAGACCCCTTTTGCAAACAGGATTCGTTAGGCTGGGGGTTTGCTGCGTTTGGGGGGAAGGCTCTCACCTTTGCACGGCTCCCATCGGGGTGCGGAGCCTGTGGGGCTCCTGTCGTGGTGGCGGTGCCGTCCCTCTGGGATGCACTTGGCAAACAAACGAGCGAGGAAGAAGCACAGATTGTTTGCTGATGTAGGGCCGTTGCCAAAGGCTGCACAAACCGTTATTCACTGCGAGGGACGTTCCTCTCCGGGAGACGTTTGGGCTGAGAAGCGTTGCTGAAGCGCTGCGTTTGGCGCTCGGTTTTTAGGATGCTGAGCACCCTGTAACACCTAGGGTCTAAAAGTTTGCTGTCCTTGCACTGTTTCCACTGGGGAGGAGCAATTCTGGCTTGCAGTTGGTGCTCAGTGTGGCTGTGTGCAGGTGCAGCCCAGGAGGTGGATGCATTTCTGTAGGCAGCGATGCATGGGGCTGGTGACCCACAAGCACCAACCCCATGGAGATGGGAATCCCCCGCCTGGGAACGGGGCTTGGCTCTGAGTGTGCAGGAGGACTGGGGGAAGAGGAGGCGATTGGACATGTTCCTGTGCTCAGTCATCTCTTGCAAATACTTCATTTTTTTTTTTTTAAGCATGCTTGCTCTTTTTCCCCATTCTTCTCATGCTGGGTGTTAAATTAAAATGCGGTTTTGATTTCAAATAATTTAAATTAAAATGTCCCCATGTAGAAAACCCTCGGTGGACTATAAATTATGCAGGAGAGGACTGTAAATTATTCAGAAGTGAACAGCACTGGAAACCCCTCCAGAAAGCGGAGCCGTGGAAGCACAGCCTGCAGGCTGCTGCTCCCTGCAGGGCAGGACCCGGCGGGGCAGTGGAAGGCAGATATTTTGTTTTTCCCCCAAAAAAACACCTTTGGTTATCTAAAATGTAGACTTTTAATTCAGCAATTTGCAGTAGCGTTTGGATTTGGGGTGGTCCCGTGCACAGCCAGGAGCTGGATTTGGTGATCCTGGTGGGTCCCTTCCGATTTGGGATGCTCTGTGCTTCTTCCTGAGGACAGCTCACCCCAAACAGCAGAGAGCATCCAGTCCTGCCCCGATTGTGGCTGCAGAGGAGGGGGAAAGTCTCTTTGTGGCCCGTTAGCCCTGGCGCTGTGCTCTTCTGGTGCTGAAGGGCTGCAGTTGGCTCTCTGAGGTTGTTTCCACCTCTCCAGTGTCCTCAGCCTCTTCGCTGTTTTGGGATTAAGGAGCTACAACAGGATATCTGGGATAAGGGATGGTGTAATGGGGGCTGTCTGGGATAAGGGATGGTGTAACAGGGGATATCTGGGATAAGGGATGGTGTAACGGGATATTTGGGATAAGGGATGCTAAAGCAGGGGATATCTGGGATATCTTTTCCCCGTACTAGAAACAGCAGGATACCTGATTTCCTGCTGTCTGAGCCCAGAATTTGCTTGCAGCTGTGCCCAGGGCTGCTGGTGCTCCAGAGTCCTGCCTTGCTCCCTGCCCTGCACGTTGCATCCCCAGGCACAGTGGGACCAGCAGCAGCTTTCCCCCAGGCTCATGCAATAGGGCCGGAGGTGAGCAAGCCCAGCACTATCAGCTGTAAGTTTGTTTGCAAAAGAAAAAAAAAAAAAAAAAAAACAACCTTGTTTGTTCTGGAGGAAAATGCAGATCTCTGTGAAATGCAGCCACTGGGGAACTCCTGAGAGAATCGGGCTGGGGACGAATGACTTCTTTTAGAAAACCTTTTTCCCCCGAGAAAAAAGAATCCCCCCAAACACCTGCACTGGGGGGATTTGCTTGCGTGCTGGGGAACCGCCTGAGCTCGCTGGCTGCTCTGCGCTTGGAGTTCTAACAGCATTAAATGGGGTGATTCTGTTCTAAGAGCCAGCCTGAAACTGCTGTTCTCACACAGAGCAGGCACCGCTCGCGTCGTGTTTTTCCTCCTCCCTCGCCCGCAGAAATCGCACCCAGAATTTCCAGACAGATTTTGGAGGTTAAAACTTCCCCGCGGAGCCCAGATTGTTTCCCTCTCAGCTGTCATCTCGGGAGGGTTTTGTTTGCTTTCGGATTGCATCAAATATTTGTACTCCTGCAGGGACTGTGGTGCGAGGGTGAATCTCACCAAAAAGAAAAAAAAAAAGCATTTTGAAAAGGGCTTTTTTAGCATTCAGCGTGTGCTGATCTGCAGCCTAGCGTGGCCCCCTTGCACCCCCCCCACCTGTTGCATTTAAATGCATTTATACGTAGTTGTAGGACAGCCTGCTCCTGCTTGCACCAAGCTGAGTGCTTTGCATTTGCTCCTTTGTTGATTTTTCCTTCCAGCCCCCCGCGTTGTGCTGCTTATTTTTGCTATTATTGGCCTTATCTCCCCAGTACTACAATATTATTGCTGGGGAGGTGCCCGGTGCAGGGCAGAGCTCCAGAAAGGTCTTGCAAGGGCAGTGCAACGTCACGTGCGCGACATGGAGAGTTCTGCAAGGAAGCAGCAGGAAAGAGAAAAAAAACATCAGTTTTAGTAATGCATTGAAAACTGGGGGCTGAATAATTATTCTTGATCACGTTGGAGTGCTTCTTGGGCACCTGTCCCTTAGTGTTTTTTTGTTATTATTCTCATTTTTCGACCCTATCTGCTCCAAAATTGTGGATTGGGCAGCAAGGCGGTGGAGCTGGGGTCTGTGCTGTGCTGCAGCCGCAGAATGGGTTTGGTCCAGATTAGGGTTCCTTTTGCTTTCCTTTTTTTTTGCTTTTTTTTGCTTTTTTTTGCTTTTTTTTTTTCTCCTCCCTCACTCTGCAGTCCCGAAGTTGAACGGAAGGCTGCCGGCCTTGCTTGCCTGAGCGCTCAGGGGGCTGTGAGCACCTTCTCACTGGCGGTGCTGTGGGACTCCTGCAGCAGGAGCAGGGTTTTTGCGTGCCTCGTGAGCACGGCTGCTTGCATCCCATGCCAAGGCGGCAGCAGCATTCCAACAGGGCGCGGGGGGGGGGTTGCAGATCTGCACCGCGGCGTGAGCAAAGCGCTGGCATGCTGCACTCTGCACGCCCGGGTAAACCACTGCAGAGCGCAGTTTCCTGAAAAAGCACCTCTGCTTCCTTGCACGCTCTCAGTCTCCAGGCTGCAATTTTCGGCTCCAGCAAGCGTTGCCTTCCAGCAGCACCAAACATTTCTGCTGCATCCAGCCCCGAACTCTGCCCGTGCACCCCTGAGCCCTCCTGCACCCTGCTCTGAGGCCGAGCTCTCGCTGCCAGCTCCGGCGTGCTGCTGCTGCTCCGTTTTCATTTTATCTTCTTGCTCTGATTTTCCCAGCCCTGGTGCGAAGTGCTGATAACTTTGTGGGAGCCGGTGCCTGCCAGCTCCGTGCGGCACGGGCAAAGATTAATAAAAGCCTGTCACTTTTATTAACTTTGCAATCTAGTGCGTCACTTCATTCCAGGCAGGCACCGACCGCAGCGCTCCGAGCTCGAAGCAGCTTTTTCTCTCGCGGTGCAGGCGTGCAAAAAGCAGCCGTGCAGCGGTTGCTGCCCGCCAGGCACCCCTGTGGCACCTCCCTTGCTGTCTGCAATGTGATAGGTGTCTCCCAGAAGTGCATTTTGGGGTTTGGCTCCCCGTTGGCGGCCAGATTTGGGGTCAGCCTGGTGTTTGTATGGCTGGCCCAGCTCCGACCTGCGTCTGTGCGGTGATCGCTCACCGTGGTGGTGTTGAGCTGCTCCTGCTGTTGGTAGTTGGGAAAAGGAATTTGGGGACCTCGCTCCCAGAAATTCACCTGGCCGAGGTCCTCGTGCTGTGCCGAGCTGTGGGCGCAGAAATTCATCCCCAGCACTCCTGTGAAAAGAAGCGAATTTAAGGCTGTGATCTCCAAAAGTGGAGTTACAGAGCAAAGGCTGCCCATGGGGTTGCACCAGCACATTTGGGATCAGTGGTTCTCCCCAGGCTTTGTTTGCTGGGAGACAGCTGCCTTTCGGGTCGTTTGGCATCCCCGAGCTGCCCAAATGTGCTCCAGATGTGACGCGCAGCTGCAGTGGCCTCATCCCCTTGTCCTCTTGTCCTTGCCACAGGCTCTCCTGGGTAGGATGGAAAAGATGCAGCCCCTCATTTTCTGAGCATCCCCTCCTGGAGCATCCCGGGATGGGGAATTCTGCACCACTTGTAGGGGCTTTACTTTTAAACATGGGGTGGAACCATTTAGATTTGGGGACAAGGGCAGGTGAGACAGCCCCAGGTGACTGAAGTGCCCCAGATTCTTGCTCAAATGCAAGTCTGTAAGGTCAGAGGTGTCTCTGCCGGATTTCCCAGTCCTGCCCCAAAAGGTCCAGCACCCAGCTCTCGCTCTCACACTCTCAGGTGCCTGGGAAGTCTTTTAGGTTTAATTAAAAAAAATAAAAATTAAAAAAAAAAAAAAAAACAAAGAGGGAAAATGTTTATGGACACGTGGCTTGTAGCAATAATAGGGTTTTTATTGTGATGCTTTTTTGCCCGTCCCTTGCTGTTGGATTGCTCCTCGGCTTTGTAGCAGCGAGGAAGCGCCCTGCGCTGTGCCTCCCGTCGCCGTGCTGCAGTGCAGTTATTTTTATCTGTTACATATTGCTCTCCGTGGGATTATTCTGCCCCCAGCCTGCAGATAAGCGCTGTTGCTAAATGAGGGTGAGTTTTTCCTTGAAGGTTACATTGCTGCCTCGCGGGTTGCTGAGGGAGGAGGGGAGATGCTTTCTGCTTCCCCTCCGCGTCGTCCTGGGCAGTGCCGGTGTTTGCAGGGGCTTGTGTTCCCCCCTCGGAGCAGTGCAGGGTGGTTTTTGGCAACCTGGGGCAAGAAGTGCACTTGGTGGTGGCATCGCCGCGGTGCACCCTCGCTCCATCCCCACCGGGACGCGGGGCTGCGGCTCCCCGGGGCCGCGCTGCCCTTGTGGGTGCTCTGGTTAACACACAGCAGCTCTTCAGAAGCTGGCAGCGGGAGCCATTAACTCTTCCTTTTAATTATTCAGCTTTCCTGTTTGAGATGTGGGGTTTAAGTGCAGCTAACAGGCCTTGCTGAGGAGGCTCCCACCCCAGCGGTCCCTCCCTGGAGGAGCCCACCTTGCGCCTCGCCAGCTGATCCCCAGTCCTCCTCCTGCTGATGGCTCTCCTGGCCGCGTGTTTAGCTTTAATCTGCCCCAAAAAGGAGAGTTTTACTTCAGCCTCTGATAAGCTCCATCGGTCGTGTCAGGTCTGCACCCGACCTCAGCGTGCCCGTCTGTGAGACGGGCGCGTGGCGCTTCCGTCGACCTCCAGCAGGAGCACAGCCTCAGTGTATGGGCGCTTAATGACCCGCTGCTAATTAGAGGTTGCCCGCCGAGCCGAGGCGGCCTCTTTATCGCAGCTCTGCAGGAGTTGTGGGGCGAGGGTCGGTGAACAGTGGCAAACCCAGGGCAATGCTGGACCTCCACGAGCCGTGCTTTTCCCCCAGCACTTAGTTTTGGAAGGAAAACATGAATTCCGAGGAGAGCCCGCGTTTCGGGCTCTGCAACAGGCGCAGAGTTTGTGGCAAGGCTGCAGCGAGCCTTGTGCCAGCACGGAGGCTGCGGGACGTGCCACTGCGCTGGCTGCTGTGCGTCCCCCGGGGGCTGCACTGCCGATTTTGTCCCGGGGTGGGAGCTCCCCAACACAACTGCCATCAAAATTCCCAAGAATGCATAATTTTTTCCTTTCCTGTCTCTCTTCCCCAGTTACTCTCGGTGAATGCTGATTAGAATGGATAATTTCTATTTGTTTCTTTTTTTTCTTTTTAACCAAATCCCCTCTGTTTTGATCTGTACCATGTATTTTTGCAGGCCATTATCTCAGTCTGATTACAGCGTTTTAGCATCTGAATGAAAACATCCTATGGAAGGCTGAAGTCGTTAGGCATAAAACTGTGATAACAACCATAACTCTTGTAATAAAAAAAAAAAAAATAAATCAGGAAACAGCGCATGGTGCCAGGTTCCTGCAAGAGACAGGAGGAGAGCAAGCAGGCAGCTCTGTTGTGAAACATCTCGCTGCATTTTTGGGTAGCAGGGTGATCCAACAGGAAAAGAAACCGAAAGAAGAGCGGGGTTTTCCCGTGCTGGCCCTACCCCTGTCCCTGTGTTGAAGCTGCATTACATCAACCCCGGTCACCGGGTGGTTTCCGGGGAACAGCCCCCTTTGGGGGGGGGGGTGCTGGAGCACTTTATGACCACGAGATTCCAGAGATCTCAGACCAACCTTGAAGGATTTGGGAGAATTTGGCACTGGTGACCCAGGGTTTGTTTTCCCGTTGCATTTCCAGCTGCAGGGCTCGCAGCAGTGGGAGCTGGGGATGCGCCACCCCCCCCTGCATCACCCTCCTGCGTTCAGCTTAAGCCTGAAGCAGCCCCACAAGTGAGACTGAACCCAAACTTGCTGCATTTTGCCCAGCGTTGTGCCAGCATTCCCTAGGAACCACCAGGTAGCCCAGCTAGCCTGGGTGCCCATGGGCATGTGGGCTTTTAACCAAGCACTGCCCGTTCTTGTGCACTTTGCAAAGGGGATTTCAGTCCGTGCATCTCCTTGCACACTGAGCTGTACGCGTTTTGCAGTGGGGAGAGATGGGGCGAAGCTGGCTGGGGTCTCAGCTCCGTTTCTTCCAGGTCACCCAGGCTGGTTTTTCTCCAGCTGCTTGGGTTTGATGTGTGGGAAGCTGAGATTGCTGTGCCAGGCTGAGCCTGGAGTGCTGGGTGCTGTGGGAAAGCACAAATTGGGGATTTTTTTAAAAGGGTTTTTTTTTTTTAGTCTCAGGCTGAGTTGCACAAACTTCGGAAAGTAGAACATTGGGATATTTCAAATGGGGATTTTTTGGCGTCTCAGGTTGAGTTTTGCAAACTTCATTGTGCTTCCCCCTCCCGGGCAGAACCAAGGGACCGGCAGCGACCCAGCAGCTGCAGCCTTGAAGCAAAGGGCTGGGCACAGAGCTGCCAGCCCAAAGCTCTGCAAGCCCAGAGCTCTGCCTGCTTCCACGGCCCTGCAGAAGGGTGAATGAGTGGGGGACGTGGCTCTGCTGGGGAGGGCTGGAAGAGACACAGGGCACGCTCCTGGTGAAGGCAGGTAGCAGTGAGGATGGGGGGGAGCAAGGCAGGTGATGCTGCAGCAGCTGCAGGTGCTTGTGCAGTAAATCTTATAAGTATTTATTATAAATATTGCACCGCAATTTAAAATAAACGCGTTGCAATCGGGAAAATCAATTGCTTGTGTTTCCCGTCGCACAAGGGAGCGGGAGCGCTGCCCTCCCCGTGCCTCAGTTTCCCCACCCGGCGCAGCCCGGCGCCTCCTTTCCGCCTCCTTTCGGAGCCTTTCGCTTCCTCTCGGTTCCTGCGGGCCCCGGG
>VXAV01010770.1:44255-95555 GCA_013399715.1 Alectura lathami
GGTAAGGGCTGCTGGGGCGTCCCGCCGGGGCTTCCTCGCCTGGTTTTGTCTAGTTCTTGTTTTTCTTACTATTATTATTATTTTAATTTTTAAAATTTTCTTTCTTTACCATTATTTTACGTTTCTTCCTTTCCCATTTCTTCCCTTGTTTTCCCTTTTTCATCTTGTTCCCCCTTCCTTTCACTTCCTGCAGGGAGAAACTAACCAAACCCTCGCGAATGCGCCCCGTGCTCTTCCCCCCCCCCACCACCACCCCAATGCCAGTGCTTGGGATCTGGGGACAGACGGGGGGGGTGCCCCTGTGCCCTGGGTGAGCAGTCTGGCGGTGTCACGGCAGTGCCACTGAGGTCACAACCTTGGCTGCTGGAAGCTCCCCCCTGCACATGCTGCCTGGCTTTTGTTGGGGTTTGGGGTTTGCCAGCTGCTGGTGATGCTCTGGTGGTCACCGGTGGGCTCTGTAAAGATGCCACAGCCTCAGGAACGTCCCAGTGGGGGCACGGTGCTGCTGGGGGCAGGTCTGGAGCCTCTGGCAGCCCGTCCCAGTGGCAAGGTGAGGGTGGGCACCGTGGGTGTGCGCAGGTACCAGGGTCCTGCTGCAGATGGGAGCGCGGTTTGGGCTCAAAAAATGCCTTTCTGAACATAGGTTGGCAAGCTGGAGGTTTTCCCCCGATTTAGTGCCTGTAGGGACGTGCTGAGAGGGGACACACGGATGTTTCCCACACTGCTCCGAGGGGCTCTTTGGGGTGAGCCCTCCCCAGGTACCCACAGCCAGCTCTGACGCAGTGGGACGCTCGCTGAGGTTTGCCTCCCCCCTAGCGCTTCAGGCACTGCTTTTTCCTAAAGCTGTTCCTCGTGCCGTGCCCCCTGTGTCCCAAGGGGAGATGTGTGTGTGTAGGTGTGTTTATGTGAGTATGCACATGTGAATATCCAGCAGCGTCATGGAAGTTTAATGCTGTCAGCTGAGATGTAATTAGCAGCCAATTATTTCGGTGTGAATGGTAGTTTTCATCAATTAGTCTGGGAAATGTTTAAATTGCATTAATTTCTTGGCTGCCCATTTGCAGCAGCTCTGGATGAGCTCCCTCCTTCCCCGTTAATTGCAGCGCTTCGTTATGGGGTGGGGACCAGCCCACTCTGTAAAGGGTTAAAAGCCAAAGTTGGGGGGCAAAAAAAAAATTTTTTTTTTTTTAAAAAAGATGTTCCCCATCAAAACCTTGCAAAGGGCAGACAGAGTAGGACGAGGTCTGCTCTCGTGTTTGTTGCATTCTAGATGGGACCTATCCAGAAATCTTACAGCGCTCACTATGGATCCTATATTCCGGTGGCTGGGCTGCCCGTATCCAAACGGGGATGTGGTGGGCACCAAATTAATCACGTAGGGGGTTTAATTAGCTCCTTTCTTCCAGAGGAGCTGGCTGAGGTTGATATGACGGTGCAGGGTGAACGGGGTGGTTGGGAGCGCGCCCTGCTCCGTGGGGACCTGGGGAGGCAGGGGCGCGGGGTTTGTTGTGTGCAGAAATGGGGGCAGTGTTTTTGGAGGTGGTAGGGACACAGGGTTGGTAGTGTGTAGAAAGAGGGGAAATGGGGCTTTTATGGGATTTGAGGTGGCAGGGGTGCAGGATCGGTTGTGCACAGAAATGGGGGAGATGGGGATTGGGGTGGTAAGGATGGGAGATTGGTTGCGTATAGAAAGAGGGGGGAAATGGAGAATTATGGGATTTAGGGTGGTAAGGATGCAGAGTTGGTTGTGTGCAGAAATAAGGAAAATGGTTTTTAGGGTGGCGAGGATCCGTGGCTGGTTGTGTGCAGAAATGGGGGAAACAGAATTTTTATGGTTTTTGGGGTGGCAAGGATGCAGGGTTGGTAGTGTACAGAAATGGGATAAATGGGGTTTTTGTGGGATTTGGGGTGGCAAGGATATAGGGTCGGTTGCGTGCAGAAAGGGGGGAAACGTGGTTTTTGTGGGAGTTAGGAGGGCAGCTTGCTGCAGCTCTGTGTGCAGAAAGGAAGCTGCCGGCTCCCCACAACGTACAGCCTGTTCCCCCGTGCCGTGACCCCGGGCTGTGTTGCTGTGCCTCTGCTCCCCGCCCCGCGCCTGCAGCCGGGCTCTGCTTGCAGCATGAAAACCCCCCCGCGTCTCCCCCGAGTTCCCACGTGCTAGAGGAAAAAAAAATCTGAATTTCTGCAGCCCCTCGGGAAAGGGTAACGCGGGCAGAGCCGCGCCGAGCTCCTCGGACCCCGATTGATTCGGGCTTTTTGCGAGGATTTCAAGAAAGCACTTTGGACTTTAATGAAAACCCCAGCCCAGAGCTCGAATGTTCCTCGTTAGTGACTTTATTGCTAAATAATTTACAGAAGGAGGCCTTGCCAGTTTTCATAAGGGAAGCATTTCAAGTATGCAAACCAGATTTTATGGCTTCCTGGAGCAGCTGCCGGCTCGGGGACAGAGGGGACCCCGTGTGCTGTGACACACGCGGGCAGAGCTGGGGCCTGGGTGCTCACCCTGGCCCCACCTGATTTATTTCTGCACCTTTGGGGAAGGTGGGAGGCAGCAGTGCAGGTAGGGTGGCTGTTTCTCCCCCAAAATAAACCAAAAATTCCTATATTGCATGCCCAGGCTGGCTGAGAGTTGGCGGGGAAAGGACCCGAATGCAGCTGCATCAAGAGGGGGTAGACCTGCTCGCATGCTTGTGCTGATGGATTTGGGCAGAAGGGTGCAGGGAGAGGATGGGAAAGGGGAGAAGAGGGCAATGGGTGCAGCGTGGCCTTGACAAAAAGCACCCGGTGACAGCAACCAGCCGTCCCCAAAGGGGCTGTGGAGGGGGTCCTGCTTTTTGGTAGCATTTAGCGCTATTTACTGTGAATTACATTGCTATTTATGACAATTTCTTGCTGTTTGGCAATTCCCCATGCCTGGCTCCTGCTCACGTGCTGTCTCCCTCTCCCCAGCGCTGCTGCGAGAGGAGGTGGCCCAGCTGCAGGAGGAGGTGCACCTGCTCCGGCAAATGAAGGAGATGCTGACGAAGGAGCTGGAGGAGACGCACGGCAGCAAGTCCCCCGAGGTGCTGTCGGCCACCGAGCTCAAGGTGCAGCTGGCGCAGAAGGAGCAGGAGCTGGCACGCGCCAAGGAGGCTCTGCAGGGTAAGGGCTGGGCTTTGCTGCGGGGCTTGATTCCATGCATCCCATAACCCCCCCCAGAGCAACTTCAGTCAGGAGGGAAGGGAAGGCCGTCCCTTTTTTTTTGGGTGTGGGGACGTGATTTCGTTGCGTGCCACGTTGCTGTGGGGTTGGGTGCAAGCGCAAGGCGTCCTCATGCTGCCCCAGCAGGGTGGGAAGCGGGGAAGTCATCGTGGGGCAGTTAAATGCAGAGCAGAACTGAGCTGCGATGCAGCTGGGAGATGTCACGGGGCGGGTTTGGGGCGGGTTGGAGCTCCGTGGAGTGGTTGAGGAGGGGAGCAGCGCGGTGCTCAGTGATGCACACGTCGTGCTGCGTGCATCCTCCTGCTGCAAGCCCCGGTGGAGGGTTGTGCGGGGCAGAACCTAGCATTGCAGGTTTTCCTCCCCTAAAGAAAGACACTTTCTGGGGAATAAACTGGACCCCATGTCCCCCTCCATCGCCTGGGGGCCCCATATCCACCTCTGTCTGCTGGGGGACCTCATACCCACCTCCATCTCCTAGGGACCCCATGTCCATCCACCCTTATCTGCTAGGAGACCCTAGGTCCACCTCCATCTCCTGGAGGACCCCGTATCACCCTGATCTCATGGGGTTTTCCAGGATGTTGAACGATCTCATCCTGGCCGTTACATGACCTGAGTGCACGCAGGACAATGCCGTACCCAGGGTGAGGGCACTGCATAGGGCTGTATTGGGATGGAAGATTTGGGGAAAAGAAGAAGCATCCCTGGTCCATCTGCTTTATTTTTATTGCTGCTTGGTGGTGTGCAAATAAATTAAATGAACCTTTTTAGACTTTTTTTTTTTTTTTTTGTCTGCATTATGAGGCTTGGAAATGCTTCTTGCAAGCTGTTTGACCAGGCCGGTTTTCCTCCTGTCCATGTGGATTCAGGGTAGAGAAATCCACGCTAGTTTTGTTCAAAACTCCAAACTGCTGCAGGTGAGCAACGAGCTTTCCCCTGCCCTGCCAGCAGCAGGAAATGCTCTGGGTTTAGAAAACCATAACTGGGGGGAAAAAAAAAAAAAACAGCACATAATTAGAGAAGATTTTCTCCATGCAGAAGTGCTGATAAATGTAAAGTATACGAAAGCAGAATGATTTTAAGACTACTTGCAATGTTAATAATAATGGTCCTCCAAGAAAGACAATGCACACTGCTGTGGGGGGCAGTACAGTAAGAAAAAAAAAAAAAAAAAAAGGAGATTGGCTTGAGAATCAGGAGCATTGAAGGAATGTAATGGGTTTTTAATGGGGTCTGGCCTGCCGTAGGAGCTGCTGGGATTTGTTTTCCAGGACCTCCCTGCAGGTGTGAGGGGTAGGGTGAGGGGATTCTCAGCCTGCACTTCGGAGCAGTGCAGCCAGCACCCACTTCAGTTCTTGCTCCTTCCTCCTTCCAGCACTGGAAACCTTCCCTGTCCCATGGCAAAGCTGGGTCCCTCCCCGCGGGCTGGGCGGCAGCGCGGCGGTTATGGGACTAACGGGAGGGAAGCAATCCTCTTTCCTTCCCATGAAAAATCCTGCCAAAAAGGGCTGGAAAAAGGGCAGCACCGCCAGGAAAACAAGTGTAGGGAGCGGATGAATGCGGGCTGAGGAGCTGATGGGAACGTGGCCAGGCTCTGCTCGGCCTCAGGATCTTAGGTCCCATCCCCACGCGTGGCTGCAGCATCCTCCCCGCCGGCTGCGTGCACGCTGTGTTGTTAGCAGGGAAGCGATGGAGAAGTGATAGGGAAACATTAGGGAAATGTTAGGGAAACGTTAGGGAAATCCGCTCTGAGCTGGCTGCGAGCCTGGAAGCACCATGGGTGAGGAGAGTGCGGGGGGCAAGGGGAGGCTGCAGCCTCTGCAGCACCCCAGCACCTCCGTAAGGGTCTGGTTTGAGGATGGGGAGGCGCGGACGGAGCCTCCCTCCGCAGGGAAATGCCTTCCCGGGTTGTCCCACACCAACGAGCCCTTCCTGCAGCTCTTCCTGCTTCCCTCGCGCAGCATTGACGGCTCCCGGGCGGGTCCGGCGCAGGATGTGGGGTGTTGGGTTATGGCTCCTTCCTCGGGGCTGGCTGTGTCCCTCCTGCCTTATTTTTAGGTCATGTCATGGCCAGGATGAAATCGTTTAACATCCCGGGGCCTCCCTGTGACATTAGGTGGACATAGGGTCCTCAGGAGATGGAGGGGGGTATGGGGTCCCCCAGCAGATAAGGGTGGACATGGGGTTCCCAGGAGACAGAGGTGCATGGCCGTGGTCAAGAACCTGAAGAAGACCCTTAACATCCCAGCAGGAGTCACCGACCGCCTCATCGTTGCCCTTTTGGGGGCTGGTTTGGTCTGGAAAGCCCTTGGCTTCCTCGCAGGGTGTTTCCAAGTAACTTCCCCCGAGGCAAATCCCCCGTGGAGCTGCTTTTCCTAAAAGCAGGCGTCACACTGGGATGTCCCCGCCGGGAGCGCCCCGCTCGGAGCCAGGGGCTGGCTGCAGGGTGCTGCCAGCAGGATGCTGCGTGCCGGCATCGGAGCCTGCACTCGACGAACCCATGTTTAATTACAGAGCAGGGGTCCCTGCACGAGGCCGACCGATTTTATGGGTTGGTCACGGCGACAACATCAAATTTCACGGCTGGGATGGAGAAACAGGAGAAATTAAGTGAACGTGAACGCGACAGGACGGGTTTGTGCATCCCTCCTGCGCAGGGCTGGTAGTTTCTCCATCCATAACCACAAGAACGTGCTACCCAGACTAACCACCCTCCAAAAACCCTCCAACCAGTGGGTGCTGCCACCACCACCTGTCCCACGGTCCCTTCACGCAAGGGAATATTTCTAATTGTGAAAGGAGGGTGGTACAGGGACTGCTGGCAGCTTGCTGCGCGGCCGGCTGGCTTCTGCGTAACGTTGTGTTTTCCTCCTGCCTCCTTCCATTGCTTTCCTGTTAGCTGGGTTCAGAATGATGTTCTCAAACGCCTGATAAATCTTTTTTTAAGCTTAGGAGCTGATCGGTTCTGGAGGAGGGAGAGTGCTGCTAATAGAGAGGGGGGAAATGAGTGCTGATTTTAGCAAATATCTCAAATATGAGATATTTAGCAGATATCTCAAAAATATGCAACAAGTGTGAAATTGTCCTTGGGCCGACTTTGCGGGTGTGCTGACTTCAAGCAGGAGGAGGAAGCAGCTGCCCTGCGTTTGTGGGGTAATAAGGAAAAAGTGCTGTGGGGCCCCAGATGCATCCCCTTGGTGCCACCCGGGTGGGGCGTGGGGGGGCCATCCCTTCGCGCCTTTTGTTGCATCTTGCCCCGTCCTTTTTAGGGGGATGGTCCAGGAGCACTGGGACACCTGCAGGCAGCGTCCGTGGGGCTCCCCGTTACCTCTGCTCAGTGAATATTGAACTGTGATGGCCTCTGTGCTCCCTTCCTAACGATACTTCTGAGCATGACTTTAGTTTTGGCAGGAGATGAAGTGTTTTCCGTAAATCTTCCAGGACCCTGAATGCTGCCGCTAATTAAAACAGGTTGTTTGCGGGGGGGTACCAGCTGTTTAATTGACTTCACCAGGAGCCTTTTGTCGCCTTCAGCTTCAGAGAGCGCAAATGGAAGTGAACTTTTTATCAGAGCCTCTCGTTATCATCCAGAAAATTAAAAATATAAAGATGTATGCACTGCAAAATGCTCAGGAGCTTGTAGCTGGAGCGGTTGGGGCTCAGTGTGGGTTTGATGGGTGTGAATAACGTGCGTGGTGGTTCTCAGCTGCTTTGGGGGTTTTGGTGTAGCCCCGACGCTCAGCAGCACAGCAGCTGGCCCCAAGAGTTCTCTTTTGTAATTTTTTTCCCCCCACCTTCTTCTCTGCATCCTGCAAACCCTCTGAAGCTGTGCCGAGCACCACGGAAGGATGGATGCGGTTTTTAGGGAGCTATTCCTGCACATTGAGGTGGATGTTTTTATTCTGTGCTGCCCCAGACCCCGCTATCAGGTCGCACAGCGAAGATACCTGGGGTCTGCAGCCTGCTCTCCCTTTTGTGAGGTTTCCAGCACTGGAACATGCGAGCGAAGCTGCTCAGAGGGTGCTGTTAGGTTGGAGGGGGTGCTGTGGGTTTGCCCAGGGACACAGTGGGGCTTGGGGAACACAGGTGGCTCCTGCTGGAGCCCTGATTTGAAAGGCACAGCATCCCCAAAAGGTGCAGCGTCCCCAAAAGGTGCAACACCCCCACACACCATCTGCATCTGGGGATAAAGCAGTGCTTTGGGGCCAGATAGCATCCCCCTGCCCGTCTGAACCCCACGTACTCCCCTGCTCCCTGCAGGAGTGACCCCGCTATTCATTCTGCACACCGGCCACAAGTTGAACGGGGCCGAACGCCCCCAGCCCTAGGCAGAGGGGAGCGGGGCTTCGCAGCACAAACTCCCCTTCCCTGGGGGAAGGCAGCAGGAACTGCACGAAGGAAATAATTTGCTTTGATGTGAGGGATTTGCTCTGCTCCGCGCACCCTGTGCAGAGCAGGCTGCCCCGAGGCGTGCAGGGTGCAGGGCTGCTGGGGTGGATGTGCGCCGGTCCTGGGCTTGTTCAGTGTCCTGCAAAATCTCTGCTTTGGGTGCATGGGGAGAGCTGGAAACGTTAGAGGCGAGGAGAAGGAAGTGCATTTCCTTAGCTAGATCTTGCTATTATTACTATTTCTTATTACTGCTGCAATCGTTATTGCTGTTATTGTTGTTCCTGCCGCTCTTATTTTCTGCACTCCAGCACGGCTTCAGACAGAGGCACCCCTCCGCTGCAGGGCTGCGCACTGACCCTGAGGGCACCCCACCCCGACTCTGCGTTCATTCCCATTTGCCAAATCCCCGCTAACTTCAGCCCTGGCTGGGATCCAAGCCTGCAAGACAGACCCAAAAATTGCAGCAAAGCGCCGGTGCTGCTTCTGCAGCTCTGACCCTAGCAAGGGGTGCAAGGAGAGCCTCCACCCCTTGGCTCCCTGCTCTTAGGCAGGCAGCAGCTGCCGCGGTGCCCTTGCGAAATGAAGGTGCTGGTTGGGGGGAGCTGGGTTTACCCTGGTGTTCTCTCTGCAGCCATGAAAGCTGACCGCAAGCGCTTGAAGGCGGAGAAGACGGACCTGGTGAGCCAGATGCAGCAGCTCTACGCCACGCTGGAGAGCCGCGAGGAGCAGCTCCGCGACTTCATCCGCAACTACGAGCAGCACCGGAAAGTGAGTTAGCTCCTGAGGTAGCTCCTCGCCACGCCGCAGGGCGAAACCGCAGCAGGAGCGTGCTCGGTGCCGCGGAAACACGGAGCGATGCTCCCGCTGCGAGGGCTGAATGGCAGGGGGGGAAGCAAGGGGTGTTTGTCGCTGGTCGGTGTGAAATGAATCGTGAGCCGAGTGGGCTATGAGGTCATGGCTCTGTGGCGTGGCTCAGGTAGGGCTTTTTGGGGTGGTTTTTGCTTTTATCCGCTCCC
This sequence comes from Alectura lathami, assembly GCA_013399715.1. Taxonomy (NCBI): domain Eukaryota; kingdom Metazoa; phylum Chordata; class Aves; order Galliformes; family Megapodiidae; genus Alectura; species Alectura lathami. The sequence goes on from VXAV01010770.1 coordinate 52,862, forward strand.
TTTCGCTGGAAGGACGTGTGTCACGGGTGCCTGTAAGGTCGGAGCTCACGGAGCTCACATACCAACCCTTGCTCCATAATAGCTGCATGCACACACCACGCTCTGCTGCATAATAAATGGCATTTTTGGGATGTTTTCGGGACGGAAGGCGGGGGGCGCAGGCACCGCTTCCTGCTGTGCTCGTGGTTCTGCCGTCCGCAGGCACGGGCGAGCGTGGGAACCCAGCTCCCGCAGCTATTCTGGGCTTTTTTTTTCCATGCAAAGGCAGAAATTTGCTATTTTTAAAGGCTGGTGCCAAAGGAGCAGCGCTCACAGCCAGCTCAGGGTTAGGTGGGGGGAGCCACAGGAATGTTTTTCCCCTACCGTGAGGGATGCATTGTGACCTCCAGTGAAGAAAAAAAAACGAGGAGCGCTTGGGGCTTGTGGAGGTCTCCAGCTTTGGGGAATGCAAGCATCCTGTTTTAGGGTGCAGGCATTCCATCTCGGGGCTCAGGTATCCCATTTTGGGGGGCAGGCATCCCATCTTGGGGCATGGGTGTCCCATGTTGGGGGCCAGGCATCCCATTATGGGTTGTAAGCATCCCGTCTGGGCTCGGGCATCCCATTTTCGGGCACAGTGCCTGCAGGCAGGGCTGGGAAGGAGGGGATATTGGCCATGGCCCATCCCCACAGCTTCCCCGTGTCACTACAGGAGAGCGAGGACGCGGTGAAGGCGCTGGCGAAGGAGAAGGACCTGCTGGAGCGGGAGAAGTGGGAGCTGCGGCGGCAAGCCAAGGAGGCGACCGACCACGCCAGCGCCCTGCGCTCCCAGCTCGACCTGAAAGACAACCGCATGAAGGAGCTGGAGGCCGAGCTGGCCATGGTGAGCCCGGAGCGGTTCCCAGCTGCGGGGTGATGCCATGTTGGGGTTGAAGAAGCACTCGGCTCAGCTCGGGTGCTTGGAGACCCAGAGGGGTTGTGCTGAAGTTAAATATTTATTCTAAGGGGTTGTAGCAGCGTTGCAGTGTTGCGTTTGGGTGGCTGGTGCGCTGTCAGGAGATCGCTTTGTAGGGTTTGTTGCGGTGTTGCATGGGTTTGTTGCGGTGCTGCAGGTGTTGCGTCCAAATGCTGCAGCATTGCATCTGGGTGCAGAGCCCAGTCCTGCAGCACTGCATCTGAGTGCTGGCCCAACGCTGCAGCATTGCATGATGGCAAGTACTGTGTTTTTGCAATGCTAGCAGGGGAAAAAAAAATCAATAGGAAAAGAGCTGGGTATCTGCTGCAGGGATTTGGGCACTTATTCACAAAAGCGAGAGCGGGTTTGGTGCAGCACAGTTGCTGCTGCTCTGCGGGATGCTCACGTTTCCTCCCCCGCAGGCCAAGCAGTCCCTGGCCACGCTGACCAAGGACGTCCCCAAGCGCCACTCCTTGGCCATGCCGGGCGAGACGGTGCTGAACGGCAACCAGGAGTGGGTGCTGCAGGCCGACCTGCCGCTGACGGCCGCCATCCGGCAGAGCCAGCAGACCCTGTACCACTCGCACCCCGCGCACTCGGCCGACCGGCAAGGTGAGACCCCCAGCGTGGGAGTTTGGGGGAGTTTGCACAGGGGGTGCTGGAGTTTTTCATGGGGTTGGGTCTTGCACAGGGAGTTGTTGGGGTTTTGAGGAGAATCAGGTTTTTTGCACGGGGTTACTTGGGTTTTGGCACAGGTGTAGGTTTCGCGCGGCAGACCGGAGTGTTGCAGAGGGGTTTGTGTCGTGCACAGCAAGCTGGAGCTTTGCACAGGGGATTGCTGAGGTTTCGCACAGGATCTGGCTTTTCCACGAGGCTTTAGCTTGCGCACAGGGGCAGGCCTGCACCGGAGCTTTCCCTCGCTCCACGTGGGGCCACTGCTGACCCCCATCCCTCCCCCATCCCTCACAGGGGTCCGGGTGAGCCCCTGCCACTCCCGGCAGCCGTCCATCATCTCCGACGCGTCAGCGGCCGAAGGCGACCGATCGTCCACGCCCAGCGACATCAACTCCCCCCGGCACCGGACACATTCGCTCTGCAACGTAAGTCCTGGGGGCTGCGGGGAGCTGCGGGGTGCCCCGCTGCTTAACACCACCCGTCCCCTTCTCCTGCAGGGGGACAGCCCCGGACCGGTACAGAAGAACTTGCACAACCCCATCGTACAGGTAGGGCAGCAAGCCCCTTGAGGCCCCCAAGTCCAAAAGGGGTTTGGGGGGAGGCTCAGGGGCACTGATTTAAGGCTCCACATTTCGGGTGGAAAAGCGGTAGAAACGGTGCTGAGGTTGAAGTCTGGGCTGTGCCAGGTGTCAGCGATTTGTCTCAAAATCCAGGTGGGAAGTTGCTGTGCTCCAAGCCCATCTCTGTCTCGATTTCTGTAAGGTGCAGCCTAGATTGGATTATTCTTCCGTGTTTCACCCTGAAAAGCTGGGGGATTCCCACGAGTGGCAGCCGAGCCTCGCCGTGGCTGGAGCTGAAGTGCCACAGCGATGGCCTGAAGAAGCCAAAATCCTGCTAACGTGGGGAGGGAGGGTGAGATTCCCCCCAACTTCAGATGCAAAATTTCGGGACTGTTTGCACCTGGACCTCAGTATTAATGGGGACCTGGATATTTCTGGGACCCAGGAGCTGGGACCTGGTTATGTGGGGGCCAGGACTGGGATCCCAGGAGCATTCAGCCCAGGTAGGGATGCTGGCACGCCCCCACAGCGTGCCTCAAAGTGCAGAGAGCAGAACCCTGCCCAGGAATCACCCCTGGGCTCCCACCTCGTGGGGTGCGCAGCCCCATGGCCCCGCTGCAGGCAGCGCCTTAGCACCAAATTCAGCAGCCAAACCCCAAAAAGGACCGGGCTGTGACACGCCCCCACCTCCCCCCCCTCCTCTCCCCGCAGTCTCTGGAAGACCTCGAGGACCAAAAACGGAAAAAGAAGAAGGAGAAGATGGGCTTCGGCTCCATCTCGCGGGTGTTCGCCCGGGGCAAGCAGCGCAAGTCCCTGGACCCGGGGCTCTTCGACGGCACGGCCCCCGACTACTACATCGAGGAGGATGCGGACTGGTGACCCCCGGGGGCGTACAACCCCCCTCCACCTGTGCATACCCCATCGTGGTGTAATTTCATTCCTTTTTCCTGTTTTTATTTTATTTTTTAAGCATTCCGGTAACTCTTCCTTTTGTCGTTGGCTTCAGTTTTTGTCGTTTTGGGGATTCCTTGTATTTTTTTGTTAATTTTTTTGTTTTGTTTAGTTTTTTTTTCCCCAAACCTCCTTCTTTCGACGAAACTTGAAACTTGAAGGACTGCTGTGTGTCTGTACATAACGGGAATCTCGTGCACTTTGTGCTTGTGACGTCTCTTGTCCCAAAACGCTGTTTTCCGGAGCCTGTCCGGCGGGCAGGGGGGAACCCGCCTCGGCGAGGGGGACCCTGACATCCTGAGAGACCTTAAAAAAGAAAGAAAAAGAAAAAAAAAAAAAGAAAAAAAAAAGAGAAACCAAACCCACCCAAACGGCGTTCATTGGCCCTGACGTCCTCCTGGCCAAACCCCGAGGAGGAGGAGGCAGCAGCGCACGGGCTCGTCGCAACGCCCGCCAGGCTGGGATCTGTGTTTTCCCCTTTCCTTGTGTCGTTTTAATTTATTTGCACAAACCCAGAGAGGAGCTATTCTAACTAAATTATTGCAGAATTCTTGGGTTTTTTTTTTTTTTCTGTTGATGTTGTTGTTGTTATTATGTTTTTCCACGTCGCTGGGGAGGAGGAAGGGGCTCTTTGCCCTGCGCTGCCCCACGGGCGGGAGGATGCGGGTGGGGACCGGGGACGGCCACGAGCATCCTCGCCCCCAGCCACGGGAGCACTTAAAGCCTTGGAAAAATCCAGCGACCTCGAAGCTTTCCGGGAAGTGAGGCTCTGCCTTGCATTACCCGGGATTTGGGACGCTCGCCCTTAGCTGGAATAAAACCCGGGGATGTGGCAGCGCTGAGTTTTGGGGTGCGGGCACGGCCTCGGAGCTCGCGCTTCGAAATGCGCCCGAAATGCCCCGAAATCACCCCAAAACGGCCGCCGCCCCCGCCACTAACACACGCCGCCGCGCTCTGCTTCCGACCTTACGCTGTAACGATGCTTACGATATCATTTGAAGCTCTTAAAAAAAAAGTATGAAGATTATTTAATAATGCTATAATAGTGTATTATTTTTCTTAATTCCGAGACGCGCGCCCCGTTTGAAAGGGGATATTTTGTCTTAAATCACATGAACCCGACCCCAGCTGCTCTGTACCCCCCGACATGGTGCTGGGGAGGGGCCCGCTGACCTCTGTCTCTGCAGAGGGGCATTTTTTATACATTTACCTGGTTTTTTTTTGTTTGTTTTGTTTTGTTTTGTTTTTTTCTCTTTTCCCTCTCCTTGCGTTTTTATAATTTAAACTATCCACCAACAAACCGGACGAGCAATCTCCTTGTTATCGAGTTAGTTTCCTTTGCATTTCAGCTTTTTTTTTTTTTTTTTAAATTAGGAAATAATTCTAAAAAAAAAAAAAAAAGGCAAAAAAAATTACTAAGAGAATGATTTATTTAAAAGAGAATTTCGGGAAATAGCATATGGATTATGGGTAACATTAGATTTAACTTTTTCCCCCTGTGAGAGGGGGAGGATCCTTGAAGGCATGGATGCAAATATAAAAAAAAAAAAATTATAAAAAATCTAAATAAAGCTTATTTTAAAGTACGGATGAGCTCCACATGGTTTCAATTTTAGACAATTGAGGTGGTGGCACTGGGGGCAAGGGGACGCAGCGGGGGACCTGTCCTTATGTCCTGACCGCCATGCAGATGGGGTCCCTTGGGTACCGGGGGCTGCAGAAGGGTCGTTGGGGGAGGGGGGCAGAGGTGGGGACAGGGCACGGGGTGGCCCCAGCAGCTCAGCCTCGTTGCAGCATATTTTGGGGACAGACAGGGCGTTCTGCACCCGGGTGCTGTTGGGTGCCCCAGCCACGACGCCGTCCCCATCCCAGGGTGGGTTTGGGTTTTCCAAGCCACGCTGGGGGCAAATGGGAGCACACGGGCCATCCTGCGGCGTCTGTCCCCCTGCAGCCGCATCTGGGGCCAGCTCTGTGCGTGCAGCCTGTGGGCTCACCCACTGTATGGGTGTAAAATGGGGATTTCTTGTAGGGGAAGGACGTGGGGGCGTACGGGTCCAGCCGGGATCCATCCCGCTCACGTACGGATGCGATGCCAGGGATGGAGCCGAGGGAAGGAGCATGCAGCTGGCAGCCCGCAACGATGCATGCAGGGCTGCCTGCAGAAAGGGGTGAGGAGTTTCACTTTTCAGATGCTTTTTTCTCCCATAGAAGTGTTTGTGAATGCTGGGTTCCCTGGACCTGCCATGCTCCAATTTCTGTCACTGCCTCGAAGCAGCACAGCAGGAAAGAAGTGTCCCAAGTGCTTGGTTTTCTGCCCCAGATCTGGGGGAATTTGGGGTCAGGTTGTGCATGCGAGGGGGCATGCACATTTCCCAAAGGCTGAGGTTGCTTGTTGGCTTTTGGAGCTGGAGGATACAAAGGGAGCAAGGAGCATTGTGAGCAGTGGGAAGGGAAGAGCATCGGGTGCCAGCTGGCTCTGCAGCCCGATGAAGTAGTGCTGTGGCTGAGCGTTGATGGGAATCAAACACAGCACCAAGGTGTGACCATTGCCAGATAAGCCCGGCACAGCCCGTGGCTGAGGTTGCCTGCAAATATTTGCTGATGCCCATATCGTGCAGCGTGGGAGCAGTTGCCAAAACCCGAGAAAAGTGCACTTTGAAGGCAATGTGGAGAACGTGACCCAAAGTTTAAGTCTGCAGTAGTCTTGTTGGTGGGCTCTCCGGTTTTAAGGCTCTCCATCGCTCGCTGGTTTGCGTGCCTGGGCTCCCTTGCACATCCCTTTGCATGGGGCAGAGGTGCAGAGTGCTTGGAAAATGCGCTGCCTGCGTGGCTGGATTGGGGTGCTAGGGACCGGGGTGATGCCCTGGGTGTCTCACAGTATCAGGACACCCCCAAAACTTGTGTTAACCCCACAGTGGGGAGGGTGGGCTTGGGAGGGTATCCCCTCTGCATGGGGATACAGCCTACCTGTAGCAGCCGGCTGTATCCCATTGTGTCCCCACTGTGTGCCTGCTTCATCCCCGCTGCAGCGTGCTGCGATGCTGCCATCGTGTGAGCAGCCCCGAGCCGCGTCCCAGGGCCCTGCTGGACTGGGAATGCCGCAGCCACCCCTGGGGCATGGCAGGGGACACACACCGAGACCCCGCTGCTGTATGGCCAAAGCCCCTCACGCTTTGCTTCAGCGCCCACAGGGTTGAAATGGCTGAAAATCATCATTTCCTTAAAGACGTGCTTTAATGGGGTAGAAGCCAGCCGCGCTGGGGTTGTTTCCCGGTGACATGACCTGAAGCTGTGTTTACCCGTTGTGGTGCAGTTGTGCGTGGGGCTGTAGATAAGGAGCAGGTCTGACGGTCTGCAGCCAGGATGCCAAGGTGAGCCCTGGGCAGGTTTCCTGCCCCAGCCCTGGCTCCTGCACCTCTCCGTGCCTTGTTCTGTGTGTCTGAGCTGCGTGAAGCAGCAGAACGAGCCTTCGGGATGCTTGGTGGCTTTTGAGATGCGGTGGTCACAGGCCTTGGGTTGCACGAGTGGATCGCTGATGGTGGCACCCCTTACCTGCTGGGCTCAAAAAACACCTCTGAGGCTGCTGGGGCTTGGATGGGGGATCTGCAAAGTCAGAAATGAGCCCGCATTAAAGTTCTGCTCAGCTCTTTAACATCCAGCCCACCGCCGGTGATCTGCTCTCCCAGCCCTTTTACCCTGAGGCCCTGGATGTCGTTGTTCTGAAGCTCTCTCTTTTCCTGATCAAGCAACTCGTTCCCCACCCAGGACGCACAAGCCTGGAGGAACACAAAGAGGTTTTTCAGCACTCTGCAGCACGTTGCATGGGCAGCAAAGGCTGTCCTCTGTCCAGCCAAGCTGCGTGGAGGAACAGCAGGAATACAGAGGCCCCGGGAGCAGCGGGAGGTTGGTGCCTTTATTTCCCTTCCCAGCTCCCAGACCTGTGCGTGCTTGCAGCACAGGGTGAGCTCACGGCGGTGGGACCGGTTGGACCTGCAGCGTGCCCTCGGGTCCGGGATGATGCATCCCCAAGCGCGGGGCTGCAGCCAGTGTCACCACCTACACCCGTACAGCAGCAGGAGGTGCCAAAATGCCTCGTTCTCTCAGCCCAGGGCTGCTGCTTTTCCTCTTTTCCAACGTGCACAGCAGCCTTGGCTCTCCCACCCTGCTCGGTACCTGCGCTCCCTGGCTCTTCAGGCTGTCCAAATTCAGAGGATTTACCCCATTTTTGTGACTGCAAACACAGGCTTTCAGAAAGCCCTGCCCCATGCAGAGCTGCAAACAGCAGCAGCACCGTAGCAATGAGAAGTGTTGCAGGAATAAAGCATTGCCCTAGCAGGTGCTCCCTGCGTCGGGGCATAGAAACCAAGGCCCAGAGAAGGGAAATACCAGTACGGAGCAGTGCACGTGGGCTTGGGAGCTCTGTAAGGGATGTACCAAAGTTCCCCTTCCCAGCTGGAAACAGCTGGTGTCCCGCTTCTGCTTGAGGGGTGCCAATGCAAGAGTGCTGTCCTCACCCACAGAAGGGGCAGCTGGGGGATTTTTAGGAGGGAGGAGCCTGAGAAACACCCTCAGCCCTGAAAGTTGCCATAACTGGGAACGCAGCTGGGGTCTGCACAAACTCGATGGTGCTGCATCAGAGGCAGCAAGACCTGTCTCGGCCCTGCCTCTGCACCCTGCAGACAGAGGAGGGAGCAAGCAGCAGGGACTGAGTGCAGCTGCAGCTCTAAGCAAGCTCCCAGACTACAGAGAACCCAAAGAAACTTAAAGGTATATTATATTCCTGGTCTGAATTCCCTTTAAAAAATAACTCTCCTTACTAAGACACGTGCAAACTGGTGGCTCTGCTGGCTCAGCTCAAAAAAAGAATGGTGCTGGCATCTCAGCAGTGCAACTTTGCATGAGGCAGAGCAGAGCCTGCGCTTTAAATCCCCCCGTAACGATGCCCTCGTCCTGCAGCCACGAAAAAGCCCGTTCTTGGCCGGTGTTCAGCTTTGCAGAGGGGGAGAGCAAGAGCACAAGGAGCTCATTTAGGATTCTGCCAGCTCCGGTTGCAGCCCGCAGGGACCCGCTCCAGAACGGTGGGATTGAACCAAGCGTCCGGAGGTGCTCGGGGGCCAGAGCGGGGATGGAGAGGCACTGCAGGAACACTCTAAATCCACAGGGAGCTGACCCTGTGCAGGATCGGCGACGGCGGTGTCAGTGGGTAAAGTTCATTTTTATTGCACTTTCTTGCAGCAGAGAAGGGAAATCCTCGCTGGAACAGCCCGAGCTGCTCCCATACAGCAGGTTGGTGTGGGACGGGGGAAGCTCCGAGAGGAGAGAATTTGCCTTAAAGTGTGGCCAAGCCTGAAAATGCAAAACGATCTGTGCAAAGGCAAAAACAAAACAAATACATGTACAAATAATTGGCTGCTGTGATAGCACAGCTCTGGGCTCTTTGCCCTGTGATTAGGGCGAGATGCGGAAGGGCAGCGCCTGCTCGTGCCCGGAGGAGCAGCGGGGCAGGTGACTCAGTGGAAAATGCCATGCAGCGCTGGCAGGCGAGGGGAATGGGGAAATAATGGGGAAATAATGGGGGAATAATGGGGGAATGGGGTTTTCTGTGGCACTTGGTACAGCCACGCGTGCTGGGATGAGCTGCGTCGGTTTGTCACCTTCTGGTGACGTGTAGGGCTTCGGGGCTGGGGAAGGTAGAGCAGGAGCTGGGTGCTCGGTGGTATTTAGGGCCTCAAAGACACAAATCCCGATTGCCCTTGGGATGTCAGCGGTGGGCAGGATGCTGGCCGTGGTGTTCGGGTTTGTGGGGTTTGGCAAACCCCAGCTGCGCGTGGTGCACCGTGCTCCCAGCTCGCGATTGCTGCGTGTAGGGGGCACGGCCGGGTTATCTGCTCCCATCGCAGCCATGCAGGGAGACGGCTCCAGGAGCAGCTCCGCGGGCCGAACCCGGCTCTGAACCCGCGGCTGTGGGAAGGGGAAGAGGCCGCGGGCGAGGCCGGGGCAGGCGGAGCCNGGGTCCGCTGCTGCCGCCGCCGGGAGGTGCGTGGGGTCCCGTGGGGCCGGGAGGTGCGTGGGGTCCCGTGGGGTCTCCTGGGGTCCCGTGGGGCCGGGGTGGGCTTTGTCCCCGGGGATGGCACCGGGCTGGGCTGAGAGCGGGACAGGGGGTGGGATCAGGCTGGGTTTTGTCCCAGGGCAGGGGACAGAGCTGCGACAGGGGGCAGGACCAGGGCTGCGCTGGGCTGAGCTGGCTGGGAGCAGGCTGCGTTTAGTCCTGGGAGCGAGCAGAGCTCAGCCCCGGGGTGGGCTGAGACACGAGACAAAGGGCGGCAGCGGGCTGCGGCAGGACCGGGCTGGGTTTTGTCCCCCACCCTGGGCTGGGTCCCACAGCCACAGGGCTGAAACTGCCCAGCGTGGGGGTCGTGGGGATCCATGAGCTCGGCCCCAGGCCACCAAGGTGCAGCCACCAAGGGGAAAAGTGTCCCCAGGGCGGGGCGAGGGCAAGCCAGCCCCAGGAAATTTGGGGACCCGCCGGTGGCCCATGGGCACAGCTGTCCTGAACACAAGGAGCAAGGAGGAGAAGGGGTTAGGGCAGGGCAAGCCCCCGCCAAGCCTGGCAGAGCTGTTGGGGCTGAGTTGGAGGGAGTATGTATCGCGGGGCGGCCGCTGGAGGACATCAGTCCTGGAGCGTGCAAGGTACCGTGTGCATGGGGCTGTTTGCAGAACAAACAAAGGCTGAGGGAGCTTTGCAGGGCAGGTCCGAGCCGGGTGTTGTGTGAAGCGAGCGCTGCTGGTCAGCGGGGATGGCATTGTTCGTGTCGCTGCGATTCTTCCAAAAAAAGATTGGCTTGGAGCTTGAAAAAGAAAACCTGCCAGCGGCTCTCAAGGGTGGGTTTGAAAAGAAATCGGACTCCAAAACATACCAGGAACTGGAGCGTGGTGGGATCAGGACCAGCATCAGTCGTCCTGGGCACACACTGGGTTTGGGGACACAGACCACTGTGGTCCTGTGTGCTTTAGGATGCTGTAATTAATGTAGTTAGTGATTAGCTCCTGCAACGTCTTGGTGGGCATTGGAACAGCACCAGAGCCTCAGGTGAGAAGGGGAAGGACACACCTGGCCCCCAGCAGCGCCGATGCTGGGTGCCCCTCGGGGGCTGGCAGCGTTCCAGTCGTGCTTTTACCCTCCCAGCCCGAGCACTTCCAGCGGGCTGTCCCCGCGTGGTGGCAGGGAGGGAAACCTCCAGGTGGAGCCGGGAGTGGGCGTGGGGCCGCTGAGCCCAGCCCTGCACCGCAGCACCTGGGAACAGGGAAGATGTCAGTGCTCTGAACGCCGTGTGACTGCACAGGGCTGGAAGCCCTGGCAGGGAGGGGTGCGCAGGCGGCCGTGCCCCGAGGACTGCGGGTGATGCCTCACAGCCCTGGCTGGAGCCCACAGCCCAGGGAGGATAGGGCTGGAAACCTCCCCCAGCAGCACAGGTAGGTGCCTGCTCCTGAATGCACTTCTTCATCTCCGTGGTTTCCCAGCAGAACACCGCTTTCGAGGCTTGGCCAAAGCAGGCGAAAACCCTGCCTGCTTTATGCAGCATCATGACCCCCTGGCAAACTTTCCCCCGTATCAAAATACCCCTGCCCTGCTCACTGAGTTGCTGCTCTGTGCTGCTTCACCGCTTGGCTCTCAAAATTGCCGTGTCCCTCCTTCCCTGCTGGCTCCCTCTGTGCCCCTTTGGCTTCCCCCGCTTTCTTCCCTTTTCCAGCAGCTCCCCGTTCCCGGTGGCACCGTCCCCTCGGGCCGTGCAGCAGGTGCTGTTTGTGGATGCAGCCCCTGGCAGAGGGCTGGCTGCAAAGTTTGGCGCTGCTGTTGGGGTACAGGGAGGTGAAGGACGTTGCTGGCATTCTGGGGGCACCAGTGATGCCACAGGGTGGCACAGCATCCCCTCAGGGAGCTCCAGCAGGCTTCGGGAGGGTTTATTTTTGGAGATGGGGCGGATCCCTGAGCTGGCAGACCGGAATCCGCGTGGCGGCTTTAATTCCCTTATCTCTGGCAAGAATGTCAGAATCAGGAAATCTCAAAAAAAAATAAAAAAGATACAAAATACAATCTGAAGCAAAGCAGGGAAAAACACACCAGGTCGAAGCGCTGGGAGTTTCCCAGGCTGGTTTGTTTGTCCCAGGCCTTTCTGCAGCCACTGTGAGTGGCGGCGGATTCAAAGCAGCCCGGAACCGAAACCCTGTGATTTACTGCAGAAGGCCAAACCTCGCAGCAATCAGCAGCAGCCTCCACGTAAGGGAAGTGTCTGCAGCCTGGTTGCTCTGCGAGTGGTTTTATTGCAGTTTATAGTCAGATCGTGGATGGTTTTCCTCCAGCCCCTCTCTGCACTTAGCGACAATGCACGTGCCCAATGTGATGCATCCAGAGCCCTTCAGTAAGAGCAGCAGCAGCGTTATCACCCAGAATCCGTGGCATTGCCTTTAAATAGATATCGAACAGGACTCTCAGTTGGACGACATTGGTTGGTGTGGGGCTGATGGCTGTCGTGAAACCACGGGAAGAAAAAGGGGGCGGAAAGCAGAGCCCGGGCTGCTCTTGCTTTGCAGGAAGCCGCCCCGGGTTCTCCTGCAGGCTCCTGGCTGGGGAATCGCTGCCGGGAGGGGCAGGTTAACCAAATACGTGCATGGGAAATGACTCTTGAAGTGCCTCCATGGAATGCAGAGAGCAATTAGTGTGAGCAACGACCCAAGCAGTCTGCACGCTGCTGTCCCTCCTTATCCCTGTATTCCCCGGGTGAGTTCCTATAAAGGTGGCTGGGTGTTTCTCGAGGGTTATGGGGTGGCTGAACCCTGTGCTCAGGGCTTTGCGCGAGGGTGCTGCTGCTGGAAGGTCTCACAGAGGACAGGCTTGTGGGGATGTGCTGGGCTCACAGATCAGTAGGGGAAATGATCAGTGGGAAGGTTCCCTGCGTGCACACATGGAGATGAGGGCGTGTGCCTGGTGTGCTGGCTGTGATCGGGAGCTGAAGTCAGCCCGCCTGCTCCCTAGGGCTGGGGTGATGCTTGGAGTTACTCACAGCTCAGGGAATCTCTGGGTTCAAGCTCTGGGTTCCCCTTCAAGCTCTGGAAGGGGAAGGGGTCTGGAAATGCCCCCACACAAGCAACTGCTCTCCAGAGAGGGGAGATGTAGGCCAGATGTGAGGAGGAAATTTTTCACCCAGAGGCCCTGGCCCAGGCTCCACCGAGCTGTGCGGCGGGGCAGAGCCCAGCAGGGCGCTGAGCTCTCCCTGCAAGAAGCCAGCTCCTCTTTGGCAACGGCTGCAAGTGGAACTCTGCGCCCAGCACCTCCGCTGTGCCTTGTGTGTGTCACGCTCTGATGAGCTCATTTGCCTGCAAGGTGAAAATCATCCCCTGTGTCATGACCCAGGTGGCTGGGCTGAAGGGATGTGGACCATGATCGAGGTCCAGGTGTACTGCTGTGTGGTGCTTATCTGTGTCATAGGCCAGAGTCCTCCTGTGTGGGATTAGGAGGTGGAAATGTGTCAAAAGAAGTAGTGAAGTGACTCCTGGGGCACCTGCAGGGAGCACTGTGGAATTGTATGGGAAAGCCAGAGAGAACAGGAGATCTGGTCCTCCTGGCTTTGTCTTCGCTGAAACAGAACGCCGACGTTTGTGGGGTTTTTTTGCAGAAGAGCTGCAGAGTTGTTACGGGGAGCAGGAGCAGCAGGAACCGCTGTGGTTTCCAGCAGTGGGGCACAAAGCAAGGGAAGGAGACTGAGCAGCAGCCACGCCGTTCTAGTTTAATGATTCGGAGATCCTGGTGTAAATCATTGACAGCGGCGAGCACAAGACCGCAGGTGCGCGTGGGATGGGGACAAAGGTAACTGGGGCTGCAGGAGCCTGGTGCCGCCAGCTTGGGGCTCGCCGTGGGGCAGGGGTTCGCCATGGGGTAGGAAGACGTGGGCAGGGGCTTGCTGGGGGACTGGAGCTCTGGGTCACCGCTCGCACAGAGGGGTGAGGTGACCACCACGGGACACATCCCCTTGTCCCCAGTGAGATGGGAGAGCAAGAAGGGAGCGGAGCGGTGTGAGACGGTGTGAGGGTGGTGAGTACGGCCCGGGTACGCAGGGCTGTTCACAAGAGCAGTGAACAAAGCAGGGAAAATCATGGAAGAACCCGCTGTTGGGGTTTCTGAACCCAATGCAACACGGGGCTGGGAATTCCCCGCCACTCCTTGCCAGACCTGGGAGGATGCGTTGCAGTTGTCCAGCTCCGCCTCGTCTTCCTCTGGGTGTCCACGGCAGATGCCACCTTGATGATGCTTTTCAAGCAGCCATGGGGAGACTGGCTGGTTTTGTGCTTCCCTGGAGCCTCAGCGTGCTGCAGCTTTCCCCATGCTGCCCAGTTTCCCTCTCATTGAGTTTGCTTTGCTTTTGCAGAGGGAGCAGCAGACCTCTTCTGCGGCCATTGACGTCAGAGCACCGGGGTTATGGCTACAAGAGCGATGGGAGAGCGCTCTGAGAAGCCAAAAGTAGAGATAATTCGATGGAGAGAGAGGCTTGGACAGTAGTCTTGTGATTTAATCTGATTTGTCCTCTCTGCAGGGCAGTGATTCCAGGCGTCTGGGCAAAACTTTTAAGCGCTGCAATGATGGAGAGGCTCAGAGAGGTGCCAGGGGGAGGCTGGAGATATTGGGAATGTGCATGGAGAGCGAGAGGCTGAAGACGTTGTTGCTTTTTGAAAGCTTTTATTCCTCCAGAAAAGCAACAAAATGGGTGGACGGGTTCTTTCCTGTTCTGCCACTCCCAGTAAATAAACGGCCGAGGTCTGTGCTGCGCTGTGAGCTCTCTGTCGCAAAGCCCAGCAGAGGTTTGCGGGTGGGAGCTCAGCTGGCCAATGTCTGTCTGCGGAACGCCTTGCCAGCTAGCACAAAGATGAGGGCTTCTTTCTATACATCTCCCTCTGTATTTATAGCGTTTGGTGGGAGAGCAGTCCCAGGACTGCCAGTCCTGCTTGGGTCTGTTACAGCAAGGACAGGCGTCTGCGAGGTGCGCTGGAAAACGCTCCTGCAAGAGGCTTCGCTGAGGGCAGCCGTCCCAGTCTTGCCCGCAGTGAGGGATGGAGCTGAGAAACATGATGAAGGAACGAGTCCTGGTGGAAAGCAGCACTGACTGGATTGCAGGAGGAGCTGCTGTGTGGCTCCTTGCAGAGCGCTGGAGGGCAGCAGCAAGCCTGAGGAACACAGGGGGCAGGGGTGAGAACAGCTTGGGTAAGGGGCTGAGAGCAGCACCTGGGGGCATCGCCAGTCCTCATGGAAGGCACTGGCGTGGCTGGGAGCAGGGCTGGATGCAGCAGGAGGTGAGGGAAGCACTGGGACATCTGATGCAACTCAGCCATTGCGAGATTTTCCACGCCCGCAGAGGTCAGCGAGTTCACAGCCCCTGCAGTGTGGGCGCTGCACCATGGCACGGAGCAACGCGAGCAGCGTGGGGTTGTGGCTTCAGGCTCCTGGGGGGGAGCTGGGGTCACTCAAGTGACCCTGTGACAGTGGGTGTTGGCCCCAGGGGCCGCTCCTGAGGAGGACTGATGAAAAAAGGCTTCGACAGCACCGCCCTGCTTGTTTTGATTGCTCTCATGACTCGCGTTTGTGGACTCCTCACCAGGCTGCTTTGCAGGACAGGAGCCAGGCATGGTGCTCCAGGGGAGGTTAGGAGCACAAGGGGTGTGCACGATGACAGCCCTGTTGCAGGGCTGGGGATCTCGTTGGAAGATCAGAGGGCTGAGATGGGAAAGTTTGCTCTGTGTCCTCATTTCCTTGCCTTGCTTGCGTGTCTTCCTGCAAGCAGCTGCAGTTGGGCTCTTTTCTGGGAATGCTGCTCGGTGACCCAGCGACCGAGGCGTGTTCCTGATCTAGACAAGCAAACAAAACCAGGGACCATGGAACCAGATTGCCACGCCGAGGAGCAGCGGCATATATGGGAAAAGCACGCGGCAGCGTCCTGTCCGAGGAACGACTTCTAGCGCAAACAGGCACTGCAAAGCCAACCGTGGGGGGGTTGCACAGCTGCCTAGCTGCCTGCTGGCTTTGGCATCCACGTGCAGGTGGGATGCTGCTGCAGGACTTTGTGGTGTGGGGATATGGGAGCTGTGCTGCAGCGAGCTGGATTACGTGCGTGTGGTTTGCAGCACCAGGTTGCACGCCTGGCTGCCATCCCCATGTGCCGAGGTCAAGGAGGCAAGCTGCCAGGAGATGCGGTTGCACGTGTTTATTTTAGGAAAGCTAGCACATCTGGTGTTTGCAGCTGGGGAAATGCAGAAATTCCATCTAGGCTGGGTAGCGGGAGGTGGTTTGTTCAGGTGTGAGATGGAGGGCTTGAAGCCTGGTGCCTTAGTCTGGGTGCACCCGGGGGGGCTCGGTGGGTGTTGTTCCAGGGTAGGTTAGTGCTGCCCAAAACAGAGCTTTGGTTTGCCGTGGGCTTTTCTGAGCCGTGCTTTCAGGTCAGCCTGTGGCTGGGAAAAGCTACACGGTCAGCTTGGCTGGGAGAGCGTGGCTTTTGCTTTTTTTCCTTGTGCAGGGAGGATATGAAGGGCAGGCAGCCAGCCTGTCTGGAGCTTTCACAAGAGAAAGAAGGAGAAGTAACAGAGCCTGGGATTGTTCTTGTGAGCGGTTTCAGGTTAGCTCGTACTGGCAGCAGCGGTTTGTCCAGTAAGCAGGGAGCAGGGCTCCAAGCGTTGAACTGGTTTTTGGTGGAGTACCTGCTGTGATGGGGTCAGTTATTGCTCTCAGAAGAATGCTTAGCCTACATTCCCCACAAACGTGGAGGTGGGTGGATAACAGAGCTGGGAAAGTAGCAAAGGGACAAAATCTGATTGGATGTATCTGGTTTGTGGGCTCCTGCGTCTTGCAGGAAGTTACAGATTTAGGAACGTGTTGCGTCTTGTGCCGTGGTTTCTGTGGTGCTGCCAGGGTTTGGTAGGGCAGGAGAGGAACCCTCAGGGTGGGAACATGATGCTGGAGCTGCTTGGCGGAGTGCTTACACCTGGGTGGGACATCACAGGACGGTGGCTCCGGTGGCAGAAGACCTCATGCCAAGGTGTGACCTCCCGCTTCTCTCCGCAGGTCTCCAGCAGGGCACCGCACGCATGGTAGCTGCACCTCACTCCTGGGGCCACGTGGGATGCTGTGAGGTGGTGGGTGGTCAGTGCCGGGCAGGATGGCCCAGTCTCGCACCAACGGCTCGCACTACGCGTTGACGGCCATCGGGCTGGGGATGCTGGTCCTCGGCATCATCATGGCCGTGTGGAACCTCGTCCCCGGCTTCGGGCCCCCCGAAAACCCCAACGCCAATGCTGGAAACAGCAGCAAGCCTGACCGCGGCAGCGGGGGCATTTTGAAGAGCAAGACGTTCTCCGTGGCTTACGTGCTGGTCGGGGCAGGCTTGCTGCTGCTGCTGCTGTCCATCTGCTTGAATATCCGGGACAAGAAGAGGCAGAGCGAGGATATACCCAGGGTGCAGCACCAAGCATCGGCGGAGCCTTCGCAGCAGGAGGACAGGTGAGCTTTGAGCAGGGGGAAGAGGGAGCGGGGTGTAGCATAGAAGTGGCACCAAGGTCCTTTTATTTGCTCCTCCAAGAGGTCAGGAGCAAACAGAGAGCAGTGTGCGCTGAGACCAAGGCGAGCGTGTCTCATAGTTTAGGGTGCAAATATGTTTGACAGCTCAGCTGCAAATAGGTTTGACAGCACCCAGCTGTGTTTATGGTGTCGTGGGTAAAAGGGAGCACTGTGTATAGGTAAGCTGTGCCCTAGGGGTGGTGGCCAAGCAAGCATAGCTGAGGCATGCGGTGCCTGCTTTGTTGGTGCACATGCAGTACGCCATGGGGCAGCACCAGCAGATGCTGCTAATGGTTATCCCCAAAGAGGCAGGTGGCTGCTGCAGGGTGAACAAGGGGATATGGGATGTGCTGCCTCCTTCCGTGAGGGTGCAGAGCTGTAGTCAGCTGCTGAGGATGGAGCGTGGACCTGCTGAAGGCTGCAGGGCTCTCCGGGGCACCCGGGGAGCTGCGCAGGAGCCGTCCCCAGGGCATCTTGGTCAAAACGATGTGACCTGATGTTCTCACTTTATCCCCTGCAGCCAAGAAGAGGACGAAGACGTGTCCTCGCGCTACTACGTTCCCAGCTATGAGGAGGTGATGAACACAGGCTACTTGGAGCCCCATGACCAGGACCGGAGCCGCAGGCTCAGTGTCTCGCTGCCGTCCTACGAGTCCCTAACCGGGCTCGACGAGGGCACGCAGGCCCCAGGAGCAGCCAGTGCGGAGCCCGGCACCGAGCGGACGCCCAGCAGGCAGAGCTCGCGCCTCAGCAAGCGCCTCAAGCCCCTCAAGGTGCGGAGGATCAAGTCGGAGAAGCTGCATCTTAAGGACATCAGGCTGAACCTCGCTGACGGGAGCAGTGCCGGCCCCATAACGATCGAGCCACTGACCCCCCCGCCAAAGTATGAGGAGGTCCAGGAGAAAGCACCGGGGAGCCTACAGTTGACTTAGAAAGGAGGGATCAGTGGTTGTGCGGATGGAAAGCACTCCGAGAGGCTTGGTCTGGGGGTGCAGGAGTGTTCAGCACGCCCTGGATGCTGAGATACCGAGGGAGCAGTCGGTGGGGACTGCAGCATTGCAAGGACAGAACCGACTCTTCCCAGGATGGTGTTGTGTCAGATACCACGGGGAAATGGCAATGCATCTGCTGCCGTGAAGGACGTGAGGGCTGGAAGGATTAGACTTGTGTTTTGTGTTGTTTTAAGTTAAGGACCACCTAACGTATCTTCTCTCCTTTGTGCCTTGCCCCAGTGACAGGTTTCCAAGCCACCAAACCGCTATTTAATAAGAATTTTCCAAGAGGAAAGGGGAAATGTTCTGTCTTTCTGTTTTTGTCTTTTCTT
The DNA here is from genome assembly GCA_013399715.1 of Alectura lathami. Classification (NCBI taxonomy): domain Eukaryota; kingdom Metazoa; phylum Chordata; class Aves; order Galliformes; family Megapodiidae; genus Alectura; species Alectura lathami. The sequence goes on from VXAV01010770.1 coordinate 70,903, forward strand.
TTTGAGTAAGGCAAGTGAAAGTATCAGAGCAGTGCTGTAGCTGTCCTCACCAGTGGGGTCAGGATAGTGGCACAGGGGTAGTCGGAGTGCTTGCTGTGCACAGAGGAATGAAACAAGCCCTTAAGCTTGTCAGACCTGTAGGCTTTACCCATGGGAGATTTTTTACAGGCACCAGTGCTCATGCTCCTGTGGGAGAGGATCGTATTTCTTGCCTCAGTGGTTTTCTCTTTTGTGTGTTGTGCTGTGAAGTGAAGGGACAGTTCATTTGGTAACCGCAGGGAGCTGGGAACTGCAGTAGCGTACCACTGCCAAGGGTGTTCAAGGTGTTCTGGGTGAAACGACTGCAGACCGTGCTGTGCAAGCAGTCCTTTTCTAAATAAATATTTTGTACATGGTGTGTGTGTGTGCACTTGTGCGCTTGTGCCATTCCCATGGAGTGAAAGACAGAGCTGCATGAATTCAGTCAAGTGTTTTAGGGTGGATGCTGCTCCTCTGGCATCCTGAACACATGCTACCTCCTGGGCAACGATGCCTACAAAGTCGTGAGGTCCTCAGCTACATGTTCCCTCGCCTGCCTTGAATTAGAAGGGGTGGATGGAGACCTAAATCTCCCTTGAACTTACAGGAGGTGTCCGTGCTGCGTTTTGGTTCCTAGGATGCTGATCTTGGTGTAGGTGTGGCCTGTCCAGTAGAGGTTGGCTTGGTGGTGGGGTATGTAAAAGTAGTGAGATGAATGCAAATGTCCAAAACAAAGAGAGGAAAGAGACGTTGGTCCAAATCCATGTGACAGTGTCTGTGATGATTTATTGCTTCATATTCTGTCCCATTATGTCCATTATTGTAATCACATTGCTGTGCCCGAAGGGACGACATGACCTCAGATGGGAAAAAAATAGCATCGTGTGATAAGAGACTTCCTTAATCCAATGAATTTAAAAAATAATGGAAGAGCATTTTAAACAAGAGGGAAATCGGGGGGAGGTGGGCCGGAGCTGAGCTGTAAAACTTCTGCTGCTATTTCCCATCGCGAAACTCTTGCAAGGACGGTAAGGAAATGTTGGCAGCAAACCACGCGTCCATGCTTCCCGGCGAGCAGGAGGTGACAAATGGGGTCAGCAGCCTGGTCGCTGGTGAGGGAGCAGCCCCATTGTTAGGAGTGGAAATTTGGGTCGTGCCAAGCACTGAGGCAGTCTTAGAAATACAGGAAAGCCTTTGAGGCAGTATCGCTGTGGATTGGGTAATGATTTTAGGGGGACGTTTTGCATGCGTGTATTTGAACCGAATTGCTTGGGGCTCAGCAACCCGGTGTTGCAACATGCAAAATGGGAGTGCAATACCTACCGCCATCTCGTTAATCTGATTAGTTTTGGCATGGGTGTGGAACACATCCCCGGGGAGGTTTGTGGTGGTTCCCGCGGCCTGCCCCAGCCTTCCCAGGGCTGCCGACAGCTGCCGGCTTGTTAGGTGCCGGCGGAGATCTTTTCACCCCTTTTAAGGTCTAAATCTGACATATCATGAGGTATTAGCACCAATGTGTGCTGAAATGTGGAGAGAGATCTATGTGGGCAGCAGGAGCAGAGCGCAAGGCAGGGGCAGGCCGGGCCCTTGCCACTAGGCCAGGGGCCACCATGGCAGCCCGGTTGCCACGGCGACGGGAATGGGGAAGGCCCCGTGGAATGGCGCCCAGGGCCCTGGGGACCCGTGAGGCCACCAAGGCAGGGTGCAGCCTCCTCACAGCCAGCCAGGCCTCGCTTTCCGTTGAGTTAATCCTCTCTGCACAGCCGAGGAGCCTCCGCCTGCGCAGGGCGGCCCAGGGGCCTTGGTGAGTCACAGGTGGCGGACGGCAGAATACATGGTATGAAATCAAAAATAAACGAAAAAAGGAAAAAAAAAAAAATTCTGCGGTGGGCTCAAACAGGTAGGCTGCGTGGCAAACGGTGCCTGTTTTGATACACGGGGAAGAAATATGCTGTGAGAAACATGAGCCGCAATCGACACCGTCAGGGAGCTGTGTTGTGCTGCCGGGCCTGTTGCTTGGAAAAGGGGAAAAAAATAAAACAATTCCAGAACAAAGCAAACACAGAAAGGACAACAGCAGGGTGTCAGCGGGCTTGGGTTTCTCAGGGCTTTCCCTGGCTACTGCGGGGTGCAGGGAGGAGCACAGCCGGCATTCGAATCCAGGTCTGTTGCCTCTGAAAATAACTTCATAGCTTTTGCTGCAGGTGAGAAGGCAAGGCCATGAGGGCATTCCTGAGGAGCTCCGACGAGTGTTTTCAACTGAAACCGCACACAACCACCATAGGGAGACATGAAAGGTCAGACATCATCCTGAAGGTAAGGGTGAGCACTTCGCAGGGGAGCCAGAGGGTGGGAAAGTTGTTGGAAATGAGAGGGAGAGGAGGGGCCTGGCTGTGCTGGCAGACAGCGCTGTCATTAGCGAGGCTGTGGGGAGGGTGCAGCACTGCAATCCGAAATGCAAAGCAGAGGGGCCAACAGCCCATTCGCATGCTTTGGATGCAAGTAGGGTGATGCACTGCAAGCCTAAATGACAACAGCAGGGGCTGAGAGCGTGTTGACATGGAGAAGGACGGCAAGGAGAGGAGGGCTGGGCAAACCTACAGCAGCCCCGGTTTCTTTCCAAGGGTTTCACTGCTCACCCACTGATTGCTGGTGTCAGTCCGCAGGGGTGGAGGAGCACCACGCAGCCCTGGAGTTCAGCGGCTGGGATAGCGGCTTCATCCTGCAGGACCTCAACTCTCTGCAGGGCACTTTTGTGAATGGCTGCCAGGTGCAAAACGCGGCCGTGCGCGTGGGGCCGGGAGATGTGCTGCGCTTTGGGGCACACGGAGCATCCTTCAAGCTGGTGGTTGACAGAGTTCCCCAGGTAAAGCAGGTGTAAAAGCCAGTAAAAGCCAGTGCCCACCTTCCATCAGAAAAAAAAAAAAAAAAAGGCAGCCCAGTTTGATGTGATGCAGAGGAGAGTCATGCTCTCAGGTCCAGGCTTTTTTCTGAAATCATCAGGAAATGCGGGGGGGAGAAATAAAACGCGTGAGCTCCCTCTGCTGAAGAAACTCAGTAGGGTGAAGGAAGCATGGAGCAGGTTTCCTAACAGCGTCATAACAGCAAAGGTAGGTCTAGGGAAGCTGTGAAAGAGCTGGAAAATGACCTTTGGATGTCTTTCCGTTGGAGCTTTCTTCAGAGGCTGGTGTTAAACGTCCAACAGAGAACAAGTGGGTAAGCAAAGGCTTTAAATATGCTTTGCTTGCTAGTACTGTGCACAGCTGCAGGCTCTGTTGTTCCACACAGCAAGGCCAGAGCATCACAGCCTGACACCTGGGCATGAGAGAAATCCCAAGCAATTGTAAACACGGGAAGAATGGGGTCAAATCCAGTGGAAGTCTCCTATCCCTAGGAAAAAGGCTGTGTCAGGATGTCAGCAGACGTTGCTGCGCTTCTGGGCTGTTGGAGCACACAGGATGGATAAGATCACATGTATTGTAGTGGCTTGAGGAATCCTAGAAAATAGAAACTGAGCAAGGGTGCTGGAAAACTGTGTGTGGTGTGTCTGGTAGCCCAGCCTCAGCCCAAACTGAATGTCAGACAGGCAGTCTCAGCACCCAGGTACCAGTTTTGGATGTCTCAGCTGGGTTGCTTGTGTTTTGAGATGACCTTATGAATCCAAATGTGCCCAGCAAGCTCAGCCCATGATGAAAAAATGCATTTTTGCAAAATGAATTGGTACAGCTGTCGGCTAGTGCTGGGCAGGTGAAGTTTGTTCCAGCTGGAGCACTGAGCTCTTTAATTTCCAGAAGTATGTGTGTAGCCTGCACACAAAAATGCAGTTATGCACAGTGACACAGAAGAAGCACTGCCAGTGCCTCTTTATTGCTCTGGGCTTTATGATCCTCCTTTGATATAACAGCTTTGAAGCCTGACACCGCTGACTGCAGAGAGTAAATCACTTCTCCATTTCGCTGTGAAGTGTTTACAGTATTTAATACAGGGAGGCCTCTCTCTCATTTTCAGTGGTATTAAAGACAAGCATGTTTTAAAGAAGAGTAGCACCCAGCTAAGAGAGCTAAGTCCTCCATTATGAAAAATAAATCCAAAGCCCTGAAAGTATAACAGCATGTAAAGCAGACTGGCAATTTCTGCCTCTCTTTGTCAGCGTTAGGAAGGCAAGGTGGCTGTGCTCTAGCAGCAGCAGGTCAGCCACAGCTAGTGCCTTACTGCAGCTTTCTCCCTGGCTTGGAGAAAAAGCAGGGAGAGGCCATGTTGCCAGATATTTATTTCAGGGCTGGAAATTGAGGGTTGCTTCTCGGTGGTCATACAGGCTTGTCCCCACTGTGGTTGAAAGTGGTGTTTATAGGGATAATAGCACATACAGCCCTAATTACATGTCTGATGGGCACAGTGTAAGGCCAGAGAAATGTGGTCGCAAGGCAGGTGTGCAGTGAGATGCTTAGTGTCAGAATATTGAATGAGGGAAATGACAGTGTAGGGCTGCTAGTGCGTGATGCAGGAGAGGCATGGAGCGAGCACATCCAGATTTTAGAAATGATGCGTGGAACGATGGCAGTCTGGGCATGAAAACCCCAAACTGCTTGTACTGCAGCCAAGCATTGGGGCATTCTGCTGTACATACAATAGTATGATGGTGGAAGTGGGAAAGGACTGGAATTCTGCTTCCACCACGTCTGCACCTGGGTTTTGTACTACGTCTTTGCAGACACACAAGGGGCTGGATCTCCCACCCTTACTAACAGCACGGTCCTCTTCCACCGCAGACATCCCAGCCACCGGTGCAGCGTCGAACGGTGTGGGCCAGGCAGCGCAGTGCTCCCTCTTCCCCTGCCCACCTGAAGTGCCAGCATCACCCCAGCACCTGGAGCAGCCAGGTCGCCTCAGCGGCTGGCCCCGCACCCCATCCACCGCTCCGGCAGCGCCCTGTGAGCGCCTGGACCCAGACCGTGACCGCAGAGAGGCCAGGTACTTCCCGATGGCTATGGGAATTTTTATTGCTGTGACAGTAAAGGGATTGTTGGTTCTGAGCAAGGTTCCCACCCATGCTTTCTGAGCAGTTTGTAGCCTTGCGTCCTCTTGGATCAACGTAGCGTTAAGCGGAGCTGATCCGAGCAGAGGCGTTTTTGATGTGTGCCGATAAATGGCAAGCATCACAAGCGATTAGTTGAGGCTTCTTGTCGAGCCAAGCTAACCAGAGCCCATGCGCTATCGGCAGCATGTGGGTCAGCTGGGAACCGTGCTGTGACAAACAACGGGGAATGCCATTGCCTCAGTAACTTGGGGTGGCGTTTCCTCTTCCTTGTTCCTCGTGTGCGATCTTGAGCAGCGATTGCTTTATCTCCACCGATGACTCATGCACCTATTCCAATCTCCTGTCTGAAGCAGTGGGCTGTTTCTTGGATGTGTTTCAGGCTGCCGAGAGTAAAGGAGCGTAAAAGCAGATCCGTATCTGATATGTTTCTTAAAAGGGAAGTATGCAGTAGTGGAGCAAAGGCTCATGGGTATGAACTGGTGGACTAGTATGAGTGTGGGAAGAGACGTTTTGCCATGGAGGAGGTTTGTTGTGGGAGGACACACAGTCCCATGGTTTGTATGGTTTCACAGAACGTCCCGAGTTAGAAGGGACCCGCAAGGATCCTTGAGTCCAGCTCCTCGTTCCACACAGCGCTACCCCAAAATGAAACTATATTTCAATAGTTTGGGGGCTGGGGGGGGGGGGGGGNCAGTCAGTAGCAAGACAAAGCCAGTAATAAACCACCAAAATAGACCTAGTACTCCAGAGCCATTGCTGCCCAGCCCCAGCTGCAGAGCACAAAGCCCTGTGCAGAACTTGGAGTCCCACTGAATGCAACGGGAGCGAAGCTCATGCTGCAAGGCAGCACAAACCCATTTGATTTGTGAAGCAGAGCCAAGAGAATCTGTGTGTGTCAATCTCAGAGAGCTTCTAACTATTCCCATGCTGTAAGCAATGAGAATAGAGCTTTCTTCAGGGCTGGGCAGCGTTAAAAACCAGAGGAACCTTCATCTGCTGTGTCTGTGTGTTCCTGTGGGACTTATGTGTTTCCAAGAGGTGTGTGACTCCTCTCTCTGGTGTAGCCTGTGCTGGGTAAGTGTCAGCCGGATGGTTTTGATTCTGAGTGTGAAACAAGCTGTAGACCAGGAAGTAAGCTAGAATTGCTTCCAGACAAGTCAAGGAGATGCCTCAGAAAGCACGGCTGCTGCCTGCAAGGAGTCCTCATCCTGCGGTTCTTCTGCTATTTTGTTTGCTTTCTTTCAGCCTGGATCACCACCTCAGGCAGCAGTGGGGCAGGAGCCCCTTTCCTAGGGATTCACAGCGTGCACTGCCTCCTGCAGGAAAAGGTGATGCTGGGGAGAGGGCGAGGGATGCGATCCCGCCCTGCTGTGGGGAAGAATTAGGTGACAAAGTGTGAAAATGTGCCTGTGTGTGCTGCGAGGGGTCACAGCAGTGTGCAGGAACAGTGCCGGGTGCTTTAGAAATTAGGGTTGAAAGGGGAAAAGGTGTTGGCTTTATCCAAAAAACATGGATGTCACAGGGTGACTGCAGTGATCTGTTAATGAAGGCTGTCCCGGTCAAAAGTCATCAGTGTGCTTAATGGAAATGAGCAGCTACCTCTTAGAAGCAGGCAGCCTGGTGCCTGTGGCTGCAGACTGACAGATGGAACCTGCCTGCAGGATGAGAAGCTGCTGAGGCTGGAAAAGGAAATCAGTCGTCTCTCTGGTTTTGAAGCAGAATCAAAGCAGAAAGATACAGTGATAAGGGATCTTCGGGATGAAATCGCAGTGATGGCCGAGACGATGGCTCAGGCTGCTGCAAGAAATGATGTGGAACTGACCCAGAAGCTTCTAACCTTTGACAGAGAAATCGGAGCCAAAACAGAAGAAATCAAAGCCTTAAAGGAACAGGTATGCAGTGCCTAAACAGGCACTGCCTGGTGAAAATAGAGCTCTGAGACATGTGGGTTTTGAGCTGAATGCTCACTTCTGAGGAGGAGGCAGCATGTCTGGAACAAAGGAGAGGGACCACAGAATTCTGGGGCATTGTCAGCACCTCTGCCTTGTCTGCACTGGGATGAGAGGATGCTCAGTGGGTGCCTTCCCAGCAGCTGTCCCTCCTCTGACAAAAGGCTCTCCACATGTGGGGGAGACTCTCCAGTAAGTGCTCAGTGCAGCCAGCCATTGGAGCAGCAGGAGGCGTGTTTCTGCTTTCTGCTCTGTGCCTGTGTGGTGGGGATACGCAGAAGCAGACAGAGCAGTGTGTTCTCTGCTCCCACTGTTCTGCGGGGAATGTGAAATCTGAGCTGGTGACAAGAATGTGAGCACCTCCGGGCTTGCATTTGCAAGGTAGAACATACATAGTGAAGACTCTATGTCTACAGGCATTTCTGCCTGTATTGGTGGTAGCATTGGCCACCAGCCCAAGCTCCACATTCCCAGGATGGTAGACAGCATGAGATATTGCCTCTGTGCCTTTCATCTCAGGCTTTCAGTGTGAGCAGCCTAAATGATGATAGGCAGATCCTGTCCACAGTAATTACTCCAAGATGCTAACGAGCAACCTGACCAGGCTGTGACCTGGAAATGCCTGACTTTACCCTCTCCCACCTGGCTGAGATAATTGGCAGCAGCTGTGGTGCCTGCAGAGGTACAGGGGCACTCCCCACGGAGGGGAGCAGGTGAGAAGCTTCTGGCTGGGTGGTGAAGGCATTCAGCAGTGAGGAGAGCAAGGTTTGTGTAGCTAGAGAGGCTTCAGTGAAGAAGCCATCAGCTCAACCTGCAAGAGCTGGGGCTGTCATGGAGGGTTCTGAAAAAGTTGAAGGCAGTCAGAAAACAAGGGGCTCTTTGTGGAGCTTAAGAAGTGCTGACTTTGCACTTAAAACAGAAGTAAGGGTACTGGGGCTGTGAGTTACCTGGTGAGGAATGGATGGTGTTCTCTGTATTTTAGGTCAGCAACCTGCAGAAGGACTCAAGTGAAATTTTTAGCCATTCCCTTTGTGAAAGAGACCTGAAAATTGGAAGCCTGAGAAAAGAAATCGAGAAGCTGAAGAGGGATCATGCTTTGACCACAGGTATTTTTGCTTTGTGTGGGAGCCCCTTGTAGGGGTGCTGAACAGTTGAGGGTTGGCTCTGGGGTGTGACCATGCATTTGCAAGGCTGATCTAGCAACAGATGCTCTGCAGCAGCTCCTAAAAACTGTCCTACCTGGCTTTGTGTTTCTTGATGCTCTGTGGGAGTTGGTGGGTAGTCTGTGGCATAACAGGTGCCCTAGGCGTGAGGGGTGTAAAACTGGGGGCAGGGGGGTGATGAGTCACAGAAATGTGTTAAAATGGAAAACCTAGTGGGAAGCTTTGAGTGTAGAGTGAGGTGTGAGCTCCTCAGACCTGGTGCAGCTGGGCCACAGAGGCACCAGGGACCCTTTGCATGCTGAGCATCTGGCTCTGAGGTACTGCAGGTCTGCACACAGCATAAAGGCAGCCTCTAGCTGCAAGCCTCTTCCAATTCCCTTTATCCTCGTACTTATCTGAATAAATGTAATGTGAATGCATTACCACATTTCCCCTAACAGCCATAGGTAATGCACTGAGATTAACAAAACTGTTCTGCTCACATAGTTTCTGTGGCTCAAGGTGATCTGGCAGTAACAGTGCTTGGCAGGGAGGAGCTGTCAGAGCTTTGGTCCTGACATGGAAATGGAATGGAAAGTGACCCATGAGAGCTGCTCATCCTCCAGGGAGCATATGCTGCAGAGCTCGGGGGGACTCGCTAATGATGCTGTTGTGGGATAGTGTCCAGCACAGCTTGCCAAGAGCCAGAGTTGCGCTCCAAGTCAGGCAATTGTCAGAGATGGAGGCTTGCTGCTCAGTGCCTAGAGGGCTTCTGCAGGGAAATGCTTTCGTTTCCTCTCCTCTGAATTGTTTTTCACAGGTCTAGTGACCAGCCTGCGAACGGAAATTGCTGTGAAGGAGCAGAAAATTCAGCAGCTCGAGCAGGATGTGGAAAAAATCAAGAAGGCAAACAGAGAGAAGGACAACCAGCTGGCAGCTGTGTCTGCCAAGGTTAGCAAAAGAGCTAACTGAGCAACAGCCTGTTGCTGGGCTCTGTAATTGGTGGTCTCATCCCTGGGCTAGCATGGAAAAATAAGGTCAGAAGGCTCACGCCTTGCTCCGGTAAGGATTGTAGCAGCTGTGCCACAGGGATGTTGTAACTGCCAGGTGCTGGCAGATTGCAGGAAGGCAGAGCTGTGCCTCTGCAATGTACACACAGCCTCTGTTGGCTGGTATGTTGCAAAATGCCTGCAGCGAGGTGTCGTGTTCCCAGGATGAATTCTCCTCGATCTGCGTGCAGGTACTTGGTGACCTGGATTTCAGGGAACACTGTGGCTGTTTGTGTGTGCCAGGCGCCTGTGCCAGGATCCTGCTGAGGAGCCATGGAAACCTGCTCTTAACGATGCTCCCTGCAGCCAAGCCTGGCTTTCCCCTGAAAGAAAACTGCCTGTGCAGCAGGCTGTTTGTCTGTGTTTGCAGCTCCCAGCTCGACTGGTGAAGCTGCATAATCTGCATAATAAGCACGGAGCAGACGGAGCAGACGCTGCGCTGTGACTGGCTAAAGGCATGCCAGGAGATTGCAGTGACTCAGAGCGATTTGCAATGGACAGAGCTAAAGGGGAGCAGGAGGGGGTCTGGGCACCTGGCAGCCCATTCCTGGAGGAGCTGCCTTCAGGACAGGCAGCAGCAGGGTGCACCCTGCCCTCCTGAGGATCAGCTCTTCCTAACCGATGGAGTTGGGATGGGTGTGAGCACCAGAGCTGGAGGGGGAGTAGGGTCCAGGGGAAGCTTGGTGGCAAAAATCATTTCCTTAAGTCCTTTCCTTTGCTAAGCCCTGAGCAATCTCTCTCTGTAGGGTATTTGCCACAGATAAATTTTCTCTCTCAGTCAAGCAATGATTAGATATGGGCCTGTTAAGGTGCCAGCACTGTCATGCTCTCAGTACCTTGATTGCCCTGTCATGGGCACTCTGCCACCCATTAGGCAGCTGAGCACTTAGCTGTGCTGCAGGACTGGGGGATGTGTTGACATTTCCAGCAGAAATGTGGCCAGCCTGCTAATGGTTTCCCTCGATTGCTGTTTGTTCTAGTGCTCTAGGCTTAAAGAGGAAATGAAGTGTGAACTCGGAGACAGGAAAGTGACTGCCTACCAAAAAGTGAGTTTCTGGTCATCTTGGGCTGGTACAACACACCAAAAAGCAGAATCATCAAAATTGGGTCCTTGAGAGAACATTGAACTGGACATTGTAAGAGAAGTGTTGTGAATCTCACTCCTGTAAGGGAAGGGATGGAACTTGCATAACAGAGTAGAGAAATGTAAACTGTAAAAATTGGAATATCACATAACGGTGCAGCATAATGCTGTCAGAAGTAAGATCTGATCTGTCAGTATCTCAGCTGTAAAGACAGGCTGGAGCAACATACCAAGGTAAATGAAATGGGATAGATGGGTAGAATGTCTTGGTGTTGCAATGCTTCAAGATGAGCAGTAGCAAACTCCTCAATTAAACCTTCTGCTCTCCCGGACTCTTGCAGCGCATAGGAGAGCTGGAATGTGACCTGAAGAGATGGCAGGGAGAAGTCCAGAAGTACCGCACTGAGCGGGAAGCCATCGAAACCCAGCTGTCTGAGAAAGCCAAGGTGAGCCTGGGTGCCGGAAGGAGCAGCTCTCTCCTCTGGGAAGGAGAGGACGAGGCGTGACATGCAGCTTCCAGGTGGCAAGCCAGGACAAAAGGACAGGTTGCCCATTTGTCGGCTGTACAGGCTCTTCCTCTACCCAGAGGAAAGAGATAAGTGTGGCAGAGATGTGTGAGTGTGCAAGTGGAGTGCTAGAAAGTGAAGGGTGGCTGATGTCCTGGGGACCAAAGCCAGGCCAAGAAGCAGCCTTGTGACCAAAGGTGCAAGCCCACCCCCTGCAGAAGGATGAATGTGGTGTCTGTTGGTCCTTCTGAGCCCTGTGCAGAGGTGTCTGTTGTGAATAGTGGGTAGCTGGGGTGTAAGTGCTGAACTTCCTTGAAGTGCTTTTGTTCCTGCAGGCTGAAGATGCGCTGAGAAAGGCCTGTGAAAGGAAATCCCTGCAGCTACAGGAGATGGGGCGCAGGGAGTGCCTGCTGAAATCCGATGTGGATCGGGCCAAGGGGCAGGTGGGAGAAAACAGGGCTGTTCCTGCAGTGCGGGCTGCAGGCAATGAGTGCTGCTTCTCTCTTGGGGAAGGCCGTGATACCTGTGGAAGGCAGAATGTGGGTCCTGGGAAGGAAATGCTGAGCACCAGACTCGGATCCTGTCTTGTCAAAGTGCTCAGCAGAAGGATGTTAGTCACCACAGAAGATGCAGAGAGTCTACTAGGAGATGGGAATGCACTGTATTCTCTGATTATGGATCTGAGAGCCAGGCAAACCCTCTAAGTCTGTAGTCCAGCCTTTAATACTGCTCAGTGCAGAGGCAGCCCCTGGCAAGGCAACCTGGTGTATTTAAAGACAAGCTCTGTCTCAGTAGCACAACCCAGGGATGTTCCCTTGCTCACAGAAACATGCCACTTGTTACAGCTTGTGACCACGTTTGTCACTGGCTGACTGCAGCAAGGGTCCTGCCCCAGGTGTGGGAGGGAATTCTGCTCTCTTTGTGTCGATGGTTGCCTGACAGTTGGGCAAGCAGATCACCGTGACGCAGCGATGCTTCACACCAGAAGGTCGTGCCCAACATGGAAACTTCAGTGCATGGTTTTGTGAGTGTGACTTTGCTAGAAAACTCTGAGGCAGAAAAGGCTGTGAGGTATGGAGTCCATTTTGTGTGCATAGTGGAACCACTGCAATTATGTCAGGCCGTGGTAAAAGGAACCAGTACAAGAAATGCACGGGGATTCTCTCAGCGTTGATAGCTGTAGGATTCTGTAGTGCACCAAAGTGAAGTTTGTGTTGATTCTCAGGGTTTGTTGTTAACCTGCGTTAATCTCTGCTGTAGCTGGAGTCTTTCAAAAGCCAAGTGGTGCAAGTCTGCACCTCACAAGCATCAGGAGAGGCAGGGAAGACCCTCACAGCACAGCAGGTGAGTGCAGAGAACATCTCATGTTGGTGCTTGGTGCCTCCAAAACCCATCAGAGTGAGGGTGCTGCAGGACACCCACAGCCCTGGTGCTGCTTGCAGCAGGGCTGCTATCAGCCACAGTGCCCATATCACAAACAATGCTGCAGCTACCCCAGGTGAATGACCACGCACCATAATATAAACGAAGTGTGGCCACTTTCCTCCTCCAAAGCTTGGGTGGAGTCCCAGGGCTTCAACCAGCACAAGCCCAGGAGCCTGTGGCAAGCCTATTGCAGCAGGCTTCAGTCACTGCCCCAAGTAGCTCTGGCCCCAGTAGAGTTTCCCACAGCTGAAGGGCACTAATGTGGTGTGTTACACTCATTTTGGCAGGTACTTGAGAAGGTCAGGCAGATGTGGGAGGAAAACCAACAAAGTCAGGCAAGAGAGAAGTGCCTCCAGGAGGAGCTAAGTTCCAGGCTCTTGAAGGAAAAGGAGGCATCTGAAAGCATAGAGGTGTTCAAGAAGTCAGTGTGTGAGCTCCAGGTGAGTTGTTTAAATCCTGTTTACAAATAATCAGTTGTCAGACGAGTGGCACAATGTCTCCTGTGAACCTGAGGACAGGTCAGAGAAAAGATGATGCCTGTGCATCTGTGCAAGCAAGCACTGTGCTCCCTGGAGCAGTTGAGCTTAGCCTCCAAAAAGCCTTGGTTTGGAAGGAACAGAACCTGCCCCACCATTGGCCTCCCCTGAGCTGTTCCCACTCAAAGACATAAACACATGAAGGTGTTCAGAGCCCAGATCCATCTCGGGCTTTCAGAGATCTTCAGTTACTTGCCGATAACATGAATTACAGAGGTTGGCACATTGATGGGTTTTATTCATTGTAGGCTTTCCTGAGGACCTCGTTCTGCAGCGACAGCCTGAGAAGTGAGCTGTGCAAGGTGGAGGCCATACTCGTGGACCCCTTGGTGTCAGACCTGCACGCAGCTGTGGTGGATACAGCACGTGTGGCCCTGGCCTGGCTGGAGGGAGCGGAGCAGCTGCTGGCAAGCGCGGGGCTGGAGCTGCCCACCTCTGACAAAGGTGCCATGGGGCACCTAGCAAGGTGCAAGGGGCTCACAGGGTGGCAGACAGGGTCCCTGTCTGCACCTCTGTTGGCAATATGTAATGGCAGGCAGGTGTCAGCATCTGCTCGGGTTGTTTGCATCCTGTAGCACTGCTGGAGCCTGATATGGGAACAAGGCTTTCCTGTCATCCAGGCACCCAGCGCAGCCACTGCGTCTCAGAGGACGCTAGGTGTTTGTTTCTGGAGTGTACTGTCTGCAAACTGTTGGCTTTGATCCATTGGTATCATGGTTATTCACCAGTGGAGTTTTATTTCCTTGGTGGCATGTTGGAAACAATTCTTCACAGCCGTTGTAGCAGGGCTGAGAGCTGAGCTTGTCTCGAGGTAATGAATTTCTTTGTCTTTCCTTTCCTGTGTCACCTCTGTTCTGTAGCAGCAGAGCAATTGCTGTGTCAAATTTGCCAAAAATGAGGCAATGTGAAGGGTGCACGGAAACTGAAGCAGCTGTTGCAGCGTAGGCCTGTGTCAAAGCATCCTGCAATGCGCTGCAGCATGAGCGCTGATGAGTCAGCGCCTGGCAGCGGGTGGGAGAGGAGCAGGGCTCGGGGTGGCAGAGATGTGAAGCCCTGTGCAGCGTGGTTGGACAGGCAGAGGAGCTGTAGGGCCGTCGTGGTTAGCAAGTGGTGATGTGTAGCACTGGGAGCAAGGCAAGATGATGTGTGAGATGTTGCAGGTGTGAGCCTTCCTCAGCGCTTGGAGAAGCGTCAGGCTTAGAGAAATGTCAGGCTTGGGGAGGAAGGGGTGGTGCTGCGAAGTGAGTAACAGCATTTGACAAGGAAAATGAGAACAGGAATCTGGGTTTGGTGCAAATTCAGCCTTGCAGAGATGTCTGGGCGACAGCAGCAGGTGTGTCAGTGCTAAGGCTGAACATGAAGCCTGATATTGATGCTGTGGTCCCAGCAAGTGTAGTGGAGACCCTCAGCTGGCCCTAGCATCCTTCCTAAGAAGACATCCAAGCCTCAATCCCACAGCAGGAGCTGAGGGAGAGTCTCTGTGTGCAGGACAGAATTGTTGCCAGCATCTTCAGTCCCCTGACAGCTGATTCTAGTGGATCCACTGTGCAGCATGGAGAGAAAAACCCGTGAGGACTGTGTTCTGGGTCATCCTGACTGGTACTTGGCAAGTGGGTTGACCCTGCAGCAGATTGTTGTCACCCTCTGTCCTCCCTGCTGTGTAGGGAGGAAGAGGATGTCTGGTGAGGGGGGCGAGGGCCAGTGCTGAAGGTCAGCTGCACTGGGACAGTGGTTGGAAGGTGAGGGGAGTCCTCAGGCCTCCAAGGACACCTCAGATGCTAGAAATAGATTGTCTGGGCAGCCCCTACAGTAATACCTTATTTGCTTTTGCAGGATTGATAGTTTGTGTCAAGCAGTTGTTGGAAAAGTTTCAGGAAACCACACAGAGGAACAAAATGTTACAGGTAAACACATATACATATATATAGGTAGACTGCATGTAAATCCAGGAGTGTTAGGAATCCTTGTGGCTGTAAACATGTTGGTAATGTGAAGCAACCCATGTGGAAGCTAGATCAGGAATACGCAGTAGCAGAGGGCCCTGGAGCTGCAGCAAATGCCAAAGAATAGAACAGACAGTGCCCACTGTCACCGTGAGGGGGTGTGTCTGATGTCCATGCTGTTGGTGGCTAAGGGTGGATGTCATGGCTCTCTTCAGAATGGTTTCAGTGGACATACACAAGGTGGTGTTCTTTATTGCTCTGTTGCTAACACGCTTCTGTCACTACTGTGGATTCTGCCATTTCCCCGTAGGCCCAATTAGAGGAGGTCCAGGAGGCGCAGGATGCTCTGCAGGAGTGCCTGAAGGAGCTGGAAGCAAAATATGAGCAAGACCTGCAGACCAAAATCAACCAAATAATCTTGGAGAAGGAGGAGGAGAAGACAAAGGTATGGCAGCATGGCTGTTCTTCAGAAATAGGTGTGCTATTCAGGAGAAGCTTGTTGTAATGGCATTGCGTAGTGAGAGGAGGAAGGCTATAGACAGGGGCTAAGTGCAGCCCTGAGAGCTCAGATGTCCAGGGACTTGCCAGTGTTCTCAAGGAAAGAAAGCAAGTATTGTCTTGCAACTCAGGTGGTTTGTCCCTGCCCATGTTTATTTGTGGAGAGCAAGACAAGTGAGTAACCCTGCCAACCGCACAGAATGGAAGAGAATGAGCGGCTGTTTCTATATACAGTGTAGTGGATTTGGGGCTGGGGCAACAAAACTGAGACGTGGGAGTGTCTGAGGACAGGAATATATCTTGGATATCCCCCTGTAAAGACATGGGTGATGGAAACTCCCAGAGTTGCCCACAGTGTTGCTGAAAATCATCCGAGCAATGGCAGGGTTCATTGCTGCTTGTAAATCCCCGCAAGACAGCTGCGAGCAAGGAGAGTCAGGCAGACAGAAGCACAGAGAGATGTTTTGTCCTCGGTGGCAAAGTGGAGCTGAGCACAAGCAGGCTTCCTCACAAGCCTTTGAGGCAGGCAGGGTGGCTGGTGTGATGCCTCCACCAGGTCCCTGGAGGTCCAGCCAGGCTGTTCTCCCATACTGGTTGCTTTCCTCAGCTAAGACGAGGTAGTTAGCCTTACTGCATGATTTTTTATCTTCACCAAAACTGTTGGCTCATCATTCTTAGATCATGGAGAATGCTATATTGAAGGAGAAGGAAAAGCACAAGCAGTACATGGATGAAGAAAAGAAGACTATCTGGGACTTGGAGAACCACATGAGAAGTATGACTGAGGTCAGCAATGTGTCCGGGAGGCAAAATGGGGCCAGTTCTGGATGGGACTGGTAATGCTGAGAGCACTCCGCAGTGCCATGGCCGGTGTTGGTGGGGTCAGTGGGATGTTTGTTCCCCATCCCACAAACACACACATGTTTGCAGAGAGAATGGTGGGTCTGTGCCAGCAGGGCATCTCATCAAACCCTGCTCTTGTCCTCCTGTAGATAATCAAAGTGAAGTCCAGAGAGCAGGAGGTGACAGATCTGAAGCTGCAAGAAGCTGTGCGCGACCTGGAGGCAACCGCAGCGCAAGAGGTAACTCCGGCAACCCTACTGCACGCAGAGGATGTGGCACAGATGTGGTTTTGTTTCACGAGGTTTCCTCACTTCCCTCCTGATGAGTGGGGGCCAGGCTCTGCAGCCTCCAGACCTCGTCCCCACCCTTGTTGCTCTGTGCGCAAAGTGAGCCAGGCTGCATGATGGGTAAACCCTAGTGCAGCTGGTGCTGTTAGAGAGGGAAGGAGGCGACAGCAGAGTGCTGGAGACAGTGTTTCTTCCTGCTGTCTGTGCCTGGTAGCCAGGAGAGATGATGCTTATTGTGTTCCTGCAGAATGAAGTGTAGAACCTGCAACAAATCACACATCTTGTTTCCTAGATGATATTAAAGCAGCAGGTACTCATGCAAGAGGAGCAGCTCAAGATCCTTCAGGATGAGAGCAAGGTGCTGAAGCAGAAAGTCCAGGAAGAAATAGCAGAATATAAAGAGCAAATTAAGCAACATGCTCAGACGATTGTAGCGTTAGAAGACAGACTGCAGGAGGCTGAGCAGCAGCAGAAGACACTACAGGAGGAAAACGTCTCGCTCATGGAAAGAATAGAAGGTAGCTAAGGGCTGTTTCCTGTGCCAGGAAGGACTTGAGGAACTGTCTAACTACTGCTAGAGCAGGGGCCCATGAGACATGACTTTCCAAGGAAGGGTGGCTTTGGTCTTCAAAGATGTCACGAAGGAAAGGATATAGGGAGGACTTGCAAGGCTGCCAAACCTAGTGTGTTGTCGCAGCCTGGCTGTGCCTGGATCTGAGCAGCCAAGACAGACCCCAGCAGAAAGGTGCAGCACAGATGCCGCCAGAGCAGGCGCTGAGAGCACCTTGCATGCTGCAGCAGCCCCAGTGTGTGGGTGTTGCTGCTAAGTGATCTTTTGTTGTCATTGTTCCCCGCAGGATTTCAGGGCAATGCCTACAGGTTGACATCGGGAGCTTTGCAGGAGGCCTCTCGTGCTGAAGAGTCTCGCTGCTGTGTTCTGTAAGCAGCTGCAAGCGCTTGCTGTGGTTTGGAGGGGCTTAGGGAACAGGAGTTCTTCAAAGGAAACAAAGCAGCTGATAGCAGCCTGCCCTGAGGCCCTTATGCCAGCATGGGGCAGCCTGAAGTGCATAGAGTTCAAAAATCTCTCAGAGGTGGGCACAGATCCCAAGGAAGCACCAGGTGCTGTCACGTTGGTCCTGGCATGACAGTGTTTGCTGCCTGCCCTCTGGTTGGCCCTGGAGTGCCCTGGGTGGGGGCTGAGGCGAGCGCAGAATCTGCAGAAGGGATCTTCTGTGGGAGCTGCCAGTTCTGCGAGCATCTTTCTCTTGACTTTCAGGGAACAGCTGGCTGCTGTGCAGAGCATGCTCCAGGCCAAAGAGGCTGCCATCGTGGGATTAACAAGGGAGCTCTCGGAAACCAGAGCCAGGATGTCAGACCTGAGAGGTTGGTGAACTGTGTGCGATATCCAGCTGGTGTGTGTCTTCCTGCTCCTCAGAGCTGTGACAAGGCCAGGTGCTAGCAGAAGAAGGGTGTCCACAGGTGGGGGGGCGGGGGGGAAGAAACCTAAATATCCTTCCTAAAGGATGCTGTTGTGCAGTCCTGGGTGGAGCAGGGTGTCCATTCCCTTTGGCCAGGCAAAATTCCTGCTTTCATTCATCCTAGCTGAGGGCAGCAGGAGGAGTGAGGGCAAGGGACCCTGGGGAGAAGCTCCATTGTTCTTGACAGTGATCGCAAGGGTGCATAGAGGTGGGGATGCATCCCTGAAAAGTTCTGTTGCCAAGAACCACAGATACTGAGGGCAGAGAAAGCCACAAACCTATGGAACTGTGCTGTGCTCAGGGGAGCTGAGTGAGAAGCAGAAGGTAGAGCTGGAGCAGAGCCTGCGTCGCGTGAAGAGCCAAGAGCGTGACCTGAACGTGCTCAGGGGGAAGCTGTCGGAGATGTCAGACCTTGTGGCCAAGAAGGATCAAGAGCTGAAAGCAGCAGCTGCAGAGTTAAGGTAGGAGCTGCTGTGAGCTGACGGCTTGCAGAAGCTGACCTGGAGGTCCCCAGCAGGTGACTACGTGTAGGTATCTCCCCTGGGGCCAAAGGCAGGTTTTGGAATACAAAAGAATCAAGAGAAGCTGCAATTACCGTATCAAAAGGTGCGGTGTTCTGAAGGTGGGATTGTGAGGAGCTTGTGGCAGTAGACTCATAATGAAATCACTGTGTGCTCCCAGCCAGACTGTGGTGTTTGATACAATGGGTTCGGGTTGTTTCTCTAGCAAGCTGTTGTGCTGACCCTCACCCAGCACACTGCGTGGTGATGGTTGTGTCTCTTGGCACAGACAAGCCCGAAAAGAGTGCAAAGCCCTGAAGGACGTGTCCCGAGGAGCAGCTACAGAGCCGGAGATGCTCCCGCAGGCACAGCCTATGCCGGCCACGGTGGAGGAAGCCTCTGAGCAGGTAAGTCTGCAGGGAGATGGCTGGGTACTGCAAAGTGAGCAGATGAGACATGAAGGAAGCAGTCAGCACCCAGCCCGAAGAGCGCAGGGCGGCCCAGGCGTGTGGCCGTGAGAGGCCGTCTGTGGCCATCTCTGCTGGCTAATGACCTGACGTTGTACAGCACTTTGAAAAGTGTTGTGCATGCTAACGGCTGTTCTAATTGGCAGTTGGAGTAGGTAACAGCTCTCTGAAAGATCTGCAGCTCTTCCTCCCCTTTCCCAACCTTGCTCTGTCGTGGATGCTGGCTCTGTCAGCAGCACAGAAGCAGGTTGGGTGTAGTGCGTGGGAACAGGGTATTTCTTTTTTCTTTTTTTTTTTTTTTTCCAGCAAAAGGAGAAACAGTCCTAGTTCTCCCATGCTGTGCTGAATCACCATCTGAAATCCTGAGTCTTAGGGAGCTGATGAAATCAAAGGTGGTTCCAGGAGCAGATGGAGGGGCTGCAGAAATGGTACAGCCTGTACCGCAACAGCAGCAGGCACAGCGCCGGCTGGGGAGGCTCGGGGCGAATTGACCAAGCGGTGACTCATGGCTGGATGGGGAGCAGGAGGCATTGCCATCCTCTTCCTCGGCAAGAGGTGGTGAGAAGCACGAGGCTCCGCAGGCACAGTGCAGGCCTACCAACTGGGAGTAAAGCGCCTCATGCAGCAGCACCACAGAGCCGAGATGTCAAGATTGGGGTGGCAGCTGGCAGCTCTCATGAGCAGCATGCGGGTTTTAATTGGGTGCACCCCCAAGCCTGTATCTGCAGGTGTTAGTCATCATCAGCAGCGTGCTGGTGGGACTGGGAGGGTGAAATGTGCCTGTGTATAAAAGAGAATAACGCATGAGATTATGGAGAAATGCAGGCTGCAGGGTGTGCCTAGAAAGCAGCATAATGTAGTAGACAAATGCCAGAGCGGCCAACAGAGCCATGCACTGTGGAGTGCTGCCAGTGGGCTATGACTGGTAGAGCAGAGCATGAGGTTCTGCGTGCTCTCAACATGCCCCAAGCCACCAGTGTCATCCAGAAAAGCCACGCTTTGTGTTGTGGCCACAGGCATGGCTCAGCCTGCTCACCCCTGGCTTGGAGCAGAGCTGGTGCCACAGCCAAATGCCCGCTGGGGCAGAGTGGCACTCAGGCTGGGTGCGAACCGTGTGGGCTTTGGATTCCAGAAGCTGGCTGTGGACCTGGCTGACCTGGGGGCTAGATGCAGAGGCCTCAGGCACGAGGAGACGATCCGACGGCAGAAGGAAGGCTTGGTGGAGCTGCGGGACAGGATCAAGGTGCTGGAGAAGACGCGGGCCTCAGGTAGGTGCAGCCTTTGCTAGGGATGGAAGGAGCATCCACAGGCCGAGCTGGGGCCTGTCCTTCAGCCTTTGCATGTTTTGTGCAAGGGATAATCTGGAGGGCCTCCTTGTGTGAAGCCACAAAATGGCCTAAGTGAGTGAGTGATGGCTACATGGGTGCCTGGTTTCCTCCAGTTGTTGTGAGCAGGATCACAGAGCCGCTCCTGGTGCAGAAGGCAAACCTGCCAGAGAAGGAGGCCCAGAAATCCAGGCTCAAAGTGGAACCAGCTCTATCTTCAGGAGCAAAAGCCAAGTGTAGCAAGGTGGGAAGGTGTTTGTGGTCTCTGTGGAAAAGCTCTTGGAACAGGGAGATCGAGGCCTCGGGAGGGAGGACTGCTGTGGTTTCTGTTGGGTGCTGCCGTGACCCACATATGTTGGGCACAGCACTGTGCACTGAGCTGGGAGAAGGTCTGGCTGTGCAGCAGAAGAGGGTGGGCCTGAGGCTGAGACCAAGGAAGAGTTCTGTCAGTCTGTCCCTGTCCATGCAGTGTCCAGGCCAGCTTCCCAATGGGCGCTCACACGGGGCCGCCAGTGAGGCTGCAAGATTGGAAGCGTTGGAGCTCAGCGAGAGGATGGTATGTTGGCAGCCTAAGCCTAAAGCATGTGTAAGAACAGTGGGTGCCTGGGTGTACTGTGGGAGGGCCAGAAATGGCAGCTCAGGTGGAGGCCCTGTCCGAGAAACCGGGAAACAGGGTGCGTGTCCAGATGGCTTTGGCCTGATGTTCTTGTCCCCTTCCCACATGAAGTCTCAGGGGGTGCCACGTGAATGCAGCCCATCTGGATAACTCGTAAAGAGCGCTCAGAAGAGCTTGCGCAGGGAAACTACATGTAGGAATGAAACAAAGGGGAGCGCACGCAGCAGTTTACGTGCGGCATCTGAATCTCTCAGAACATGAAAGCAGAATGGAAGCAGATGGTGGAGTGGTGCGATCGTGTTTGAAGTAAGACTTGGCAGGCCTAGTAAATAAATCATTCCTATTCTTCTTGCAGTACCTTGACTTAATCGGTGCTCTGGGAAGCCTGATGAATATGAAAGAGCTGGCAGGAATGCAGCCCGCGGAACATCTTCCCCAAGAAGAGAGGGAGCAGAGACAGAGGGACCTTGAGCTGCTGTATGAGAAGATCAGCAAGCTCAAGAGCCGCCTGGAAAGGAAGGAGGAAACACTCAGGGAGTACAAGGCCTGCCTCGAGCAGCTCAGGTACAGCAAGGTGATGGGGCCATTACAGCCCCAAAAAGATTTCTGAGATCAGAGAAATGCATGGTCTGTGAGTTCCTTGCAAGGCTACGGCCACCAGTGATGGTGCTGAGGAAATCTTGGGGTGTTTCCCCAGTCTGGGATGGCCAGAGCCTGTGAGTGAACTGGAGCCTGCAGTGCTACAGGGGCCATTTTCAGGAACAAGGCAGGCACGGAAACCTCTAGGCTTGTGCAGCTGAGGCAAGCAAGGGGTCAGGAAGCAGAAATGCTGCCAGTCCTCAGTTTGCAGCTGCATCAGCAAGCAGGATGCTGTGCAAGCGCTAGCGGTGCGGGGTGATGGGCCGGTGCTGTGGGGGCTTCCTCCTAAGAGCAGTGATCTGACGGAGCCTGCAGCACCTCTCAGAGTCAGAGAGGAAGCCACTGAAGATGTATTGACGGATAAAATGCTGGGAAATGCCCCTAGATTAAATCTGGAGCTGTATGCGTTCATAGTGGTAAAAGGAAGTGTCCAGACAGCGCAAAACCTCAGAGCAGGGGGAGCAGCAGAGAGCAGGGAGGCAGCCCCTGGTGTGGTCGCATAAAGCGGAGTTGCAGTGCAGATGCTGAAACCTTCCTGCCCACAGAAGCAGAAAAATACTGCAGAAAGCTCTTTGGGGGCCTGTGTGAAACTGGCACAGCACTCTGAGTGAAAGCTTTTATTGCTTGAAGGGCCTGGCAGAAATCCCTCCTCACCTCCACACTGAGAACACTGGGTTCCGCTCTCAAAGTACGTGAGGATGGGCTCTGAAATGACAGGGAAGGGCCTGCAGCTGAGGCAGTGTGCGTGTGATGGGATGCCCTGTAAGGGGTGCCTGGAGGGAAAACCTCACGCAGGGGCTTCATCCCGCTCCCAGCATGGGCAGGAGAAGAGGGTTATGGCATGACATTAAGAAAAGGAGCAGGAAACATGCTGGGCTGAACATGCGTTGGTGTCAGCGTGGGGAGAGAGGCGTCGATGTCTGTGTGCATCCCTGTGTAGTGCGGGGGTCCTGGGAGGGACGTGGGTTTGATCAGCTCCAGAGCTTGTCCTCAGTCAGAGCTCAGCTCGGGCTGGGGTGGCAAGGAGAGGCCCACAGTGGTGTTTCCCACAGGCAGGACCAGGAGTCCTTGCAAACATGCCAGAAGGAGATGCTTAAACTGGAAGATAAAGCCTACAGGGAAGCAGAAGAGAAAGCTTTGCTGAGAGAGGCTCTGGAGAGGATGCAGGCGCAGCTGGCTCAGGAGAAGAGGCTGAGGGCAGCGAGGCGGTGTAAGGTGAGGGGGCCAGGGGAGGACAAGTCTGTGCAAAAAGCACCAAGGCAACTTCTGCAAGAAGCAGTAAGGTGATTGGTATTTGTATCTAGAGCCCTGCAGAGGACAGGGGGAAGAGGAAGGAGAAGGAGCCTCCCAGCCGAGCCTGTCCTTCCAAAGGTCGAGGGAAGGTACGTTGCACTGTGGTCAGCAGCTTGCACACACCGAAAGCAAACCCAGCGGGGCCTGGGAGAGACGTGTGGGGCCTGGAAGCGAGGTGTGTTAATGCCAGGAACGTTTCTCATCTCGGGGGAAGATGTGTGGCTCTGTGCCAGGCTGTGGGATGGCTGCATGCAGTGGGTCTGGTGGCACACTGCCGGAGCAGAGGGGAGGAGGGGGCTGATGGTGGGTGGAAGCCAGTGTTACACAGTGTAACGAAACCTGCAGCAGGGCTGCTGTGAGATTGGAGCAGCCAAATGGAGCCAGGTGGAAGCAGAGGCAGAAGGTGGGTGGCTTACACATCAGGGAGCTGTGTAAGCATTGGGGACAGATGGGCTCAGATGTGGCCATTGTGCAGCTTCTGGGAATTAGCGTGTGGCCATTTTTACTGATGGGTCTAAGGAGGGAAGCTAGGTTCCACGTGCCCTGTGGGTGATGGCAAGTCCCAGCCAAGCTCCCTCTCAGGAAGGGTTTGTGCAATGTCTCTGTTCTGCAGCCCGGGTGCCAGCAGCCATTCCTCTCAGCGAAGCTGGAGTCCAAGGAGCGTCTTGAGGCGATGGGCAGCACATAGGAGCAGCACCACGGGGGCTTTCTGCTCGCAGAGGTTTATGGCAGGAATGCATCATCACTCATAGCACTCTCAGGGTTGGATGCGGCACCAAGCATGCTTGTGGTTGGAGGAATGCCTGTGCAAGACCATCCTGCAGTGACTGGGATTGCCAGAGGGACTGTGCAGTGCGTGGGGCCACGTGGTCCTGCAGGATGGGTACCACAGTGCGTGGTGCAGCATATGGGAGTGGGAGGGAACCGGAGGTGTGAATACAGCCTAGACTGTGCATGTGACACTAGTGTCAGGTCTGCTTTCTGCACTGAGGTGGTCCTGAGTGGTTGGCTTGTCCCTCCATCCCTCAGGCATCATGGGGGCCTGGGGGTCATGGGAGTGGAGATGTCTGAGAATTGGGGATGTGGAACTGAAGGGGCTGATGTGTGGCAGCTGTGAGATGGGAAGAAGGCAGAGGAGGAGCTGTGCTCCCTCCTCAGGTATGTGACATTGGAATGCGTCAGGGACAGCAGAGTCAGGTCCCTGAGTGGACCCCGCGGGCACTGGGGGTGTGTGGTGGTCGATTCCTGTGCCCTGGTGCAGGTTTTGGAGTCAGGTGCTGTCCTGACCCCATAACCATGTCTGAGCATGGTTATGGTCAGCGATGTGCCTAGCTGCTCCTCCCGGATGTGCTGCGTTCCTTCATCTGTCCCGCCTTTATTGTGGGACAACATAATGCATGATGCAAACGCAGAGCTGGGAGCTTGTGCTCGCCTTCCACGTGGTTTTGTGGAGCCTTTGGGCTGGGCTGTGCCGCACTTCCTCTGTCCTGCCTCTGCTAAGCATCGCGTGGAGCTGGGGTCAGCCCCAGTGTTCGCAGAGCAGCGTCCCCTGCCACGAGCGTGACACCAGCGCCTGGCTGCCACGGCCCGGTGGTGCCGAGCTGGCAGAACTTACGGGGGCCCCTTGCAGGCTGACACCCCAGAACCGCTGCCCCGAGCCCGCAGTCCACCGCGGGGAGCGGAGCAGCGGCCCGGGGCTGTACCGGGCAGGTGCTTCCCCCCGGCGGGGCGGAGCGGGGCGGAGCCGCGGCTGTCCGTCCATCCATCCATCCATCCGGGCACCATGGCGGAGGAGCTGGCGGAGCGGCTGGGCCGGCGGCTGGGGATGCGGGAAGGCGAAGCGGAGCAGCAGCANNNNGCGGCGGGCAGCGAGGGCTCGCCCGGGGGCGGCCGGCGGCTCTTCAGCCCCGCGGCGGAGTTCCGCGAGTTCTCCCGGCGGCAGCTGCGCGACATGGAGCGGCTCTTCCGACAGTGAGTGGCGGGGGCCCCCGGGGGGGCGGGGGGGGGCCCCCCCCCA
>VXAV01010774.1:0-28831 GCA_013399715.1 Alectura lathami
AAAAAAAAAAAAAAAATCTATACTGTACCAACATTTATCAAAAACAAATTCAGGTCTTAATTCCATAGGATTTCACATATATAGAAGTGGGGTAAAACTGAAGGAGAATCTTAAGATATAAAACCATTGCCTGTCTAAGGTGTCAAAAGATAGGTAAAACAGAAGCATTAAGAAAGAGGCAGGATATTCTGAATGCTCTCAGCATCTTTACAAGCAGCAGGGTCTGAAAGATCAGCTTTCTGACCAGCTGGGTGCCTTTCCATCTGTGAAGTAAACAAAACTCTGTGACTGTATTCAAGATCTTGAGGTCTAGAATATCGTAACAAAGCCAAAGGTTTCCTCAATTTATTCTGAAAACATCACCCCTGGGCATCCTGAACAGAGAAAGAGCTACCACACCCTTTTGGGAACAGGAGTGAAATCTGACTAATACAAATTTAAATTCAATTTATCAAATTAAGTATCATTCATAACACAATCTCAAGCTGAAAAAGCAGTAAGTGCTAAGTATTGATTACCGCTTGCCCTGTACTATATTTATCAAGTGAACCGAACTGATGGAAACATCTGATGGGCTCATTATTTATTATGCACTTTTACACAAAAATGTAATAGAGTAGCTTAATGGCATGGCTTGAAATTACTTAGATCCAGACCCTGTGACTCACTCATCTGTTAATGCGCTCATGGAGTTAATGCAAATAAACACAGAATTCCCACCAGGTTCAGAGTCCCCTTAAATGGTGCTTTCATTTAACTGGAACTAAACAAGAAAATGGGGAGGCTGCAGGATCTCTGAGTCCAGAGCTTCTGACAGCTTCCACTACAACACACTGGCTCATCTGCCAACAGACAGGGAGAGGCTGTACTCCAGGGTCTGCATTTTAGCAACAGCAACAAAAGGTTCTTGGATTTCTCATCAGCTATATGGCAATTCTTCACAATTCAAAAAAGAGCAAGATTAATAAAAAGGTAATGTCTGTGCTGTTCATTTGTTTTGTTCTAAAGGCTACTCCCTTTTGAGGTTACAACAACTGCATACAGTCTTCAAACAGAAAGTGCACATACTTTATTCAAGGAAAAGCCTACTGCACCTAGGGTCTGCAGACCTCATGTACCAGGTATTCTTCTATAGATTCCTATAAACTGAACACCAGGTACCCAGCTACTAGTGTACACAGTAGTACACACCTGCTCTGCAGGTTTATCACTGCACTGCAAAGAGTGCTGTGAACCCAATACAGTACTAGCTACCTGTTTTAGACAGTTTGCCGGTACTTCTGTTACTTGATGAGCTATCTCCTCTTGTCAGGACAGTTATGCCACCAAAACTTGCTGTCTTTGTTATGGCTGGCTTCAAATTTCGATTTGAACTGTCCGAGTCTGTACTGCTCCATGGCCTCTGGTGGTCTGTCCACTTCAATTCGTTCTCTGTGCTGCTCTGCCGACTGCCAGATGTCTTCCCAGTGCTATCTCTGTTACCCCTGCGGACATCAGAAAACAAAGATTCATACACAAACATTCATACACAAACAAACCCTGCAGTGAGCCTACTAAAGAAAAAGGAAGTACTCTGCATTTACAACAGCACGCGTAGAAGGGAGAATTTGACCCCAATACTCATCCACCTTCAGCAAATTAAACTTGCTGCAACTCTGTTGCATGCACAGCACTTACCAATGCTCCCCTTCTGCACGCATCCCAAGAGCATTTCACCGGACAGGACTGATGCAGCAATATTACCCAGGACAGATGTGGCAAATCCATTGCCTGCTGACCCATCTCCTACCTCAGGAAACCCCTCGCTTCCTCTCCGTTTGCTGTCTGGCAGCCATATAAGGCTTTCTTCACTAACTTCACCTGCCTTCTACCTTTGTTTCTACATCCCCCCTCTATTTCTATTGCACCTCATCATCACTCATCTGCCTCTTCATCTGCTCCGCAAAGTCACCCAACCCCTTTCCCTAAAGGTGTCCTCCCAGCATGACCCCACTCTTCAATACTAACGCTCCATTTAGAGACCCCATAAGGCTTGCCTTTTGTTCCTCTGCATACACGAGTAACACCAACATGTTCCCACTTTGCCTGACTCCCAGCTTTAAATTGCAAAAAGCTCTGGAGAGAAACTGCCTGTACTTGAACAGCCACAAAGCACCCGGAGTACTGAGTGACAACACAGCAAACCGGGAGCGGAGAGCAGAAACGAGGAAAATCTGGCTTCTTTATGATGAACAGCTTACACTGTGCTGCTAAAATGACAAAACCAGCATGCCCTCCTACAGCTTAGTGCACCATGGCCATTATCCCAAGCGGAGCTAATAACTCTGACTTTTGGAAGGCTTTTAGAAGACATTTCCCAATCCTCTGTCTTATTCTACCGCATAATACCTCGCAGACTCAAAGCACTTTCTACAAATCAAAAGGATGAGAGTGGATCTGTTCCCCCTCCACCCCCTTCCTCCCTGTGAGTGTGGCTCCTGCTCTCTCTCTGGAGAAGCTGCCAAGCTGTGCCACTCGGGATGAGAAGGAGCGGGGTGCCAAGGACCGGGTCAGGCTGGCGCATTCCTTGCCTGCAATCAGAGCCGCATACCCCTGTGACCGGCAGCATTTACCTGTTGACCTTTGCTAGACCCAGACAGGGGGAAAACACGAAGAGAAACAGCACAGAAGCAACAACATTAAAAAGAAGGAAAAAAACATTTAAAATTTTTAAAAATAAACTGTCTTTAAGATTTAATTGGAAAGGAGAAAAAGTTTATTATTTACAGACTCTTTTGCATTCTTATGCCTAAAAATTATTGTTTCTCATATGTTTATATTCTAGTGGAAGAGAGGGGGAGAAAACGCTTCTGTATCCTACTTCTCTGCAGTTTTGGGTCACACAAAATTCCTGTTTGCTCCCCAAACCTGAACAAATATCAGTTACTAAGAGCCTTCGCGTGGATAGTTTTGATGCCTCCTTACTCCTGCATGCCCAATCCAAAACCATCAGATCACCAAGGCTAGCCCAACGCATGGAGTAGTTTTTCTGCCAGCTCCAGCTCTTCTCTTCCGCCTGTGGTCTTGTCATCTCCTGTGGCTGTTGTGCAGACATGCACAATTGGCAAACATAAATACAAATCAAATAATCCCACATCCTTGCACCTCGCAGTGAAAAACCATGTAATGTAGATGACAAAGGCTTGAAGTGACAAACCATCACTGCCATGTATGCAAACAGCAATGCATAGACATATGCAGCGATCACTCTATGCCCATGCTCTACGGGATGAAGGACATGCCTCTGAAAGTATTCTTTACTTCTGCCTGCTTTGCTTAAGATTTGTGGCAGCTGATTGGCATTATAATCAGCTTGGCACTCTAAACTCTGGTTGATTTAAATCTGTTGGTGCTCCTGGTGTGGGATGAGAGCCTGCCCAAGCCCCTCAGCTGGGTCAGTTTGGGTCTTCCACTGCTCCAGTGCTCTCCATGAAAAGATGGACAGATTCCTTGTGTCATGGAATTCTCTTTGGGTTACATCTGAATGTTCTCTGGACAAATACAATAAGGGTTTGGAAAAGAAACATCACGGAGGAAACTTCTCCAAAGCACTTTGGCTTTAAGATAAAGGAACTTCAACTACTTTCACCTTGTTATATTTTTACTTCACCTTTTAATAAAACAAAGAATGGAAAAAAAGTCAGGCTGGGCACTAGTCTGTGAAACATGCCTGAGCTAAAGCAAAATGAACTCTCACCAATCACAGTCACCCCCAATCTGTGGGGGGTCCAAGAAGCTGAAAACCTAGATGTGGTTTCTGAGCTGATGATCACTAACGCCAAGGGATGGAGTCCTGCTGTGACCTTCCCATTCAGAGGGCATAGGATAAGCAGGTTAAGAACTGTTTACTGTGCTCCCTTTCAGCCGGAAACATGACATACCCACACCCTGTGAGGTGTCCCTGGGTGAAGACACAGGCAGAACCCCAAGTGAGAATTACTGGAAACAAGTATTAAATAAAATAAGCCATACAAACCTAAACAGCTGTCTTTTCTTATGGGTATCATTGCATATACTACTGTCTTCCAAGAGCCTACTGAAAAGTGAAAAGAAAGATTATAGTAACACACACAGGAATACAAATTTGTCTTTAAAATCACATTTAGTTTCTAGCAACATCTTCCAACTTGCCAGATTAATAGTTAAAGAACCAAGGCTGAAATTGCACCCCCCCACTTCCCACTCCCATAACTGGGCAGAGTCAATTGGACAATTAATTAAGTGGTGACAGCCAGGGAGGCTGAAGGCAATTTAACATTTCCTGTTACCAAGGCAAGGTAATTCTCAGAAGTCAAGGAACCATACTTCTACATCCAGAAGAAAATTCATTAAAATATCATCTAATAAGAACATAAAAATGCAAGCCAGCAAAATGCCTCATGTATAATTCTAAGCACTCGCTAAGTCCCTTAGAAACCTCTGCAGCTCAGACAAATGCTCAGGTTCTCTGATGAAAAAAGGCAAAGCACTTAAACATCTACATAGCTTCCAACACAGCAAATCAACAAGATTGCTCATCTGCACAGAGCTCAGTATGAGTTTAAGTGTTTCACCTGGCCAAAGGCTGTAAGGCATGCAGCAAGAAAAAGCAGTGTCCTGATGCATGCGACAGAGGGCTGTCCTGATAACAGTGCCAGAAGTCCAGATTCCACCCTGACCTTTTACTGTCTCCCCCGGTGCATGCATCCTCACGCTTCACCTCCCATTCCCAGAGAGAGAAGAGAAGGTATACAGGAGTATTTTGTTTTGGCTCTTCAGGGTTCCTCTGTTCCAATTTTGATTTATTTTGACAAAACATCTATCTGCAGTCATGGTACAAAAGCAGCAGCTGAGGAAATACATACTGAGATCTCGGAACCCAAGGTGGTTAGGTAACAGTGGGACATCCTGAGGGACATTCCTCCTTCCCCTTTCAGGACTACCCACCAAAAAGGCTGTTCTGCACCATTACGTGGTCAATCACCATGGGAACAGCCTTACCCATACGTGACAAAAGTATGGATGGACAGAGACAGACATACTGCAAAAGATGATCTTTCCCCTCTTCAAGCCAAGGATGAACAGTTTTAAAACCTGCACAGGATAGAGCTGGGCTAGTGCTGCTCCAGCACTCACCAGTGAAATTCCCAGCATTCTGACTGAAATCCTGATCTGCCACAAGGGCACACAGTTCCTAAGATTCTGAACATAGCTATGCTTATTTACGGCTGCTACAGAGCTTTGCGTTTCATATATTCCCAAAATGAACAGTTTCTTCTTCCTTTTGTTTTAAGTATACATTTATTATAATGACCATCCATAAGAACCATCACACAGTAACGCAAAGTAACAGTTGGCCCAGGTATTGCCATTTCATTATCACAAGGCAGGAGCAAAGCAGGTGGGATCTGGGGTACTCCTGAGCCTTCACCAGCACCAAGTGACTCAGTGCTGCCGTGAAAAGCAGGTTAAACACCAGAAACACAAAAGTGGTATTCTGTAGATACGCTCATCCAGTGCTTTTTAAAGATAAGTAAGTCAAATTCTGAAGGCACTCCAGAGAGAGGTTGGTCGCTTGGAATGAAACATTAGATGGGCTTTTTCCTACACCACCAGCCTGCAACTACTTTTTAAACTGAAACATTTTGGGAAAGCAGCACTAATACCTTACTTACTGGTTCAAATACAGCGTTGTAAGGCAACCCCTTTCTCCTATCCCCCCAGGAAGAAAAATACTGCACATAGTATGGATTATGACTTTGTTTGACAACTTTCACATTAAGATAAACAGCTACAGATACACAAAATAGCAAGAGAGAAACAACTAGAGTATATATATGTATATAAAAAAAAAAAAAGCTATATATATATTTTACCTGTTTTCCACAAAAAGGTTTTCCTGGGAGCAAACTGACTGAAAAATAAAAAAGGCATTGTATCAGACGTTCTAGATATGCTCTGCTGTTCCAATTTCTTCTTTGATTTTAGAATTATCTCCCCTGTTCAGGCATCAGGGGATTTCAATTCATGCATCATTAGCATTGCAGAAGACAAGAGGGGAAAAAAGGTCAAGAATAAGGTCAGGCCAGTAAAATAAATCCCATGCATTACAAGACATTGCTAACAAGGGATCTCAGTTTGGAAACAAACTGAAACTTCTCAGTCCTGAGATCAGAAGAAGGCAGTATGTGCAAAATACTGGCGGTTTGAAGGGAAAAACGTTTTTCCTGCATAATACAAGGTTCCACTAGACTCCCTTACTACCCAGAAATAAGGTTGCAGAATAGCAAAGAGCTGCAGGTAGGGAGGACAAACAGAGGAGAGCATGCAAAGCCAACAAAGTTCTTCCAAGGGAGAGAAGATACAGCACTACGTAGAGATACTAAGTGATTTCACTCGGAGAGGAAACAGCCATACCCACATCGAGATATAAATGATGGTAATATTAATAATAATATTAACATCAATAATAAAATCTATTGCAAAAGTGTTCTCTGCTGGAGGACTTAGATCCCAAGAAAGGTGAAGTGCTAGGAAAAAATAAACCCTATTGGCAAGCGTGTAATTCTTTTGGCATTACTTAATTTTTTATGCAGAGAAATGAAGCTGTGCTCAATTTCCCATGAATAATTCTCCCTCTTTGATTTTTTCCATTTCCCTCCTATTTCATGTTCACTACACAAAGTGCCTCGTAGCTGTCATTGGGTTATATCTCCATGAGGTACAGAAGAAAGGACGGTCAGTACTCACATAGAATTTAAACAAAAGGAAAGCAAAGGTTTGAGGGCACCACAGCTCATGGCCACCCCTCCACAACGATGGGACTCAGCTCAAGGAATAACGGAACACCATCATTAATCGTGTCACTTTTGACTTGTATAGGAAATGTATGAACTCAGCCCTGAGGACGCAGCACAGTTCCTCCTCAATGCTGCGATTCGCCCACCCAGCATCCGTGCCAGGGACGTGTCTGGAGCGTGCAGCTCCCTGGAGAATACTTCCCAGTCTGCGCCCCAGCTGAACGTGAGGAATTCCAGAGGAACTGCACACGCAGGGCTCTGGGCTGCATTGGTCTCATTAGCAGGAAGCCCTGGCATTTCAGGGTCAAGGTCTCCTTTGCCAGGGACCAAATTGTTTCATCAACAAAGAGGGTGGTGCAGACTTAAGCACAGTCTAACTACACACAAGCCAACTAAAATCACCCTAGGGGCTTGCACAACCTCAGCTGTGGGGCTGCATCTTCTCTTTGAGGTTCATGACAGGCAGTTGTGCAATGATGTCAGCGCAGCCTCACTCCCAAAGCAGCATTCATGCTGCTCTTCCAGAACAAGTAAAAACCTCTGCTTTGACCAGAGTGGTCTGTGTTTCCATTAAGTTACAAAAGCAAAGGGGAATGTACCTGGCTGCACAAGTGCTTTATGAGCTTTTTTTAAAATTATGATTATTGTAAGTATTTGTTTAGATTGGCATAAAGCAGAACACAGATGTGAGATTTATACTTTATTAAGCAAGTGGAGAGGTCTACACGCTTTTTAGTGTCTTGATAGGAACAACTACAAGCTGTATTACAGCCCTAAGGACAGATTTTGTACAAACTCCATTTGTCTTCCTAGCTGGAGATGCTGGCACAGGGCCACCAGTCCTTGGCAACTCTATTTCTCTGTGTGGACATGAGGCTGGGAAGATGGGCACTTTTTTTTTTATTATGTTATTCTTACTGTTAAAAAAAAAAACCAGATGGCTAAGCAGCTCTGGATAGCAGTTTAGTTACTACAAGGTCAGGACTGACTTTCCTGATATACAGCATCAATAAACCTTGCAGAGCAAAGGTACATAACAGAGCATTATGTACATACACAGCACAGCTGCCTCAACAAACATTTTAAAAACTCTTGGCTGCTGCATATTGATCAAAGATACTGACAACAAACCTACTAAAGGAAAAAAGTTACGCAAGATCACCTACAAATTCACCTCCCTGGGGACCTCTGCATGCAAGATTTCCATTAAGTTTCTCTGTATGACTAATTGTCACTTATGAAACTAGTCTTTCACTCTTCCATTTCCCCGAACCTTTCAAATCTCAACTGAAATACGTGCATCAGCTCTGTCAGAGCACGAGGTATGCTGGGGGATGCTGTTTTGAATTACATTAGCTAACACAGATAACTATTAACATGCAGCAATATCCTGCAGTGGATACCATCAGGTAATCATCTGCACGCCAGTTAATGAGATGTGATAGATCTCAGGCTTCCAACTAATGCTTACTGCTTGTTCTGCACCAGCAAAGGAGGGTGCTATACAGCCATCCTGGAGTCTTGATGCCTATGGGTTTATGGTAACCAACACAAGGCAGGTCTTGGTTTTGTCATCATTTTAAAACCTCTTCCTACTCTTTTCCTATTAGGAGGACAGGACAAGGGTGAAGCCAGCTTTTCAAACGTTTATTCTGTGACTCTTGAATCAGAGAGCAGTAAAGATCCTCCATGTTTTCTTAAGCAGAGGAATCATGATTTTATCTAAAGCATCTGTCCCTTCATAATACACTGCTTAGTCAAAAACAGCCATTGCAATTAACAATCAAAAATATAAAGTATGGTTTATTTCCTTTAATAAGTTTCATAGGCAATTCTAGCATTTGTGTAACTAATAAAGCATCCATATTTTTCAGTGAATACACAATAATTACTAGAGAATACATTTATGAACAACAGATGGTCCTTATGTGATTCTGGATCATGGGGTTGTACATTGCATTAACCTGGAAGAATGAAATTTCCCCTACGTAAATTAATTGCTAGTCTTTAGAATCAATTTTCCGCATGCTTAAAAGCCCAACATACTGTACCATTTACACACACATTTGGGATTCTAAGTTAAATCTACAATTTGTTTTGATGTGTACTGAAAGAGCAACATATACCTGTTTATTCTTTTAGAATTTTATTATTGTTATTATTATTGTTTTCCTTGGGGAATTACTTTTCAATGTAATAAAAGCAACTGAAGCAGTTTAGATGAGAAACTTCTCCTTTTTAAGGTCTGGATACTCCAGGTCCTCTGTGTCCTTGTTTGTAAAAATCAACAAGTTGTTGTAAAGCTAGGTTTACAGTAAGTTTTAAGAAAGAAAGGTTGTAGGCCTTGCAGTTGAAGAATAACCTTGAGCTCATGCAGTGATGCTTTACTGTTATAGCAGCCTCAAAAGTTTAGGAGGTACATGCTCTGCAGTTCTCATTGCAGTGAGCTGAAGTGATTAAATACAGCAACTATCTCTACACCAATCCTTTTATTAAGATCTTGATTAATCATTTCTTTACCCATCCTTTTACTAAGTTACTTCATTAACATGCTTCTCTCAGTCTCTGCCACCTGCGATGACTCTACACGACGGTAGTCATCAAAACCTCCAGCTCCCCTTATCAAAATTTATAATGGCCAACACAGCAGATGGAAAACTTGACAAAGTATAATTTAAACTGACTAATATCAGACTAATCATAATAAGGACTATCATGATGATTCATTATTCATGAACGTATTTATTTTAAACTTGGAAATGAAGATATCAGGTGCACTAGAGGCGCTGCAAAAAAAAAAAAAAAAAAAAATCAAAGGAAGGGCAAGCAAGTTTTCTGTTGCCAATACATGGGGACCAGGTTAAGACGTTTTTCACAGCACTCAAAACATGCACAGAATTTTTTGCCCCTGTCACCAGACTGCCTTCTCCTCCTGAAATTTATTCTGAATTCTGATTGTTGGGTTGATATATCATCCACAGATTTCGGGGTACCTTAGGCACATTAGGAGTGATGCTAGGTGCAACAAGTCATAGTCTGACCTTCATTGCTGCCCTCTGGAGACTTCTCATGCAAGCACTCATCATGCACACTCTAATTAGAAGTGAAATATCTGTAATCCATTTTCTAAGGCTCACAAGCAAGGCATGGATAAAGGCTTGGATACGGGACTGTAGCATACAGGTAATAAAAATACCATATAACTAATCCTCCCCTGTCTCTCTTTCTACATCTGTAATTTGCAAGATGACAAGGCTTATGTGCTTAGACATCTACCTTAGAGAAACCTGGGGAAAATCGATTAGCAAATTATTGCAGAGTGCATTAAAACTACGAAGTCCTACATGCAGTAAGTGGCTACCAACAACAGAACGCCATCGTTCTCTTTCCTAAAATTGACCAAACAAATTACGCTGCCCACTGCCGCAACCTTCTGACATCACCCTAGAAACATCTTGCTGTGAGGAGTGCTCCTCTCAAAAAAGCTCAGCAACAGCAGAGAGAGAGCAAATTGAGCGGATATGAGAGAGAGAGGGAGAGATATCTACATTGCTGATCTGTAAAAACACTCACTCCCAATTAGTTTGTCTGCCACAACCACACAATCACCTGGGCCTTGACACTTGGAGGTGCTAACCCAGGAGACCACATCAACCTCAGCGGTGGGCAACTCAAAGCTCACCATCTGCTTGTCTTCAAAACTCAAGAGTCTAAAGATGAGAAGACGCTGGGGAACAAGTTCCAGAGCACTTTTCCAGACACCTGTTTCCCAGCCTAGCATTTCTAGCTGCTGCTTTTTTTAACAACATTTCACCTCATTTCCGGTCTGCTTCAAAACCCGAAGTTTTTTTGGTTTTGCACAAGCTCCTTTGTAACAAGCTAGCAACAGCATCTTTCAGGTCAGGAGACAGGTTGCAAAAGGAGGCTCATGAACGACTCATTAACTCTACATACCGTGACTGTATTTACATCAGATCCACATGCTGAAAGCATAAGGAAAACTGAAGGGCCTCTGCTCTTACTGGGCCTTCCTCAGTCAAAAAGGAAACAGCCAGGCTAAAAACATTTCAATGGGGCAAGCTACTTAATAATGAGCAAAATTACTTATCACAAATGAGACAACACACACCTTAAAACTACAGAATATATTCTGCTAAAAGGAAAAATAAGTTGGACATGTGCAACTCCAAAACCAGAGCAAAATAAAAGGATATCTAATACAACAGTATTAGTCCTGCAACATAGGAACAGTTTCAATTTAAAAGGACACTGACAAATATGAGTCAGTAAGTTTTAATTGGTTTTATTTCCATCTTCCTCTAAGTGGCAGAGCTCCCACTGAAATATGAGATAAAATGAATTGTTAACTAGTCCCACCTTTTTTTTTTTTTTTTTTTTTCCTCTTTTAGGATCCCTTCACTGCAGTATACAGCAAATTGTGATGTCCATTTTTCAGGAACATGAGGTACAGCTCACATATGTTCCACATTTAAATGTTTTCCTCTACATAGCTTTGTTGTTTAAGCTCTCTTTTTTTTGGTAAGGCAGGAATTACAATGCCTATTTCACTTTATTCCTTTCACAATAAAATCATCAATATGACTCCTTCTGATGGCAGCAGTAATTGGTCATTTCAAAAGCCTGTGCAACTCCATGCTTAACCTCTAGCTTGTCTTTGTTCTCGGTGTCTCAGTCCAAAAGCACTGGTCTAAAGCATGTAACCATCAGGCAGCCCTGCTGAACGCTGTTTGAAAAAACCTGATAAAGCCTGAGGCATGGGAAATAATACAACTACCCGAGATCATTGAGAGTGTCCATTTAAATCATTGCTCTATGGTTGGCAAAAGAGAAGGAAAAAGAAGAAAACCTCAACCACACAAACACGAACATTTAAGGAAACGGGATAAGCACTCCTCAGACAACATGCCGGGCCTCCTGTCTCCTCTGCCCATCTCCCTGCATCTCTCAGAGTCTCCTCCTCCTCCAGAAACAACCTCACACCTCCTCTCAGAGCTCCTCTCAGAGCCTCTCCCTGCCACCTCCAGCTCACAGTGCAGATCCAGCGTTCATGTTGCAGGGGGTAGTGCTGGCTGGCTACCGGGAAAGGCACGGCACTAAAGAGGCAAGGAAAACAACTACTCACATCTTGTGCAAATATTCTCTCCCTCACTCTCTGATACTCCTCTTCTCTCTCTTCAATTGATTTACTTCGTCTGTCATCTCTAAATGGAAGAATTCTGTTTTGCTGAGCAGAAAAAAAACCAGGAGGGTTATATAAGTTGAGCTGTTAAAAACTGCTGTTAAAAAACTGTCAGCTGAGAATAATCAACGTTCACTCAAACAAACGCACCATGAAAAAGATAGCTTTTGCTCCTAGGGCACCTGAGGAGCCCAGGGCAAAGAGGAGGCCTCCTGACTTACACCTGCAACCCATAACCCTAAATCTATGTGTTCTCACCCCATGCCTTTGCTTTTGGCCGCTACCATCTCTCAGCTCTCCTAGCGGCCATGAGGTGGGAGGGCAGGCAGTGCTGTGCTGCCTATGAGACTGAGGAAGAAAAGAGGGAAACGAGGCAGTAAGAGCTAAGATGCGAGCCCTAAAAGAAACCCACCAAAGGCTAGCTTAATGAGAAGTCACAAATGTTTTAACCATTTCCATGCCATAAGGAACCCTAGACTTCAGCGTCACTGGGAAAAGCGCATCCCTTTTTGCCCCTCAATAAACCACGGTGCAGGAATGGCTGTGCCCTGGGGAGGGAGGGGAGAGAGGAGGGCCCCCAGCAAGAAGTGCTTCGCTTGCAGTTAGTTTCAGGCACTGCTCTTTCTCCACTCGCCCAGCACCCTGCGAGGTCAGTCATGCTGCTTTCCTTTGGCTGATCCCACGCTCACCACACCCTGCAAATTGCTGGGGTTTGATTTCGAAGCCAACTGAGATGCAGCATAACTCCAAGGCTGCTATATACAATGGGAAGACAAGGTGGGAAAAAAAAAAAAAATAGATAAAGGAAAATCAGTCCTTTACTGAAAACATGAAAGATAGTGGCAATGAGAGACTCACTGGCAGGCACCTCCAACAAACACAACCTAAGCAAAGAAAACACACACAGGCTTCTTACCTGTAAGAATTTTCTCCTAACAGCAATTTGCGTCAGAACCCTTTTTGCTTTTCTTTTTTTGTTAATATATTCCACATACACAGTTTGCACGAGACCGGCACAGCGCAACACTGACTGGTGAAGGCAGCACAAAGGCACACACTCCCCTGATGCTCCCCACGTGTTGCCCACCGCTGGCAGCACTGTGCGATGGGGCAAGCAGCACAGGGACACTTGTGCTGCCGTGCATGCACACAAGCAGGTCAGTCACACAGACAGGAATACACGGTGAGGGCCCGGGGTGGGGAGGAACTGAAAGATGGAACTGATTCGGTTTTGGTCAAAAATTATTTTAGGATTGTTTAAAAATCAACCTGGCCTCGCAGTCACGTTTCTTCAGGGCTATTTTTTTTTTCTCCCCTCCTTTTTGGGCTACACCACTTTAGCATAGGTCCATACTGAAACTGAACTCTGAATGGATGGGTATGACTGAAGGAGCAAGCTGTAGGGAGCAGTACAGCTGCCATCGCTAGGCAAGACAACGGGAAACGCAACGGGCACAGCTGTCCCACGCAGCCCAAGCCTCGGCGTTCCCCCCGTGGGCATGCAGCATGTCCTGCCAAGCAAACGCCCATGCAGACCCACACACTGCCACGGCGCAAGCCACGGGGCGGGAGGGCAGCGGGGAGGGGGGAGAGGAGAGCAACAACAAAAGAACAACATTAACATCAGTCAGCCCGCCTCCAAAACAAAAGGAAAGAACAGAACAAAACGTCAGCAACTCTCAAACCGAGAACCAACCTGATTGTCTTCTTTATCAATACTAGAGTTATCTCGCTTCAAGATAAATCGCTTCTGGGATTCTTCACCTTTTTCATCTTTTAAATGTTCAGAAAACCTTTGCTCTGGTCTGCCAGCAAAGTAAAACATAGCAATAAAAAAATCTTTCTTTCGGCTTTGGTTCGATCTTTATTTTCTCAGTGCTCTTTGTTTTCACAGAGGCATTCAGTGCAAAACCAGTTAACATTTGTGCTCATCGCGTCCTATAGCTGTCTGGGGCCGTTGCACCGCTGCTAAATGTTATTGCCATAAATAGCTTTTGTTTTTGTTACGTAGCAAGGAGCGGGAATTCACTGAAATGTTTCTCTCTCCTTTCTGTGACTGAAGGATGGGAACACAAATTAACATACTGCATGTTAATTTGGCTCCTTCAGTAGCTGGGATCTACGGCAAAGCTTCGTGGAGGCTACCCACCTTCAAAAGTAAGGCATAAGTGATGGAAATTGTAGGAGCAAAAAGGCAAGAGTTTATCACCCGTAACAAACAAAACTGCAACTGAAGGGACTGATGCTATTTTGCTTAAAATAAGTAATTATCTCAAGGACGTTAAGTGGGTAAAATACTCTGCAAGAGTCAGAGTATCAATTAGTTCACTGATTCAAACCCATCCAGACGTTTATTAAGAGCCAAACCCTACAGGCTAAAAGCTTCACATTTTCAGGTTCATAAGCCATGAGGAGCTGTTCCATGTCTTCCCATGTTCATGCCTTGCATAAAAAGCAAATAGCAAAAAGCATCTCATGCCACCAAGATGGTCGCTGGCACCCCCTGTAGCTGCCAACGATGTTCCAGGCTGTGCCACCCCCAGACCCCAATCCAGAAAGTGTTACGTCCCATTGACCACAGCCTGGAGACACAAAGAGCTAGTCTGCTATCGC
Source organism: Alectura lathami (assembly GCA_013399715.1). Lineage (NCBI taxonomy): Eukaryota > Metazoa > Chordata > Aves > Galliformes > Megapodiidae > Alectura > Alectura lathami. The sequence continues at coordinate 14,632 of VXAV01010774.1, forward strand.
CCACCAATAATCACGAGCTGGTTTTGAAAAGTTGAAGAAACGCATCTGCTTCCAGCAGCAGCAACCCGCGGAGATGATTGTGACTACAAAGAGACCTCCACAAACCAGACACAAAACTGCTTCTGACACTAATGGACAAAATCAGAGGTAGAGCTGATAGAATAAAGTGACTTCATACGCAACTTTTACAGTCCTCTGCAAACTTTGAAATTAAAATCCCAACTTTGTTTTATTCCAGAATGGAAAATTAAATCCGATGTGTAAATCAGCCACCATTTTGTTGTTACATCACTTAGATTTGCACTCAACTAATTACTAGTGTATTTCTAATCAAAAAGCAGCACATATTCAAGCCATAATTACAGTCCCTTACAATTCACTGTCAGATGTGCAGGGAACATTTGTAATGAACTGTTAGAAATTTAATATTAAGAGCCAGCAGTTCTCCTGCCTCACTTTCTGTATCAGTTTGAAGGACTCCTGCTTCTGGGCACAATTTGCATGTTGGTGACAAATCAACAAAACATGATGGCCCAATTTGCACAGATTTTGAGAATTCTGGAGGTGGTAGCACTTACAGATATTGGGCATATAATGTGAAAGTCAGCAGGCTCTCCACAGGTTCTACTTGGCCTGAGAGTCATAAGATCATGTACGTTGGAAAAGACCTTTAGGATCACGAAGCCCAATCTTTGACATGTCTGAGTCTCTTCTTTTTGGCAACTCAAAGGAGATTGGCTCTTTGCATAGTTTTCTAAGGCACTGGGTCAGTGCCTTAGGCAAATGGTGGTTGCTCATACCAGAAATGCAACAAAACCCAACTAAGGGATTGTCAGGTGGTTTGTTCTTCCCCTGTTCCCACAAATAAGCACTGTGCCTGCACAGCCACAACACAGGATGCAGATGCACTCCCTCAGATATCCTGCTTTGAGATCACCAGCTGAAGAATGCTGGTTTCCTGATTTTGTGACTTAAAACGCAAACAAACTGTAACTGCACTGTCAGTGTAAAATTTATAGTTGTAAGCTATCTGCCAAGCACCTAGCAAACCATATACCAAACAATAAATATTTGGGATTTTACAATGCAGAGAAAAGATTCAACATTATAAGGGAGAAAGAAAAGCTTCAAAAAGCTTTGAAAGCAATTAGAGAAACTGTCTCCTCTAACTACTAACATATTTAAACAACAACATATTTTTCATGGTTCATACATTATTTCAATTTTTTCTTAAATCACATTTTCATTTCATTAACCACTTATAAAATGTTTCCACCTGTCAGAGGATGCTCAGGAGGGAGCTCAAGCCATGAGTCTAAACTAATGATGTGGCAGTGTGCCTGTTAATAAAACTAATCTACAAGCCCAGTATGCGACTGATCCCCAGTTGTGAAAAGACATTTGTTTGTGCAGAGTATGATGGAGTGCAGCAGGGCTACACAAGCTACATAAGATGGCTCATCCCTCCCTGACACTGCTACACGTCTGGGGGCATGACTACTAGTTAGGCTGAAACAGCACAACAAGCTCAGTTAGCAAGGATGCAAGAACTGAGGGAAGACTGTCCAGTGAAAAACAGGAACCACAGCAGGAAGTATCCTAGGGCACACCAGCCAGCAGGCCTCCCTCTGTAAGCGCTCAAATTCAGAAAATAATGCATTTGCTAAAAGCAAGTACAGCCACAGTATTTCATCTGGAGAAATCTGTTGCAATGGTTTATTGATTTGCAGGTGAATCAACTGCTTGAAAATGGAAGAAGAAATTTGTAATTTTGTGTAAGATACAGTATACTGACAATATATCAGGATAATATAGTATATAGCTACAGTAACACAACAGATGCAGTGAATTTATCTCATGCAAGTCCTAATTGATACCAAACCACATTTTCTTCTAAGCTTGTTTAGCCCTGATACTGTCATTAGCAGAGTCTGTACAATGCACTAGACTGCGTTCATGCATGTGAAGGAGTGAATTTATCAAGCTTATTCAGAGTGCTGACCTAAATTAAGATCTTACTCAAGCCAAAGCGTGGCCTACATTCATGATCAGAAAATCACACAGAATCAGGAACTTATTCACTACTACTACCATACTGGTTACCTTGAAACCCTAACCACATCTCAGTTTAATTGTAAGTGGCAAAAAAAATGGGATTGGCACAGCCTTTTGGAGGAAACATCAAAAAATTCTGAAGACCTGATCACTAACTTGAGTACTCCAGCTTTCCAGGGATCTTCAACACACACGAAGAAAACAAAAACAAAACAAAAAAATCCCATAACAACAACAACACACACCACCAACCTACATTATCTATCCCATTTTGAGGGGTTGATGCCAGCCAGACCCAGTATACCCATTTATTTACATGCTAACAAAAGTGTGCAAGAAAACAGACTTGCAAATATATGCTTACAAAGACTGCTGCCCACATGCATGATATTCAGTATTCAGTACTTCATTTAGTCCCCACATCTGGTATCAGCAGATCACTTGAGAATCTCAAATTCCACTGCTCCAAAAAAGCCTAAGGAGGAAATACCAACTCCCTTTAAATCAATGGGATATTCATAATTTGGGGAGCATACTGAGAAAATCTGACTATTATGACCAGTTACACCTTAAAGACTCAGAAACCAACACATGGGAGAAAAAATAAGTTTGTTTGTTTGTTTTTTCCCTTTGATATAACCTTTTTGATCATCCAAATATTTACTGGTCTGATCATCCAAGTATTTACTGGTCAACAGTACTGGTGGACATAAACCAATGGTCCTCTAAACCACAACTTCACAAAAACACAAATCACATACAAACTCATTTAGTATCTCCTAAAAGTTTCAGCTATTAGTAGCTGTTAAATACTTTTTTTTTTCCCCCTAGCAACATGTTTCAGAGCAGAAAACAATGCTTTCCTTCCTTCCTAGCAAAGTATTCATCCAAATTGCTACAAAGATATTTAAGAGAAATTGATTCTCAGAGTAAAACACTGCTCTTTGCAGTGCATTCTCAGACAGATGCACAATCCCCTTCTCACCTCCAGATCTGACACCCAAAAAAAAAAAAAAAAAAAAAAAAAGAAAAGCAGGTCTTCTCATCAGGCAAGACAACCTCTCCTCTCCACCCTCCCAAGCAAGGCTGCATCATGTCATCCAGCTTGGTGTCAGCAGGATACCCACAGAAAGCCAACTTCAGCAGGCTCAGCAGCATCCAAAACTTTCAATTTTAGGTACCTCTTGCCAAAAGCCACCTGGATGTGGTCCTGGACAGCCTGCTCTGGGTGTCCCAGCTGCAGCAAGGGTTGGATCAGGTAGACCCAGAGGTCCCTGCCAGCCTCAACCTTGCTGTGAAACAGCTCCATCACTGTTCTGTTTGCTTTTTATCTTTCAAGATCAACACTATCATTTCTTGCTGCCATTTTCCAGTCACTTAAAGCACACCTGCAGTCATTACTTCAGCAAGGTCTCAACAAAATACATTTTTCTGGACTCATTCTTTATAATGAAGCCTGCATTTTGGAAGAAGTAAGCTGGAATAAGTAGCTAAACATTTATGTGTCTCAAAGTTTTTTTAAAAAAAATGTTTACATTTTAATAGCAACATCCGTTATAAGATTTGTCTACAATCATTATGGCGATTTCAACATGCACTAGTTCTATTCTCCCATTCACTTCAACAGAGTTCCCCTCAATTTATCTCAGTTTGACACAGAACAGAGTTTGTCCCCCAGGCATACTTTTAAAATGGAATATTCAAGAAGAATTCCCCATTACATGCTCATTTAATGCTCTTCATTCCAAGTCAACCACTGTAAGTAGTAATGTAAAAAAAAAAAAAAAAAAAAAAACCCACACAAACCAAATAAATTACNCCTACTACCTAAGTACATTAAGCAAGTATTCAGTATTTAATCAAATCACAGATTCTAAAAACATTTGCCAGACTGTTAACAGTCTGTGTATCCTGATGGCTAAGTCACAGGGCATTTTCTTGTATGTGTTGTGTTTAGAAGCACTCTAACATACTTCCATAAATCTTTCTTTATATGGAAGACAGGAAACACAGGGGGAAAAAAAAAAAATCTGTGCTCATCTAAAATAAGTTAATTAGCTCTGAAGTAACTGTCTAAGAAACAGGAAACTGAGATACCACACCAAAAGGACAAATTAAAAGAGACAAGCATGAGCTTTGGATGCTGTGCTTCCGAAGACTCAGGCACTGCATCAGAAGATCACAAAGGCAGCCTGGGATTGTCAGGGCTTCCAGAGCACATAAATCTTTATTATGTGGCATATGTTTCTGACAGCACCACGGCGCACAGGCTGCTGCAAGATGCCTTCAAAAGGAGCAACAACCTCCCTATGTGTTGAAAAGACAGTTTACCAACACAGTGCCTGATAAAGTGAGAAATCTAGCAAGGGCTGCAGTGCATTTCATCTGCAAAAAAGCTCACAGGTAATAGTGAGGCAGCTGTCTAAGGAATGCAATATAGGAAAGCAAGTTCAAAAGTGGAGATCGCTGCGGTGTGCACAAGTCTAAAGAAACAGAAACGCAGCTTTGCATTTGCAACGTGAGGTTCATTTAACGCACTCAACAGGGACAGGATGTTTATACTCCCCTCCTGAATGAGAGGCAACACACAGGGAGAGATAGGTAGGGTAATGGGGCTAGGAAGGGGCAAACAGCCCCCTTGGGTACCCGCAAGATCATCATCTGGCACACAAAACGAGTAACTGGCTCCATGTTCTTCCATAAGCACACCATCAGGAGAGCAATGGGACAGGAGCGTGGGCGAGAAGTGCAGCTGCCAACAGCACTTGGAGAAGTTGTGAAGATTTAGGGTGCCGTTATGAAGGTGTTGTGACAGTTTAATCATGCTTCCTTGTTATTTGCACTTGTCTTTAATTAAACCGACTGCTTGGGCCAACACCATGTTGGCCTCTCTTTTGCCAGCACACTGTGACACAGTATGGTGTCCTTCCTTGCTTTGCTAGTTTGTGAGTATCTACTGCATCTGCCTGCTGTGATTTTTCGGTTTTATGCTGGGGGCTCTTCTAGGGCTCTGCATTATAGCCACAATAAAACTACCTAAGCATTACCTTTTGGGCACAAACTCCATTATCTGCCATAAAAAGGACTGCTTTGATCTTGAAGGCATGGCAATGAATTCTGTAAGTTTGAGAATTTACAGAAGTTGGAAGCAAACGCCACTATTGTCAAAAGGCACCAAGTAGATGAGGTAAGGCAGAATTCCAGCCCTAGAGCCTAAATTATTTGACCAAATCCTCTGAGAACAACAGTTTTGAGAATGAGTACCCAGCATTTCAAGGGCTCACGGATGCTCACTTTCTAAGAGTCAGAATGGGAATTTAAAAAGAGATAATTGTTAAAGCACAATGCAGTTACATTATCACAACTTAATACTTAAAATCACTCAAGATGGCATTTCAAGCATTTGGAGGCAAATGCCTCATTAATAGATTGCTGCTTTTATAGTATGAGTCACTAAGAACTTCTGTTACCATAATACAAGCACATTGAAAGCCATCAAAAAAATAAATAAAATCTACCCTGTACAAGGCAGTTGCTCCAAGGTGCATCCTTCTCCCACAGAAAAAAAAAAGTGTTTTTTTTTTCCTGTTTTTTTCCTCGTTAAAGATAATATATTCTTAACATTTCTCAGAACAGCATCTGCAATCTAAACGTGCTGTATTTATTACTGAACAACAAGGATATTAAATGTCACAGATGATTCTGATAGCCATTCCTCCTCCCTAATGGAGATTATTGGTGTTCAGATAAATCTGACAGGATTGAAAGGAACAGAGCTGGTAACACTACATGGAAGTTAAGACTCTTTCTTGTTGTTCACAGTATGAGGTTTATGCTGTTATCCTCTTCCACTCTGCAGAGCAGGCAGGTAGATTGCCACATATTAAAAACCAAAACCCTCACATCTCTTCAAATTGTTCTGTTCTAGTAGCCTAGCAGCACGATTTCTGTGGGGCTGGCACCAGGAGCATTTGCCACTATGAAAACGATGGTGAACCTGAAGGCTGCAGAATGGACAGAGATGATGCACTCTGAATCTCTTCCAAGACAAGTTACTCTGTATGAGGACCAAGCAGGGGGGCAGATCCAGCAAACCTTCAGACTACATAGCATTTAAAAAATTTGATGTAATGCTAACTTAGCATAGCACAACTCATGACCCTTGCAAGCTTTCCTAAAGCTTAATTCCAGACTGTCATCTCGTTCTAACCTACAGATGCAAAAGTACAGTTCTCCCTGGAGAGTTCATCTGAGTACAGGCTTTAACATCTGGCCCAGTATTTTGGGGCCAGAATGCTTGAAACCTGCACTGAAAGCACAGGAGAGAGCCCAGCAGGCCATGGGCACTCTGAAATACCAGCTCTTCTGCTGCCCACGGCTGAAATACAGAGCCTTCTCTCAGCCAGGGACCACGTTAAGAGCTTTGAAATACTCAACCGTCCTCTTGTGATCAAGCTAGGATTACTTCTGCAGCTCAGGAACCTGCTTCTCCTGCTCCCAGTCCCCTAGACTGGATTTAGTTCTTGATATTCAACATTTATACCTATACTCCACACTTTGCAGAGCACCAATTTATTTCCAGCTAGCAGAGGCTCCTAAGTGGCAGTACAGCTTATTGCAGAATTCATTAACATTTGATTTTAAGGATGTGGCATACTCTAAGTAGCTCAAAATTAGTGTTGCATAACTGCAGAGATCCATTTAAAATTCACATCTCAGAAGTTCAACGATTAACAAGGAAGAGAGAAACAAAAGGAAAGTGAGACTAAGATTTGATGACTTCCAGTGGAAGCAAGGTGGTTCCCCAAAAGCTAATGGAGAAACCACTAGACCTCTTCAAATACACCGTGTACACAATGTAATGCTCTGCTGCACCATAAGTTCTAGTGCTTACTTCCACTTCAGCCATAAGCATTTTCCCCATCTCCAGCAGGAAGAGTCATGGACCAGAAGTCATCCCATGAATGATCACTGGCCTGAAGACAAGTGCTGGGTTTTAGTAACTTGTCAGAGACAGCCTAACAAGGTTACTTTGGAGCAGAGAGCAGAAGCAACTGACTTTGCTTGTAAAGACAAAAAATTCTCAAGAACTGTGATAATATCTAGTAATCTTGTTGTATTTCCTCCATTAAACAAGAGGCAGGCAACTATCAATAACAGCTTTGTCCACCTCAAAAATTTGCTTGCTCTCATATCAGCACCTCATTTCTGAAAACTACAGCCAAGATTTGAAAACATTATTTCTGAGGGAGTTAAACTCTGAGTAAAACACAGATGCCACTTCAAATTTCCAGACATGCCTGCAGTGATTTGAGAGTACAAATGGCCAAACAGCAGCTTGATTAACAGAGACTTCCCTGCTACAGCTTGGATGAGCACATAAAGACACTGGTTAGTAGTGATAAAATATGCACAGCTTTTCTCAACTGAACTGCCTCCTTGTTATTCCATTGCACTCTGTTTTGGGCAACCTCCCATTTCCCCAGCGTGGTACAGGTGACCATAACCTTCTGTAATTATTAAAACTTAAAAGGGGTGTGATTGTAAGGATTTAAGAAAAATAAAAATAAAAATACCACATATGTCCTCTGATTAATGCTTAGCTAGAACTTCATTATGCTATGACAGCTGTAAAGTACATGTCCACCTTAATTACAAAGGATTTAATTTTGATAAATTACATTAGATGAAAATTTAATATTGGAGTTATTAGAACTGGTTCATTTACCCTAACATCTCATTTACAGAGCACGTCATTTCCATGGGTCCAGTATATGGCTTGCAAGGATTGAAGTATGAATGAAGACAGTTTTTAAGAGTCACATTCAGCTCAACCTCAGGCATACCAACTATTTTAGGCTGTTTCTTTTTCTTTTTTTTCTTTTTTTTTTTTTTTTTAATCCTACATGTAAGATAGGCATGAAACTAAAATGAGAGAACAGCTGTTGAGAAAAAAAAAGACTATCCTAATTCAAGTGCTATTAAGCTAAAGAAAACAGTTTTCAAAAAGAAGTAAGAATGGGATAAAAAAGCTCAGTCTCTTCCAGATGAGCATCAAGTACTGAAATAATAAAAGGATGGCCTCAGATAAGGCATTCAGAGAAATACTGTACTTTATGCCTGAAACAAATGCCTGTAGCACAACATTAACGTATTGCTACAATCCTTAACAGTCAGGAACATACACAGGCTGTTCAGGCCACTGCAGGACGTGGATATTTCCTGAAGCTCAGTGTGCAATGTGTAATTCCTCTTAATTCTCTTCTGAAGTATTTCTTGGCAAGTTCCTCATTTGTTTCAAGATGCAAAGCCCTCCCCTGCTTGGGCTGCACCGGGTAAGGCAAGCAATAAGCAAAAAGCTAAAAGCTTAGTGTCACAGCAATGACTTCTGGGACACTGAGCTCTTGCATCCTAAACATGATTAGTACTGCCTTGATTTTTTTTTTTTTCCTAACACATTCTTAATTTAATCTTAGCTTTAAAAATAAGCAATTTTGCTATGAAAAATACCTAAGAAATAAAAATCCATGAAAATCATTGTAATTTGTTATGTCACACCTACACATGTAACTATGCAGCTACCTAACCTTCATAGTTACTAGTGTGTCTTTTTATTGTTTTAATTGATGTTTTTGCTAAATTCTTAGTTCCTTAATGTTCATCTTAAACTGAAACAAAACACCTTGGCCAATTACAGCATTATTTCTCATTTATCATAGAATCATTTATATAGCTTTTCCATTTTAGCTGAATGCAGCTACTATGCAGCACCCTTACATTTCTCTAAACATTCCTAACATGTGACACTGGTACAATGACTGGGCAAAATCAATCATAAGCCAGAGGCAAAGCATAGATATCCCCAGCTTTTGCTTATTTCTTAGTAGTTAAGGAGGAACTATGCTGTGGTGAGCATAGGAAAGAGGTAACTACACTAGGAAACTGAGGAATACCTGACTACATTTAAGAAAAGTAATGCAAACCTCAACTGAAAAAAAAAAAAAAAAGAAAAATATAATGGCATTCACGTTTTCTTGTACCATGTGGCTCTCAAAAGTGATTCTGTTCTCATGAGATAATTACCCTGTGTATAGATATGATAATCAAAGGTACCATAAGGTGCTATATGGAACACCATACAGCAAGCCATTTGCCAGATAAACGCTCTATATTACAACACAGACAACAGAGAGGCAGGGGAAAAAAAAAAAAAAAACTAGAAAACTAGAAAACCACATACTGGCAAATGCTGATTGCTTTGACTGAGATCTTACAGTAAGTAAGACATATGCATTCAGATACACAGCTGTAACTACTGCTATATACCTGAATAAAAACCAACTGTTACCAATTGTGTGTGGAAAACGTTCTACCTTTTCCATCAGCAAAAAGCTACTTAAACAAATTGAAGTCATTTACACCAAGCAACCATGAACACCTTTCTCAGTTAAGCGGAAAGGCATATTTCTGTGCATGCTCTGAATGCTGTTACGTTTGGCATCTCAAGGAAGTCTTCTTGGCACACCAGCGTAGGGGAGAAAAAATCTTCTACAAAATATTCCTGATGGCAATTGTCAACGTTCAGTGAATGCCATTTTGCTGACACTGTTTGCAGGATCCTGTGCCAAGGTCCAGGTTCTTATCGTCAGATGGTGAAATTAGCACAGTGCATGTCTACTAGCATAGATGGTATCGACAAAAAGATCAGTTTGTGTACACACAAAAGAAACCTAATTAGAACTTCAGTTTTGCTCTGGTGAATCAAATCACCTGTACACAGAGGAGATGGAACAGCACAGACTGAATAATCAACAAGACTTTCACAGTTATGACATACAAAGTACACATACTGTACGTAAGTCTCCTGCTGACACAGTTCAACTTTGGACTATAAGGAACTCCTGCAATACACAACATCTTAGTACTGCCCAGAGTTTTTAGGTGCATCTCAAAGGCACAAAATCCCTTCTCAGTGGGCCAGATTCACATCAGTATTTACATATTAACAGAGAAAGACAGAAGTGAACCAGATATTCCAAGGATTATCACGATGCTCTTGAAAAAAAATAGTGATAACTGAAGATGTGAGTATTGTCCAAAAGTTCATAATAGGTGTGTTACACCCTCAGAATGTGAGGAAATTTCTAATAACAACTATTATGTAATATAATCACTCCACCTTCTCAACTCTGATTAACCTTGCCACTCATGCATATACAAAATTTACACGAATGTGTGTGTGGGCTGTGGTACAGACATACCTGTCACATGCGGGATGATGTCAACCAAATGAAAACCCTTATTTACCAAGCACTGGAAACATACTTCCCCTACATTTCTCCACCTATCACAGGTAATGTGATGAATGAATTTGATTGAACTGATACATATTATTATATTAACAGTATCTGCAAAAAGCTCTAAGTACTTCCAGTTGTCTTACAGGAACAATGATGGATACACGGAATAGAAGGTGACATTCACACATTTTTGGCTCCAATTTGGGATGCCCTGTCTAAGGTATTGCCTCTGGTCCAAACTTCTGTTTATATCATATTTCAGTGTCTTCAGTTCTCTATACATTTTAGTATCTCTTCAGATAGATGACAGGCAGACACAAATGACAGACAAAAATATATTACAATGGTGACACAGGAGCAACTTCATACTGAGTAAAGCAGACTTCCCATTTCAAGTAGTATTGAGCTCTTGGCTCTAAAAACAAAACAATAACAAGTCCTCCATTTATTGCTCAACATTTCTCATGGATAATACTGATTTTAGAAGTTTGCCAATTTAGTTTGGCAGAACTTTGTAGGAGATTAGGATTTTTTTTTTCTTGAAATTGATTTTTTTTTTTTTTTTTTTAAACTGACTCAATTTCAAAAACCATAGCAAGAGGTAATTTGTTTGTAGCACACATCATTCCACAATAAAAGTTCAAGTACAGGTTTATCTTTCTGAAGGTTAACAACCATTTGGGAGGTCATCTCTCCGTGTTTTAGAATTTAAATTCACATATTCAATAATAACATATTCAATAAATAATAAAAAACTTAGATTAAGTCCCTCGTTATAACTAGTCTTCAGACTGCAAAGTGGTCATTAGAGTCTGACTGCATTTTTAAGAGAGGCTCCACTGAGAGCTGACTGAAGTTCAAAGACTGCAGTCCTGCAGAGAATTTGGTTGCAGGACTTTGGTAAATATGCATTAGGACTTGCCATCAATTCCCCCTTTCCATATAACAGCATGGTTGACTAAACAAAGTTGAGACACTCTTCCAGCCACAACATCCTCAATAAGCACTTCCTCCTATTCCACTATCCCTAAAAGCAGCTACTTTTTACATGCACAGTACCCAAAAGCAGACATATGTTGCCCTACAGATTGTCAGTTGAGGAAAGAAATGAAATGTCCCATCCACTCCATCCATATCCCCTCTCTCCAATTAACAGACCCTAAACCACACTGTGAACCTCTGTCATAGTGTTGTACACCCAACTTTCCTAACCAGCACCTTCATCTGAAAACTATGAACTGACACTTGTGCCTGTGAGCACAGCTGGGCAGTGAGAATGAGGGGGTCCCTGCCAAGCAGAGCAAACCCATGTCTTGCCTGGAGCTGGGGAACAACTCATTGCCTGTGAGCGGGAGCCAAGACAAGCGAGGGTTCCTTTCACAACGGGGACATAAACCACACAGTGCTCACTCAAGCCCACACGGTGACTCCACAGAGTCATATGCTCTTCTAAACAGGCGTGCACACAAAGAAGTAGCAAGCAATGCAGAATTTCTGAACTGAAAAAGTTGAGCCTCACCAGAGGATGCAGGTGAAGTATTCTGGAAGCCATATGCCCTGAAGAGATAATCGATTGACAGAACACAAACCTTCAGAATATCTATGGGGCCCCTCCATGAAGTTGCATGAAACAATAAAGACTCAGGCTCATAGCACATCATAACCACGCTGAATAGTCTTTCAACTGCTCTCCAGATTCTCCGGTATTCTGGGTATTTTCCAAATAGTAATTAATAGAGACAACACATTCTCAGTATTTGGTGTTGATTCTGAACTTGCAAAACTGTTTCTCCTGAGAATACTGAAACGCAGCACACATGAAATCACATCAGATGCTTTCAGATGTGGAACATGTACAGTATTTGCTGTGGGTAATAAAATCTTATCAACTTATCAAATTCACGCTGGATAATAATACCCATTTTCTGCCAGAGCCAGGAACTTAAAAAAAAAAAAAAAAAAAAAAAAGCTATCTCCTCCAATTATGATAAAAACAGCCTCTAAAAGCTTAATTTTAGAGCAGTATCAAAGTAGGGTACACAACACACCAGAAGCACAGTGATGCAATGCTAGCTCCATATGATTTAGTCATCTACTTTCAAATCACTGCAGAAGGGGAAAAAGCCTGCAGTTCATGCGGTGCACTACAGAGGTGACAGATATGAAGAGAAAAAGGACAATGGTAACAAGAGAGGAACACCTAAAAACCATCAAAATACGATCAAATGTGTTTTAAGATTTTTTTTTTTTTTTCCACATTTACAGCTAAGAAATGAACACCGCTTTGCTGCATACCAAGCTTTTTTCTTACTCACCCCCAAACACAGCCCTCACACAAGGAAAGGTATTATCAGATCCTGAGGCTAAGCATTAGCAGCCTGAGTGGAAGGTTTATCGGGTTACTGTAATTCTCTTGACTTCTGAAAATCAGACCACTGGAGCACGGCTTACTTAAACCTTTGAAAACATTGATGTGTAACTGTGATCTTACAGGTGCCTTAGTATCTCAGGGGTGGCCCATGAGAAAGATCTACAATAAATTTTCCATGATCTTAAATTTACTTCATAGACATGGAAGGTTTTTAGGGCTCATAGAAATAAACACCACTGTGCTAGAGGGACTACCTGCTTCTGCAAGATCAAAACCTGAGCCTTCTATAATAGAAGCTAATACCATTTTAGATATAGATACATATACACACACACCCTCAGCAACTGAGTCAAAGTAAACCACCTCACTAACGCATATGCCAATGAAATAAAGGATAAAGGTTTTTATTTCTGCTACTAATTGAATACAGGAAGTACATCATTTTCAAATGGGGCTTTCCTGTTCCAATACCAGACACCAAAACTTAATTACCCACTTGTAATTACTTCCCCTTTATCGTGTTGTTTATAGGTAAGTCCATTGTTTCTATGATGGTTAATGCACACGTGGCACTCGGCAGAAGAAGCGATGCTGACAGCATGGACACATTCTTTGCTGAATTAGCCAAAAATTTTTGTACTAAGCTTTTGCTAGCTTTACACAGGTTCACAGAGGAGAGCAGAAAGCATGCCAGCAAACGTTTAACCTGCCAGGAATTTTGCAATTCATTTCAACCATCAGAAGGACTTTATATCCCATAAGAACTTTGTGGTTTCTGGAAGATCTGAAAATAAAATAAACTGGAACCAGGAGAAGGAGAACAGAATGAATAGCTGCAGCAGGTGGTGGAGGGAACCAAACGCTGAATAATCAGGTTGGGCAGACAATGAGTCTTGAAGCAGGGAGAGCCAGAACCAGAGAAGAGGCAACCTTCCAAATATATTTGGTTATTTGGGAGTATACCTGCATGGTCTCAGGTGACACAGAAAGCAATAAACTCAGTTCTGCAGTGAACTGGTGGCACTAAGGAGTCAGGGAACACAACATTCCAAGGTACTGGACAAGACGCTTGCAAGGAGCAGAGTGGGTTGATTTCACCTTATCTATCTTTAAATCCTCAAACAAGCTGACAGTGCTAGCTGTGGAGACATCCCTGTCCTCCCCTCCCACCCTAGGAAGTGGTAAACAGTATTCACTCTTAATACCAAATAATAATAATAATAATAACTAGAAGAAATGCCACACAGTGATGGTACCAATCAGCTCTTGTGAAGGGGAATGAGGAAAACACAACAGATGCTACTTACATTCTGGTATTGCTGGTCTTGTTGATAATTACAGATTTCCCAGTTTGATCCACATTGTGATCCATTCCAAAGTAAGCTGCCACTCTGTGCACTAGCATTCTCTGATATGATGACATCTGAGGGAACTTTTTATAGTGATTACTGGGAAAAAAAAAAAAAAAAAAAAA